>JAVIAB010000101.1:51079916-51679916 GCA_032433765.1 Megaustenia siamemsis | reverse complement strand
CCAAAGAGTTTAATGCCAGCAATCGGAATGGCTAGATTAAGGAGGAGTGGCTACACAGCAATGTACTACCGCTACATAAGCCAACCATGGACCATTCTCAGATCATCATCATCATCACCATCAAGTACCGGGCCTGCTGGCGTACGTGCTCATGTCTCTCCACATTTTTCGATCTCTTCAGCTATATATAATTTCTGTTGTTGACCTTCTGCCAAGCATTTCTCTTAAGCTGTCTGATATTTTTTTTTATCTTTGCTTCCCTCTATCTCTTAGTCCCTCAATTTTTCCAGTTGTTAAAATGCATTCCATTTGTTCTCTTCACATTACATGGCCAAAAAATGATGATTGTTTCTTCCTAATATTGGAAATTAGCTCTTTTTGCTTTGACCTCTCTCAGAACATCTTCATTACTCTTCTTAGCTGTTCATGGTACTCTCAACATTCTTCGGTAAAACCACATTTCTACAGACTCCAGTGATTTTCTTGTCTGTTGTCCTATTCTCGGATCAATGACTTCATAATCATCACGAACACCACGGGCAAGTCCGCTCTGGAGAAAATAGTTGCCTGTGTCCTCACCTGTCACCTTGAACAGAAACGAGCATACCCACACACACACTCAGAGGTTATTGATATAACAAAGAGACATGGCTGAATGTGGCAGTCTTCACCAATGACGTCTTCGAAGGCTTCCACAGACGAAAGGAGACAATGCTGCTGCTATAGATCTCGAGGATGCATTCACCAGGGTACCATTTGAATACCTCATGCACATGCGCCGCAAACTGGCGGTGCACCCCTTCCTCATTAAATGGATCGCTGCTGCACTGTTTCAGGGGAAGTTGATACTCAGATTTGGAAGTTGGTCTTTCGAGCCAACATCCATTTATCCAGGACTGCCACAAGGCTCACCATTGTCACCAATTATATTTAACGTGTACACAATAAAGATCACGGAACAACAACTGGATGGGAAAGAACGAACAATGATTTTTGCTGATGATATTCTGGTATATTGACAGGAAAGAGACAGAAGGGAAACAGGGACAGTGTTCGCCTGCACAATGCAAGACGAATTCGATCGCATTCCTGGTGTAGGGTTTCAGGTGCCTTGGTTAATCCTAATAAAGCATCAGTTTCATGATTCTCCTTAACAATCATATTGTTAATACGGTCATCGTTAGTACGAATGGGAGCTGAATAGGTGACCAGCGACAGGTTGATGACATACCTCGGAGTTAGGTTTGATCGCAGCCTATGTTTTCGGGACCACGTTGACCATCTGAGAACAAAATCCCGCAAAGGATTAGCCGCCTTGAAGGTCAAGGCAGCTGCCAACATCGAGCAGAGACTACTTACTCTTCTGTTCCAGGGATTAGTCCTCGCACCTATCGAGTATGGCCTAGCGATTCTTACTGTCAGTACGACTCAAATTGATAGGCTGGAGGAAATAAAAATGAAGCAATGCGCATTACCTTGGGTTGTACGGGGGACACTCCCTGTGTAGCAATGATGTTTTTTCTTGACTTTCCAACCATGGATGACAGAATCAAGATCTGGAAGGCACGAGCATAACTGAAGATTAGTGCAGATAAAGAGCATCCATTGCACCACGAGCTCAACACAGGGAAAGGTGCCAGACTAAAAAGAGGCAAATGGGCCGAGCAGAAGATGTCATCAAACAGGTCTGTGAGCTTACCAATATCAATGGTGGCGAGGAGTGGATACCGGTGCCTACGTCATTCAAGGATACATTCTCGTGTATTGTCACACTCGACACGAAAAGTAGGGAACAGAATACAATCGTGGTCAATGCGGAGGTCAACGGTCTCATCTGCGATAACACTGATGAGAAAAATGAAGTCATCTATGCAGAGGGATCAGTAATACGACACCAAAAACAGCACGGATAATTTCAGAACGCTCGGCAGGCAGAACAGTTAAAGAAGACAATGCTGCATACGTCATGACCACAAGTAGCATGACGATGGAGGTGATGGCAGTGACCAGGGCATTCAACTGGTTATAATCACAAGACTACACCCACGCCTGTATACTGAGTGATTCGGTGAGCATGATTTAAAAAAAAAGGGAGGCGGGCTCTGTACGCATGCAATGGGTACACAATAACGATCACGGAACAACAACTGGATGGGAATGAACGAACTATGACTTTTGTGGGGTTTTTTTTATGACTTAATTGCAGAAGTCAATTATACGTAAGATCACCGTTGTCTATCTCCCTAGACATGCGGGAGTACGGGGAAATGAAAGAGCGGACATGTTGGCTAGCTGCGCTGTCGTTGAGGACGGTCAACCAATGGATTGGGCGAACATCATCACTGCCCTCCGAGAGTTGGGAAGAGCACAGGTTTTCGACGACCACTAATCCACGTCACTTCTTCGGATGAAAGATATGGGAGTTAAGATGGGCACAGCCAGAAATGAGAAACTTAGTGGGCGTGTAAGAAGACTTATCAGCCAACACATAACTGGAGTCGTCAGTAGCTGGACACTGTGGGACTTGCTAAGGAGGGGATCTGAGCACTTATGGCCATGTTCGGATTGCAATGATGATGACCGGCAAATAACTCAACGTGTTATCAACATTTTAGTTGTCAATAATGTATCATAACGATCAACGTTTGGAAAAAAAAGTGAGAGTCACGGGTGATGCAATATTCAATATTTAAATACAAACGCCATTACATTTTAAAATACAACATATTCAAATCAATTGGTTTGTACAGTAGACGACGCCTGTGTATTGTATCTTCATGGAACGACAAAAGTGAGCGAAACTACTAGAGGGTTAGTGACAAATGATTGTGGCGATATGTATAATTTTAAATGAATGAATGGAACCCTGGTATCCACATCCCCCTCTACCCCCATATCTCGGTATTTCTTGCATTTTGTAATGGTTAAATTTGATTGGAATTATGGGTACTGTCCCATGATTCTAAAATGAATCGCTCCATCCTAACTGTCACATGCCGATGTTTGTTATTTATGCTTCTGTAAGAAAAGGTTCGTACATTTTGCTCTTTGAGTTAGACCGATATTGGACAATAGTACGTTTATTTAACCTTTTTGACGTTTTGCTGATTAATAAAAAAAAATAGTCGGTGTGTGAATTTCACTATATTTTTCCTTAATTGTTCTTTGATTTTCTTTTTTCTTTTTTTTTTAAACAAAAGTTATTGTTGCTCTAAAGCGATCAACAGCGGTGTTGTTGTTTGTATGGACGGACCGTATGCATACGATCGTTTCCCATTGTATTAACTCCCATGTAGTATTTATGTATGTTAACACACACACACACACACATACACCCTCATATATATATATATATATATATATATATATATATATATATATATATATATATATATATATTTATTTATTTATTTAATGAGTATATGCATATTACTCACGTCCGTCTCCAATTTTATATCAGTAACCACATTCTAAAACAAGTGTTGCTTTCTTTATTACAATTTGATTTCAAGCATATTCATATATCATCATTATAAGACATCGTTCTGTCAAATTATCATAGACTTAGTTCATAAACTTATTATTTGTCAAAATCTTGCTAAATAACACATTTTCTTTATAACGGAAGGCAGAATAAGAATTATGTAAACCTGGTAGGAAGATATGGATGTGAGTCATAGACCGGAGATCCAAACAATGCCACATAGATGAGGTTCCACAAATAACAATAATAGTACCAGGTCGTGCTTATTGTTGAGTCTTTTTACTAGTTTTGTTCTATATTCATTTTAAAGCAAGATGTGCCAGTGATAATTCACAAGTTACATTGAAATAATAATGCTGAATAAAATGAATGACCACATGTAACCGTGGAAATAACGACATTTTAACTGTAGTTGATTTCTTCCATCTTTCAGTTCAGCACGGCCAATTGTTTTACATAATGAAGTGGAATTTTATTTCTAAACCTAGGCATGATGAAACATTTCTGTGTGTAGTTGGGTTTAGATTTCTTGCATTCACCTTTTTCTTTTTTTTTTTTCTTTTTGGGACTTGTCTCAGTTTGTACCGATTTACTTAAAGTTAAAACTGGGTAATTCACTTACTCTTTGTACTACCGATATTTTCGTGAACTTATACACTTCAGAAACCGTAGTTTTTGTGTGTGAAAAGTTGAATATAAGTAATGTTCAAAATGCATTAACCCCTTCGTGTCTATTAGCAAATATATTGGATCATTAACACAATTTTACCATTGTCAGATATATATATGATATTGGATCTGAAGTATATTTTGTAATATGTGTTTCATACAGCTGGACTATCTGCTGACTGGTTACACCATAAAGTCTTTACAAGTAAAGTCACACATTTCTGCCCTAGAAGTCAGTTCGTCAGGAAGAAGAACAAATCTTACCTCAAACCCGTACTTTACCTCTACTATAAAAGCAGACTGTAAAAAGTTTTCTGACTGACTATTGAGGCCAACTGATATTTGGAAAGATAGTCATTGGATTCAATATCCATCTACGAGAAAACAGCTGTCCAGAACATACAGAATATAAAGATGGAACAAACATCCATTAATGTCTATAAGATCTAAAGCTTCAATAGTCTGGATGTGTATCATTTTGTGTGTGTTACGAAAGAGGCGCAAAGTAAATACATTAGTGGACTAACCTAATGTTCTAGCGGGAATATTTTATCATAGTCTACATGTAATTTTGATTTTTGTTCACCTGATCTTATTTTTATAATTTCCTCAAAACAAACGAGGAAATTATAGAAATGACCATTCAACCACTAATATCTTCAGTAATCAAGAAAAGAAGAGGGGCCTATGCTAGACATGTGATGGGAGGAAATAATAACCGAATAACAAAGCAAGCCCTCATGTGGAAAACAACAGGTAAGAGGAAAAGATGGAAGACCCAGAGAGAAACTGAGAGGAACATTGATGAGAGAGGCAAGAGCTGAAGGAATCGGCTCCCTCAATGAGATAGAGCTGCTTGCACAGAACAGAGACAAATGACGAGATTTGATAACAGATCTTTACAAGGATTGAAAATTGATAGAATTAAAATTTAGATCCGAGAAGGAGTATCTTGGTCTACACCCTATGGGCCGATTATGGCTCGAAAGGTCAATAGATAAATAGATCTTATAGCTGTGTTTCCTAGTCGATTCGGCGTTTCTTTGCACACACAATAATATATGGTCCCTCTCGTCTTGTCAGACGGGTTATTGTAAACTATTGTGTATTTTTCTTTTTTTTTTTAGTTTTTGCGTTTGTCGAAAAACTTATTTCGTGGCTGAGTGTACCAATGTTTGACAAACAAACTTGGCCACAGAATTAACAAGCCTTGCCCATTGATCCACAGAGCTTTCTATCTTTTTCATGAGTCTTTTCTCATTCATGATTCTCCATACTTCAGTCTCAAATGAAGTTATGTCATTCCTAGTACATGCTCTCCATGACTTTCGATCTCTAGCCAGATGTTCCCAGTCATTTTAAAGATGGGGAAGTCATTCAGAAATTATTTACATCTATCTCTATATTGTAGTTTAGATCTGCCGATTTGTTTTCGTCTATTAGTTCCACCATATAGTATCTGATTAGTGATGCGGTTTTCTTCCATTCACTAGACGTGCCTCAGTCTTCATATCCTTCGGCTTCTGAGCATTGACATGATTGTTAGGTCTCAGTATATTACATGACTGTTAAGTTGGTTATTTTGTTCTGCACTTTGATGTGCAGTCTTTGCATGTGTACGATATTCAGTCTTTGTGCATGAATTGAGTATGTTGTCCAATTTTCATATCCATATAACAGTGTGCTAAACACACAGGTCTGACATATTCAGAGTTTGGTCTTTAGGGTTAATTTCTTGTTGTTCCAGGCCTTTCCTTTGAGTTTGCTGGAAGTCGTAGCTGCCTTACTAATTCGTCTGTTTATATTGCATCATCAAGAAAAATAGTTGACGTTATTGTGGAGAGGCTTCATGTTCATTGACTTAGAATTAGTGTTTTCTGAACACAAATAGAGAGTGAGAAAACCCGCAGCTTTTGTCAAAGTTGTCGAGCAGTGATTATAGGGTGGCTTCATTATGAGTGATTAGGTCTGCATCGTCAGCAAATAAAAATTCGTTATGAACGAAGCAATTGTTTTTGGCCTGTTAAGTGGAACAGATGAGCCATCTGATCATGTACGAAAATCAATGTCTCCTGAGCAGTTTTCGAAAGTGTAATTTAGAAGGGCAACACAACAAAATGACAAAAATGGTGGGGGCGATTACAATCCCTGTCTCACGTCGCTCTTGGCTTTAAAACTTCCAATGATGTACTTCCAACAAATTTGATTTTAGCATCTTTGTTTTCATGAAAGGACATAATGAACGTAAGTAATTTAGGTGGGTAGACTATCCTTTCCAACGCCCTGTAGAGTCCAGCTCTATTTACTTATTCGGATGCCTTTGTGAGATCCACAAAAACATTATTGAGCGGTATATTTGGTCTCATCATTTTTCTCGTAGTTGTCTAAGTATGAAAATAATGTGTATGGTCGATCTCCCGATTCTGAAGCCGCATTGAGACTCGGGAAGATTACGTTCTACATGTTTATGCAGGCGTTTTAGGACTAATATTACAAAAGACTTGCCGACTGTGATAAGGGGAGAGATGCCCCTGTAGTTATTGCAATCATCCCTATCCCCTTTTGTTTTTGTATAGTGTTATGCTCTTACCATTTCTTGTATCACGGGGTATTTCTGTTTCTCCAGCATTAACATTTTATATAGATGTGGAAGTAGAACGTTTAAGTTCTGCACAATGATTGGACTATAAAAATGGTATGTATGTTGGAGGACGAGAAGTCTGCAGGGAACAGAGCAGAAGATTGAATACTCCAGTGAGTCTCGAAATAAGATCGGGATGCATCAAGATTGCGCGGCTAATGGAACGGATAAAGAGAGAGATCGGAAAAGATGGGTCTGTATAAAGCAAGAGGACACCATCGACGCCCGACCATAGGAATTGAGATATCCGCTTGAAAGTTGCGACCTAAGGTAATCACATAGAAAGAGAGTAATGATGAAATATACAAGAAATCTGAAAACATAATAAGAAATACATCAAGGTCAGTAAAGGAAAAGATAAACACTGGCAGACAAACGCTGGGCGCTGAATAGGACAGACGCACACCAGAGAGAGAGAGAGAGAGAGAGAAGAGACACATCTTGAATCGGCTGAGTTTCAACAAGAGAGGAGGTATAGTCGTAGATGTCTAGAGAACGGTCATGGATATGGCGGACAGATCAATGGATGGCATGACCGGGTTACGGTTAGTTGAAGGAAGTTCAAGAAAGAACAGATCTTACATGTCACAATACTGGAGGATATAATACTAGTAGAAGTAACAGTAAGTCGTGGTGATGATTAAACTTTATTTTCACTTGAAGCTTAAATAAGAGACATTAGGAATACATATTGTTAAACGATTAACCAGAGGTAACAATAAGAGTACATTTTATACGAAGTAGAAAGTGGGTATAGGGTATAGGGGTATACAATGATAATAACTAGCTCGAAACATATCATCTACGTTGGTGGTTGTTTGGAAGGGTATGCAATGCGCAGCATTGTTATTTTAACCGAGATAAAGTGACAACAAAAGATGTGGTAGATGTCATAGATATGATCAACACGCCCCATAAACATAATCTGATACTACGCTTTGAGTGTAGCTAAAGCAGACATGAATCATTCATTGTATTTAGAATTGGGTGCACCCATGGGCAGACACATCCGGTGTTGAGAATCCTGGATGGCCGAGGTGGAGGCGTCCATAATGAGAATGACAGTACGTCTGGCAAGGATTGGAGAGAAGTAATAACAGAGAAAAAAGAGGCTAACTAAAGTAATCAATCAGTTCCACAAGGAGAGCGGAAACTAGGCATATGGAGATAAGGGAAGCCATAAAAAAATATCCAAGTCAGGAACCTATTATTCACATTGATTTTGAGTTTTGTGGCATCCAACATGGCAAAGAAGGGGCTTAGGAATCTAGTAAGTGTAGCATTATGGTGCTCAAAATGAGAATGGATATAGAAGGACGGCGATAACATAGTTGGTTGCATAGAACGTGGAACACACAGTCTTGATAATTAACTCACAAAGTATGCTACATAAGATTGACACCAGTGTCTGCACTAGGAGTGGATACAGCCTTTGGATGACTCTAAAGTGAGCGGGTTAACCGGGATGTACTCTCTAGGACACGCTGGTGTACGCTGCAATGCAACAGCCTATACGCTCGCTGCCAATTCTGGCTCTGACTGTGGACCTCTCTCTGGACAATAAAGACATCCATTGTGTGGAAAAATGATGGAAATATTGAGATAATGGGAAGTCTAAAGGTGGAAAAGGGATCTGGTTGATCCGGATTGTTTAGTGGGAAAAAGCATATGTGTCTATAATGACTACCTTACAGGGACAAATAAGCTTGCAAATGTTTTGAGAAATGCTGAGACGGGTTGTGGAATATATATGGGGGTCAAGGCAAAGAAATAGAAATGAATGCATACAAATGCGAAGCTGCAGTAAAGCTAAATGTGAGGGGGAATTGAAAAAAAAAATATAGAAAAATGGTATGGTAAAAACTTTACTTAATTAATAGACGAACCAATTTTGAACGCCGTTTTTCTATATGGGGATGATTGACCTGACTGCGATGAAACTGATGCATTAATTAGAATAGAAAAGAATAGAATAGGATAGAATAGAATAGAATAGAATAGAATAGAATAGAATAGAATAGAATAGAATAGAATAGAATAAAAAAGAATAGAATAGAATAGAATAGAACAGAATACATCAACAGTGTCATGGTAATGACCAGGATAATAGTTTAGTTGATTACATTTTGTTCAATTGTTTTATTGTCATCTCTTGATTGTTTTCAAATTTTTATTTTCGTTTTTATTTCGTATTTATTGACGTTATTCTTGATTTATTATCTCTCACATGATTCTTTACACATTTACCTGAACTGAGTTTGGTTTGTCCTTACTAGTGTAGGTTGTTTGCTAGGAATACATTGATAATTAATAAATTAATTAAAATAGCTCGCTGCGTTTTGTCCTCATTACATGGCTATTGAGAATCACACATATGATATATAAGAGACTATTTTATTTAATTTTGCGTTTCTGGTACTTTTATTTATAACAACAATTATATTTATGTATGGTACATTCTGACATTATATTATACGCGCGTCTTAGAATGTTTTAATATTGGATCGTATTACTTCGTTTGTTTACTTGTTGTGACTGTCAATTTCTGTATGGCTACTACAAAACATAATGGCGGTATCTACTAGCAGATATGCTCTCGCAGGCGGAGAAAATATACTCTTTTGATGTTTTTTTTATATCTCTCCTACAAGATGCCACCATGCAGCCTTGGCACTCAGACTTGCTGTTGATCACCAACTACTGCAGTCATTGTAGCCTGCATCATCAACTGAATTATTTAGTTTTATGTTATAATTTTCCTTTTTAAATGGTTCATGTATCTATTTGTTCAACTAGAAAATCATTGGCAAGCAGTAAATTATAACTCATATAAAATCACACTTTCGTTAAAGGTTTGATTTTAGTGCAATATCAATTTACTTACTGCCAATATTTGACTCACTGCATCGAAAATCTAGAAAACGTTCAAATTTAGATCGTAAATGTACATTTCCCAATACTGATATATATATATATATATATATATATATATATATATATATATATATATATATATATATATACACCAGTAGTATTGAAAGTTAATCTTAAAATATATTGCATTGTGCCTTTCATTAGATCATAATTTTGGTTCCATTTGCATATTCATATCACATGCACTGTCTCTATGTAATTACTCACTACTAAATGAGGAAAGAGAGCCAGATATTTCAGTAATGTACAGAGGTATTCTAGTGAAATGAATGTCAAGTATAGTTACATTGAGAACAATGAAAAGAGTTCATCTCACTGAGGTGTAAGTGGCCAAAGCTATCTCTGAGGTGGTTCTCCACAGAATTTTACTGACATGATCTCATGCTCTGAGAATAAACCCAACTAGTCTGCTTCGAAGAGCCGCCACGTAGCTCCCATTACATCTGAGAACCCAAGTAACTCTTCATTATTAAAAAAAAATACTTTCTGTTGATTTCTTTACATTCAATTTCCACATTTTCAGGCGTGCTTACTATTCACTTTTTTGCAAAACAGAAAAACAGTTCTTCTTTTGTTGCAATCTGACCTCTCACTTTGCATTTTCAGAATAACGTCGATTGGCTCTATTTAGAATTGAATTGTTAATAGTTTAATCGATTTCTGTTTGTTTATGTCTCTATTGAAGGCGTCTAGATCGAAACGTTGCTTGTTCTTTTTAGTTGTCAATTGTTCGCAAAATTAAAGAAATCTACGTCTTTTTTTATATTCTGTTAACAATCATAATCCAGCTTTAAATGGGTTTTAAATAAAAAGAAAGAAACAAGAAAGGTATCAGTTTGAATAGTAAGCAAAACAAAAGTATTGGTCCTATTGAAATAACAATATCACCATCATGCAGCATAAAAATAAACAAGACCCATCTGAAACAAGTGCAACGCGTCAAATACTGGGGCACAGTAATATCACATGGAAGATGTACCACATATTAAAATCAGGAACGATCAGAGTAAAATAATTAATCTGAAATGAAAAACTAATTATGCAAGACTATGTTAAAAGAAGTGAGAAAGAGATTATCGGTTCTCTATAGAGCCAATTCTGACCTAAGGATGCTAACCATGGACACTAGCCACATAAATAGAAAAAAACGATTAGAGGCCACAGAGATGTATTTTCTCATAAATATGTTGAAAATTCGCTGGATAATTAAACAGATCAAAGAGGTCATGCTCAAAGTGGCCAACCCAAAAAGGGAGGTCATACAAGTCATCAGAAATAAACAATCCACATAATAACGGGCACATCATGAGAAAAAGAACGTTGGAGCACTTGGTTTTAACATGCAAAACACAGGGAAAGAGAGATGGGGAATGACCAAGAAAGAAGATACTAAATAGCTTTATGTCATGGCGTGGAAAACAGTCAACATCAGAGTTTATACGATGCGCCTTGGAAAGGAGATTGTTGAAGGACATGAACTTCCACGCCAATCGATATGGCACATGATGATGAATACAGTTTTAAGAGGCTAAAAGTAAAAGAGGCAGCCCTAGAGAAAAAAAAAAAAAATTAAAACGAAAAGGCGACCTGTCCCTCGCCGAATTGAGCAGCTAGCCCAGAACAGTGCTGTACGGCGTGACACAATGCGGGCCCTGTGCTAGGTGTGACAGTTGAAAGATCGTCATAATCAAGGGTCTAGCATTTCTGCCGTATGTGCCGTCTTCGGCTCTAAAAGAAAATATATAGAATTATATATTTATATACTGACAGACAGACGAATAGATAGATAGATAGATAGATAGATAGATAGATAGATAGATAGATAGATAGATAGATAGATAGATAGATAGATAGATAGATAGATAGATAGATAGATAGATAGATAGATAGATAGATAGATAGATAGATAGATAGATAGATAGATAGATAGATAGATAGATAGATAGATCGATCGATAGATAGATAGATAGATAGATAGATAGATAGATAGATAGATAGATAGATAGATAGATAGATAGATAGATAGATAGATAGATAGATAGATAGATAGATAGATAGATAGATAGATAGATAGATAGATAGATAGATAGATAGATAGATAGATAGATAGATAGATAGATAGATAGATAGATAGATAGATAGATAGATAGATAGATAGATAGATAGATAGATAGATAGATAGATAGATAGATAGCGAGGAATAATCCCTGGAAGAGAAGGGTATGTAGCCTTTGCTCGATGTTGGCAGCTGCCATTGCATTCAGAGGGCTAATCATTATCGAGATTTTGTTATCACATTGTCTACGTGGTCCCGAAAACGCAGGCTACGATCAAACTTAACTCCCAGATATGTCAGGAACAGGTCCCTGGCCACCTCATCATCCCCGTTGGTACCACCGGTGTTCCCGTGGTAACGATATGATTGTGAAGGGAGATCCAAGCAACTGATGCTTTATTAGGATTAACCAATGCACCTGATACTCCACACAAGGTAAGATGCGATCGAGTTCGTTTCGCATTTGAGAAGACGATTTCCCTTCTATCGTTTCCTTGTCTCTATACTAAAATATCGTCAGCAAAAGCCGTAGTTCTTCCCCTTACGTGTAGTTGTTGTTCCGTGATCGTTATTGTGCACACGTTAGTTATATTACGTATAAATATCACCTTTCTCAAACTCAGTACACAACTTTATGATTAAGTGATAAAATCAGCAAGTCTTGCCTGTTTGTTTATACAAACATATGCTCCTTCTGTGGGACAGTAGATTAAATGGCCCTCTAATTATTGTTACTTCTTCATCCATTTAATACAGACTTAATGTGCCTCAAAGTTGTCATGAATATTACAAAGCAACAAGTGCAGATATTTTATTTACAATTTCTCTTAAGTTGATTTTCAACTTGACCTACCTTATCCAATTTTTTTACTGCTTTACCGTCAGAGCTAACATACTGTAAACAAGGAAAGCTCAAGTTTAATTAGACAATTATAGAAGTTGTATAAACATCATCATTTTAAAATAGTTAAATTATGTTTTAGAACAAGGAAATAGTTTATATAAAATGTCAGCCGACAATATAGTCTACCTGTGGATTATAACGAAATCATATAACAAAGCGGTAAGCCATATTATGCAAAAGCAAAACAGTACACACAGTGTATATATATATATATATATATATATATATATATATATATATATATATATATATATATATATATATTTTATTTTCGGTTGTCAGGTTTTTTTAACCTCTGGCGAAGTCCCTAAAGACAAGGGACTGAATTATGCGTGTTAATCTATTTTTCCCTAGCAGCCATGTTCACAGGTGTCCTTAGCCGCACAGGCAAATAACTCCATCATAGTAGGTACTCATATTTTTTTCCGTCTATGAGTAATTGACGTTTCAAGCCGTGCCTCACTTCTGAGACCAGGGGTGGATACCGCAGAGAGGAATCAAAAACAAAAACCTCAACTGGTGCAGCCGGGATTGGAACCTCCACGCTCTGTATCCGGCGAGAACAAGGAGAGAAAAATGTGCAAAATAGGCTAGCACCTTCCCTCAAATCCAACTAGTCCCCCACACTGAATATATAAATGTATATTTAGAAATAAGCCCATATGTGTACGGGCGTTGTGACGTGAGAGGTTGGGTACTTCAAGAACAGACCACGATTTCACAAAACATTAAATAAAAAGTCGATTAGCGGGGTAGAGATCTGCCCTACCAAAGTAGAAGTAAGACGTCTCCTTTCCTCCGCTATTCTCCGGCACACCCTTGAGCAAGGTGGAGCTCCCGTTTAGCCACCCTATCAGGGTTATGTTAAGCCATTGGCGCAGGTGGTGGATGGTGTTGTGGGAGCAGCTGATAAGTAGCGCCTCTTATGGTCCCCACAACGCGATGGCAGGCAGATGATCTCATGTATGAAGACAATGGCTGCGATCTCCGACTAGTACCGTCACTGCCAAGATGGAAAGGAATGGCAAACTAACTTCTTATATTGCCTAGAATAATCATGACAAATCACAGCTTTATATCTACATCAAACGACGTTAATGGGGACTCCACAGCCACCTCGTCCGGTAGGGAGTGTCATGTGCTACATGTGACACCCGATCGTCATCAAGCAACTGTATGAAAAATCAAAAATAAAGAGACACTAGTAATAGGAACTTGGAACATTAGATCAGCATTCCATGTTGGAAAACTAGAAAACATCAGCCAAGAAATGAAGAGAATGAAATTGAACATCTTGGGACTATGTGAAATGAAATGGACAGGAGCAGGATTATTACAACGCGACAGTGGAAATGTAATTTATTCTGGGGGAACCACACACAAAAGAGGAGTAGGCATCATGTTAGATAGAGAAAGAAGCAAAACAGTGACAGGATTTTGGCCAGTATCAGATATAATTCTGCTAGTAAATGTGAGAAGTAGATCAATGGATATCAACATACTTCAAGTTCATGCACCTACAAGTAATAGCGAAGAAGAAGACATTGACACTTTTTACAATGAGCTAGAGATGACCATGGTACAGGTGTAAATCCCAAGAAATAACTATTATATTAGGGGATTTCAATGCAAAGGTAGAAACAGCTAAAGTGCAAAATGTGACTGGTGGGCATGGCCTTGGAGAGACAAATAACATAGGTGATAGATTGATAGATTGGTCAAAGACACATGAAATGATTATAGGTAACACTTGGTTCAAACAACACCCTAGGCGACTATGGATATGGCAAAGACCAGACAAAAAAGTACACCATCAAATTGATCTTATACTGGTAGAGAGAATATTCAGTAATGGGCTCACATCCGTTAAAACAAGGCCAGGATCAGATTGCAATAGTGACCATGTACCAGTTGTTGGAAAGATAGGAATAAAACTGCGAAAGGCACAGAAATCCCCAAGAAATATAAAATTAGAACTAGATATACTTAGAGTAGATAAACAGATTAGTGATAAGTATGACACGATAGTACAAAATAGATATAATGCTATTGGGAACATATAGGACACCGAGGAGCAGTGAGAAATGCTCAAACAATCGATTCAACAAACATCAAAAGATGTTATACCAGTGACCAAAAGAATCAACAAAAAGAAATGGATGACAAAAGAAATATTACGACTAACGGATGAAAGAGTAAAACAAAAGAAAGAAAAATGGGCATACAAAATATTGCACAAAAGAGATCCAGAACAAATGTAGAGAAGCAAAGGAAGGATGGTTAACACAGAAATGTGAAGAAATGGAAAAACAACAAAAGAAAGCCTCAAAATGTATGCACAATCAGTTAAATGAATTAACAGGAAGAAAAGAAATCAAAGTTTCAGGATGTGTTAAGTCAAAGGAAGGAAATATAATAATGGGAAAGGAGAAGACAATGGAAAGATGGACAGAATATATCAGTCAACTCTACGATGATGAAAACAAAGACACATGACCACCAATTTGAAAGAAACTGGCCATCCCATTTCTAGACCATATTACTTACCTTCACGTATCCCTTCATTATATGTACAAGCTAAGAAGAAAATCAACGCAAAATTAAACTTATCATACGGTGGTGAGAATGAAGGTGATGTTGGCAGTTATAGTTGTGATAGCGATGGTGGAGATTATCCTTAATATGGTGGCGACGACGAAGGTTATGATGATGATGGCCACGATAAAGCTGTTGGTTATGATACTGATTGCTTACTGGTCTTGCAAAGGTCGTCATCTGAAATATAAATGACGCAGTTTTCTGTCAGGTAGCCGTTTTTCTACAAATATATGTAGCCACAATCAATCTGTCCGGTTAATCAATGGGCACGTTACCTTGTGATGCTCTTTCGCAAAATTACTGGTATTTTCTTCATTGAAAATGTAAATAAATATGACGATAGATGTAAATAACGCTTTGATATGTCCTAATTTAAAATATGGTTTTACCTTTAAAGATATTTAAACAGTGGTATGACAGTGCCATAACAAAATAGTGTACTAGAGGAAATAGTTTATTCACAAATAAATAGTAACACGTCTTGTTATGTCATACATCCGTTATGTTCTGTTCATTGAGACAATCATCATCATCATGTGCCATACCGGTTGGCGTAGGCGATCATGTCCTTACACAATGTTCTATCTGCAGTGCATCGTATACGTTTTGTTGTTGACTTTTCTCCATGCCATGACACCAAGCTATCCAATATTTTGTCTCTTTGTCTTCCGCGATCTCTGTTTCCTTTTATTTTGCCACTTGTAACCAAGTATATAGAACAACAACAACTTAAATGGTTCGGCCACCTGGTCAGAACGAATCCTCACCAAGCACCATCAAGGGCGTTCTTCTCGAGAATGCATGGGAAAAGACCAAGAGGAAGACCCAGAAGAAGATGGATAGATGCAGTGACAGAGACATGTAACAACAAAGGAAAATCACTAATTCAGACAATTCGAGCAGCACAAGAACGACAAATGATATAAATCACGACACCTTTTAGGTATCAGTGAAAGAGAAAAGTGAAAGAAGAAGAACCAAGTATTCCAACTTTCCTCTACTCATGATGTACCCGAAAAATGTTGATTGCTTATTTCTGATGATTTTTTTTAGGAGCTGCCTTTTTGTGTTGGCCTCTTTGAGAACTTCCTCATTGGTGTTTTAGCTGTACTGGGAACTGTCAACGTTCTTCTGAGAAATTCCATCTATTGAGACAGTATCTGACAGTATAAAAGTATGAAAAGGTGGAGGCCGGCTTTGTACGCAATGTGTAGAGTCATTGCAGGAGTCAAACATACATAAGGTCAACTTTGACAACGTCCCAGGACATGCGGAATGAAAGACAATGAAAGAGCGAACATGTTGGCTATTTGCGCTGTCTATGAGGATGGTCAACAAATGTATCGGGTGGGCATCATCAATGCCCTCCGAGTTGTGGGAAGGGTACTGGACTTCAAAATACATGAGTCCATGTCAATCCTTCGGATCAAAAAGATGGGATTTTAGATGGGCACAGCCATAACGAGAAACTTAATGGGCGTGTAAGAAGACGTATCAACCAACACTGAACTGGAGTCGCTGGACATTGCGAGACATGCTGTGGATGGGATCTGAACATCTGTGGAAATCTTTGGAGTGCACTGATGATGACCCTTAAATAGCTCAATAACACAAAGTAAAAAAAGACTTTTCACTTTACATTACATCAATCAACTCTGATGACTAGGTAATGGACACAATGAACCCATACATAAAGGTATACCAGAAGTAAACCTGCCACCTGCATTTATTATTTTGGTCTCCATTATTTGACTTCTAGTCAAGGTTTTCTTGAAGTATTTGAAATAAGGACAGGTGTAAGGTCGCGTTGTCTCCAGTTTCTCTGTCAGATGGTCAAAGATATAGATTATATTATGAGAATAATGCAGAACCACATACGTGGAATCAGTTGGCCACTGAACAAGCAACTTGACGACCTAGACGTATCTGATGACATAGCTCTTCTATCACATAATCATCAACAGATACAATATAACATTAACATAATGATCACAACAGCTGGAACATAAATAGAAATAAAACTAAAATAATAAGAATAAATCAGGTGGCAATAACTAAATAACAATTGGAGAATACTCTCTACAAGAGTATACTTCTAAATATGTCTGTGCAGTAATATAACAAAGTAAAAATATAGTGTAATACTAAAATTAGGACACACAAAGATGGAGTAGCCTTCATTTCACTAGGCAACATATGGAAATCCTCAAAAATTATTAGGTTAAATATTGAAATACAATTTTCAAACTCCAATAAAAATCCAGTCCTGTTATGTGGTAATCAAACATGGAGAACAAATATAACAACAACTAATAAAATACTATCTATCTATCTATCTATCTATCTATCTATCTATCTATCTATCTATCTATCTATCTATCTATCTATCTATCTATCTATCTATCTATCTATCTATCTATCTATCTATCTATCTATCTATCTATCTATCTATCTATCTATCTATCTATCTATCTATCTATCTATCTATCTATCTATCTATCTATCTATCTATCTATCTATCTATCTATCTATCTATCTATCAATCTATCTATCTATCTATCTATCTATCAATCTAATCTATCTATCTATTTATCTATCTATCTATCTATCTATCTATCTATCTATCTATCTATCTATCTATCTATCTATCTATCTATCTATCTATCTATCTATCTATCTATCTATCTATCTATCTATCTATCTATCTATCTATCTATCTATCTATCTATCTATCTATCTATCTATCTATCTATCTATCTATCTATCTATCTATCTATCTATCTATCTATCTATCTATCTATCTATCTATCTATTTATCTATCTATCTATCTATCTATCTATCTATCTATCTATCTATCTATCTATCTATCTATCTATCTATCTATCTATCTATCTATCTATCTATCTATCTATCTATCTATCTATCTATCTATCTATCTATCTATCTATCTATCTATCTATCTATCTATCTATCTATCTATCTATCTGTCTAACTGTCTATCTGTCTATCTATCTATCTATCTATCTATCTATCTATCTATCTATCTATCTATCTATCTATCTATCTATCTATCTATCTATCTATCTATCTATCTATCTATCTATCTATCTATCTATCTATCTATCTATCTATCTATCTATCTATCTATCTATCTATCTATCTATCTATCTATCTATCTATCTATCTATCTATCTATCTATATATCTATCTATCTATCTATCTTTCTATCTATCTATCTATCTATATAACTTTTGTGCTTTCGAGCCGAAGACGGCACATAGGACAGAACCACGATCTCAAAAACATAAACCGTACTTGCCAAAATGGCGCATATTGCTGAGATAACCACTTCTGAAACCTATGGCTCTGTTTCCATAACAATACTTTTTACAATGACAGCTTGTCAAGCTATCGAGCATACTCCTTTGTCGTTTCTTACAACATGCCTGGAAGGCCACATTGTCACTATTCTCTACTTCCCTCATAATGAAGCCCTGGTAACACACGGGAAATAAGATACTATATACCTCCATAAATGGCTGTTTGAACAGAATCATCATAATCAAGTACCGGGGATGCTGGCGTTGGTGATCATGTCTCTCCACACCTTTCGATCTCGACAGATATTTATCATTTCTGTTGTTGACATTCTGCCAAGCCATTCTCTTAAGCTGTCTGTTATTTATTATCTTTTCTTCCCTCTATCTCTTCGTCCCTAAATTGTTCCCGTTGTTACAATATATTCTAGTTGTTCACTTGTCATTCTATCTATCTATATATTGTCCTTTCGAGCCGAAGACGGCACATAGGGCAGAACCACAATCTCAAAAACATAAACCTTGCGTGCCAAAATGACACATATTGCAGAGATCACTGCTCTAAAATATATGGCGCTGTTTCCATAACAATACATTTTTACAATGACAGCTTGTCGAGCCATTGATCAACCTCCTTAGTCGCCTCTTACGACATGCCTGGAAGGTCTCTGTGTCACCATCCTTTACTTCCCTCATAATAAGGCCCCGGTAACACACAGTTGTTCTCTTCTCATTACATGGCCAAACAATGATGATTGTTTCTTTATAATATTGGAAATTACCTCTCTTTTTGCTTTGACCTCTCTCAGAACATCTTCATTTCTCTTCTTAGTTGCCCATGGTATTCTCAACATTCTTCTGTAAAACCACATTTCTACAGACTCCAGTGATTTTCTTATCTGTTGTCCTAGTGTCCATGATTCGCATCCATATGTTAAGACTGGCTCTACGTAACATGTAAGAACTCTTGTTCTTGTTTCTATTGTCAAAAATCGATTTCATTTTACCTTCCTCATTTATTGGAAAGCTGCTTTTGCCTGAGCCATTCTGCCTCTCACCTCTTTTGTACATCTCCCGTCTGAGGTTAACAAAGTTCCCAAATATTTAAATTCATTTACCTGTTTTAATATTGTTCCACTTGTCTTTATTTTGCACTGAGATGATGTCTTTTTCTTTGTTGTTACCATTACCTCTGTCTTTTTGCTATTAAGGCTGAGTCCTTTATTTTTGCTTTCTTTCACTATAATGTCTAACATTTCTTGTAACTCATTTTCACTCTTAGCGATTAAGACTGTATCATCAGCATACCTTAGATTATTTATATTATGACCTCGAATTGTTATTCCAGGCATGCCCCTTTTGGGTCTTAAAATAACCTCTCTATAAATATTAAACAAATCTGGTGACAGCACACAACCTTGTCTAACACCCTATTTTATTTGTTGAAACATTCCCAATTGGTTTCCAGTTCTTATGACCGCTTTTGTTGCCAATACATGTTCTTTATTATTCTTAGATCTTTGCTGTCTACGCTTATGCTTTCTAAAATTTTGATTATTTCTTGGTGCTTTACTTTTGTCAAATGCCTTGGTGTAATCTATGAAACATAGTTATAGATCTGTTTTCACATCTATGGCTCTTTCTACTATTGATCTTATGAAATAAATTGCATTGCTTGTTCCTTTATCTCTAACAAAACCACACTGTTCATCGCTAATTTCTGGACTGATTTTGTTTCACACTCTTCGCATGATGATTCTTAGTAATATCTTAGTCATATGACTCATACGGTTTATTGTGCGATGATCATCGCATTCAATCGCACCCGATTTCTTTGGTAGGTAATGGATTATTGATTTGAGCATGTCGTCTGGTATATATCCGCTGTTGTAGATATCATTCAATATTTTTGTTATTATTTCTATTCCAAAATCACCCATGGCTTCAATATCTTCTTTAATTATCTGGTCTATGAGCTTTGCCTGCTTTCATATTGCGCAAGGCGTCTTCCACTTCTTCTCTGAGTATTTCTGGTCCTTCTCCATTATCCTTAATATTTACTTCTGTTCGTTCATCTTTATAAAGATTTTCAATGTATTCTGTCCATCGTTCCCTTATGTTTTCTTGATCAATCAACAGTTCTCCTTCCTTTGATCTTAGACACGTATAGTTTTTGAATGCGTTTTTCTTCCTGTTAATTCCTAAATTTGTTTGTATATTGCTTTAGCATCTCCTTTTTGTTGCATTTCAATCTCTTTGCATCTCTCTCTTAGCCATGCTTCTTTTGATTCATTACATTTTACTATTTAGAACAGAATAAAAGAATATAAATTTCTTGCCAAAATGACTAAGATAGAATTATGGGGCAGCATCAGTCAAGTATTGGAGGGCAAAGAAATACAAGAAAAGGAAAGCGTTGGTTAGGACACACTGCGGATGCCAGCTGAGCGTATTACACGAACCATCTCTTTTTGCTTTGTGCAGTCGGGGGGGGGGGGGGTGGAGACAGAGGAAGACCGAAGTGTTCTTGGACAGGACAGATTCAACATGAGATGAGGGTGACGAAGAGGACAGATGGAACGTGAGATGAGGGTGTCGGAGTGGAGAGATGGTACGTGAGATGAGGGTGACGGAGTGGAGAGATGGTACGTGAGATGAGGGTGACGGAGAGGAAAGATCGAAAGTGACGGATAGGACATATGGAGCATGAGTTGATGGTGATGGAGAGAGACAGATGGAGCGTGAGATGAAGGTGACGGAGAAGACATATGGAACGTGAGATGAAGGTGACGGAGAGGTAATATCGAAAGGGAGATGAAGGTGACGGATAGGACAGATGGAGCGTGAGTTGATGGTGATGGAGAAGACAGATGGAGCGTGAGATGAAGTTGACGGATGAAGACAGATGGAGCGTGAGAGGAAGTTGACGGAGAAGACAGATGGAGCGTGAGATGAAGTTGACGGAGAAGACAGATGGAGAGTGAGATGAAGTTGACGGAGAAGACAGATGGAGCGTGAGATGAAGTTGACGGAGAAGACAGATGGAGCGTGAGATGAAGTTGACGGATAGGACAGATGGAGCGTGAGTTGATGGTGATGGAGAGAGACAGATGGAGAGTGAGATGAAGTTGACGGAGAAGACAGATGGAGCGTGAGATGAAGTTGACGGAGAAGACAGATGGAGCGTGAGATGAAGTTGACGAAGAAGACAGATGGAGAGTGAGATGAATTTTACGGAGAAGACAGATGGAGCGTGAGATGAAGTTGACGGAGAAGACAGATGGAGCGTGAGATGAAGTTGACGGAGAAGACAGATGGAGAGTGAGATGAAGTTGACGGAGAAGACAGATGGAGCGTGAGATGAAGTTGACGGAGAAGACAGATGGAGCGTGAGATGAAGTTGACGGAGAAGACAGATGGAGCGTGAGATGAAGTTAACGGAGAAGACAGATGGAGCGTGAGATGAAGTTGACGGAGAAGACAGATGGAGCGTGAGATGAAGTTGACGGAGAAAACAGATAGAACGTGATATAAAGTTGACGGAGAAGACAGATGGAGCGTGAGATGAAGTTGACGGAGAAGACAGATAGATCGTGAGATGAAGTTGACGGAGAAGACAGATGGGGCGTGACATGAAGTTGACGGAGAAGACAGATGGAGCGTGAGATGAAGTTGACGGAGAAGACAGATAGAACGTGAGATGAATTTGACGGAGTAGACAGATGGAGCATGAGATGAAGGTGACGTAGAGGACGGATCGAAAGTGAGATGAAGTTGACGGAGAAGACAGATAGAACGTGAGATGAAGTTGACGGAGAAGACAGATGGAGCGTGAGATGAAGTTGACGGAGAAGACAGATAGAACGTGAGATGGAGGTGACGTAGAGGACAGATCCAAAGTGAGATGAAGTTGACGGAGAAGACAGATGGAGCGTGAGATGAAGTTGACGGAGAAGACAGATAGAACGTGAGATGAAGGTGACGTAGAGGACAGATCGAAAGTGAGATGAAGTTGACGGAGAAACAGATAGAAAGTGAGATGAAGTTGACGGAGAAGACAGATAGAACGTGAGATGAAGGTGACGTAGAGGACAGATCGAAAGTGAGATGAAGTTGACGGAGTAGACAGATAGAACATGAGATGAAGATGACGTAGAGGACGGATCGAAAGTGAGATGAAGTTGACGGAGAAGACAGATAGAAAGTGAGATGAAGTTGACGGAGAAGACAAATTGAGCGTGAGATGAAGTTGACGGAGAAGACAGATAGAACGTGAGATGAAGTTGACTGAGAGGACAGATCAAAAGTGAGATGAAGTTGACGGAGAAGACAGATAGAAAGTGAGATGAAGTTGACGGAGAAGACAAATGGAGCGTGAGATGAAGTTGACGGAGAAGACAGATAGAACGTGAGATGAAGTTGACTGAGAGGACAGATCGAAAGTGAGATGAAGTTGACGGAGAAGACAGATGGAGCGTGAAATGAAGGTGACGTAGAGGACAGATGGAATGTGAGATAAAGGTGACATTTGAAAATATCTTTAAAAAAATGTCAAGAATGATAACGGCTTGGAAAATGTTTGTCTCCAGTTTATCCATTATGTTCCCTCCACAGTGTATACATCATAACATTGGTATTGCTTGAAACAAAATGTGATATATTGATAACATTAATAGTTATACAAACAATTACTTACAATAAAAAGTCTATTCAGCGAATTTTCAATCTAAAGACACCAAATAGGAGTCTAATTTATTTTCCGATTAAAAAAATACATTAACATTCTTAACTTTATATGACATAAATGTCAGTAATATAGTCATATCTTCTCAAAATGAAAAGAAAGCTATTTCTAGTACTATTTATATCCATAACACACATTGTGTATATTTGGCTACGATTCAAAATGCATTATCTTCACAATTGTTTGAAAAGAGGCAAAGAACTCAATTAGCTAGAAGAGCCATTCCTGACGAATGAAGGTAGATAATGGAGGTAGAAGTTGGTGATGGTCAAATAACATCTCGATCTAAGTGTGTATCTACCATTGTCGTATTTATATTCTGATAGGAAATATAATGTGGAATGTAAAACCATGCGCAATATACTCACACAAACTAATATATATAATTCACACGCTCACACTAAATCACACTTTCACTAACTCTATTCTATTCTATTCTATTCTATTCTATTCTATTATATTCTATTCTATTCTATTCTATTTTATTCTATTTTATTCTATCCTATTCTACTTTATTCTATTCTATTCTATTCTACTCTATTCTATTCTATTCTATTCTATTCTATTTTATTCTATTCTATTCTATTTTATTCTATTCTATTCTAATCACGGAATCAGTTTCACTGCACTTCAGGCATCCCCATATCTTCGCCATCTCTCATCCCAGCATTTCTCGAAGCGAATGGAAACTGATTGTTCCTATAAGGTATTTACTGTTGAGACAACGCTAAGCACTCCAGATAGACCAGATTCCTGTTAGACTTTTACACTCCTCAGTACCGCAGTATGTACATCATTGCCCCACCCATTCTCCTAATCTTCTTTTAAGGAATGAAGAACAATCATGGCGATGTCCTCTATGTTCAAAGTAAGGCCACATTCAGCACAAGCGCTGCCAACGAGCTTATCGACATTGCCATATATACCATCATGCCCTGGACAGTACACCCAGTTTAACGCGCTCACTGTCGAGTCATCAAAGTGCCACATTCACTCCTGTCGCAGGCACTGTCTGTCAGTCTTCTGTGGCATACTTTGTAAATCAGTCACCGAGACTGCGAGATCCACGTTTTATTCAACCAATCAAATACCGCTACCGTATTTTCTTCTAATTTCTCATGCTGAGCACCGTAATGCTACAATTGCCAGATTCTCTTGCTACCTATCTGCCATGTTGGTACGCCATAAAGACCCAACTACTGCGCTGTCAACGATCATTCAGAATCATCCGTGTAGATGATCATATTTTGAGGTTACGACGTCCCATAGACCCACTTACGACACTCCCTGCTGAGCCGAATGATTTCTTTGGTTAGCCTCTTTCTCTCCGCTGTTTATTCTATTTAATCCTTGTTAATCCTTATGTCATTCAGATCACATACTCTCCTTATAGACTCCTCCGCCTTGGGTATCCAGGATTTTCATCGTCTGAGGCACCTGCCCTTGGTCTCACCCGATTCTGAATGCAAGTGATGATTAATGTTTCTTACCACGTTCAAATAAACTGAGACCTGAGCAGAATTATGTCGCACTCTAATGATCGGTAAGTCAAGTGAGTGTCTCATTGAACGGAAGGTGTATCTCTGGTGCATCCGAGAACTGTCCGTAGGCCATTACTCTGAACATTCCCAACCTTCTAAATTGACGAGAGAGTGAGCACACCCAAACCAAAATCCAGTACTGAGAGCACCACATTATGCAAAATCGTGCATATTAACGATTGCTGCAAGTTCGCCCCGACCATAATTCTGATATCGCTGACCCATCTCGTTGTCTTTTGAATTACATTGTTCCCGTGTTGATTGAAAGAAAGGGACCTGTCAAATTGTGATCCCAAGTAGTTAATATTCCAACTCATCACGACGGTTACGCCATTGCATATTATGACAGGGAGAGTGTCTTTAAGTATTCTGTTGTTTAGCGAACATCACATTACAGTTGCCTTGTTTTGGTTAATGAGTGCTACGTAGTTATTGCACCAATAGGTTATCTTATCCAAACGTTGGTACGTGACGTGTTGGTACGTCATAATATCATCTACACAGATGAGATTGCGACCAGGTCCGATATTGTTCAGTTGCGCTATCATGGCAGTCTATATATTGAACAAAGCAGGTGCTAGACGTCATAGGCAGGAATGTAAACATCAGCAGTAGTATTTCTCTCCTGACTGTAGCCTCCTATTGAATGGCAGCAATTCTTCGATTTTAAGATACGCTAATATCATTTTGGAGATAAACTTTCCATAGACACCGTGCATAGTAATAATGTGGTATTCCCTCAGTGCAGACATATATTCCTGGATTAGGGTGCGAAACCTGTTAACAGGTATTTTTGTTTAGGAACATCACCGCTTTTGATGCTCTGATTGACGACTCCAGCAGTTTGTATTACAATATCAGGTTGGGTCTCCTTTAAAAGAATGTGTCTGATACATTCCGGTCCTGGGGCGCTGTCTGTGACATTCTTGTGCGAACTACATCTTCAAAACATCGGATGTTCGTGTCCCAATGACATCAAAGTGACATTCTTGTGCGAACTACATCTTCAAAACATCGGATGTTCGTGTCCCAATGACATCAAAGTGACATTCTTGTGCGAACTACATCCTCAAAACATCGGATGTTCGTGTCCCAATGACATCAAAGTGACATTCTTGTGCGAACTACATCCTCAAAACATCGGATGTTCGTGTCCCAATGACATCAAAATGATATTCTTACAATATGGCGCAGTTCGATGTTGTAGTGATATGTTTGTGTTATGTACATATGTATCTATGGGCCCAATATACTTTTAGATATTTTCGGTGTCTTTGCTTTCGAGGTAACCTAGACAGCGTTCCCCCCACTCGCGTATTTATAGAACCCTTCACACGGTCCTGACCATGGGTATAATTACCGCTACACCTGTGTGACTATTTCTTTTGCATCCTGACCAAGTCATTTTTCTTTTCTTTAACCAGTTTCGATTATTTTTTGTTTATGTTTTATGTTTAGTTACAAGTTAGTTACTTAGGATTAGTTTTATTTATTACATATCTGCGTGTGCGTATTGTTTGTTTGTTCCTGCTTAAGAAATATTGAGCCGAAACGTCGTACAAATCTGTCTCGTCTAGTAATCACGTAAAGCTTTTACCATACCATTTTTCAATTCTCCCTCTAAGCTTTACTGCAGCTTCGCATTTGTATGCATTCATTTGCATTTCTTTGCCTTAACCTTCCATTGTTGTTAATGCAGTGAATGGTGGTGTACATGTTACTACCTTGATACGGTGTCATTGTTGTTAATGGCGGGGACGATTTCGTTGCTAATAATGCTGGGTATGGTGTCATTGCTATTCTGCTGGGGATGGTGTCGTTGCTATTTGCTGCGGATGGTGTCGTTGCTATTCTGCTGGGGATGGTGTCGTTGCTATTCTGCTGGGGATGGTGTCGTTGCTATTCTGCTGGGGATGGTGTTGTTGCTATTCTGCTGGGGATGGTGTCGTTGCTATTCTGCTGGGGATGGTGTTGTTGCTATTCTGCTTGTGATGGTGTCGTTGCTATTCTGCTGGGGATGGTGTTGTTGCTATTCTGCTGTGGATGGTGTCGTTGCTATTCTGCTGAGGATGGTGTTGTTGCTATTCTGCTGGGGATGGTGTTGTTGCTATTCTGCTGTGGATGGTGTCGTTGCTATTCTACTGGGGATGGTGTTGTTGCTATTCTGCTGGGGATGGTGTCGTTGCTATTCTGCTGGGGATGGTGTGGTTGCTATTCTGCTGGGGATGGTGTCGTTGCTATTCTGCTGGGGATGGTGTGGTTGCTATTCTGCTGGGGATGGTGTGGTTGCTATTCTGCTGGGGATGGTGTCGTTGCTATTCTGCTGGGGATGGTGTCGTTGCTATTCTGCTGGGGATGGTGTCGTTGCTATTCTGCTGGGGATGGTGTGGTTGCTATTCTGCTGGGGATGGTGTCGTTGCTATTCTGCTGGGGATGGTGTCGTTGCTATTCTGCTGTGGATGGTGTCGTTGCTATTCTGCTGGGGATGGTGTCGTTGCTATTCTGCTGGGGATGGTGTCGTTGCTATTCTGCTGTGGATGGTGTCGTTGCTATTCTGCTGGGGATGGTGTCGTTGCTATTCTGCTGGGGATGGTGTGGTTGCTATTCTGCTGGGGATGGTGTGGTTGCTATTCTGCTGGGGATGGTGTGGTTGCTATTCTGCTGGGGATGGTGTCGTTGCTATTCTGCTGGGGATGGTGTCGTTGCTATTCTGCTGTGGATGGTGTCGTTGCTATTCTGCTGGGGATGGTGTGGTTGCTATTCTGCTGGGGATGGTGTGGTTGCTATTCTGCTGGGGATGGTGTCGTTGCTATTCTGCTGGGGATGGTGTGGTTGCTATTCTGCTGGGGATGGTGTCGTTGCTATTCTGCTGGTGATGGCGTCGTTGCTATTCTGCTGGGGATGGTGTGGTTGCTATTCTGCTGGGGATGGTGTGGTTGCTATTCTGCTGGGGATGGTGTGGTTACTATTCTGCTGGGGATGGTGTCGTTGCTATTCTGCTGGGGATGGTGTCGTTGCTATTCTGCTGGGGATGGTGTTGTTGCTATTCTGCTGTGGATGGTGTCGTTGCTATTCTGCTGGGGATGGTGTCGTTGCTATTCTGCTGGGGATGGTGTCGTTGCTATTCTGCTGGGGATGGTGTCGTTGCTATTCTGTTGTGGATGGTGTCGTTGCTATTCTGCTGGGGATGGTGTCGTTGCTATTCTGCTGGGGATGGTGTCGTTGCTTTTCATCTGGGGATGGTGTTGTTGCTATTCTGCTGGGGATGGTGTCGTTGCTATTCTGCTGGGGATGGTGTTGTTGCTATTCTGCTGGGGATGGTGTCGTTGCTATTCTGCTGGAGATGGTGTGGTTGCTATTCTGCTGGGGATGGTGTGGTTGCTATTCTGCTGGGGATGGTGTCGTTGCTATTCTGCTGGGGATGGTGTCGTTGCTATTCTGCTGGGGATGGTGTCGTTGCTATTCTGCTGGGGATGGTGTGGTTGCTATTCTGCTGGGGCTGGTGTCGTTGCTATTCTGCTGGGGATGGTGTCGTTGCTATTCTGCTGTGGATGGTGTCGTTGCTATTCTGCTGGGGATGGTGTCGTTGCTATTCTGCTGGGGATGGTGTCGTTGCTATTCTGCTGGGGATGGTGTCGTTGCTATTCTGCTGTGGATGGTGTCGTTGCTATTCTGCTGGGGATGGTGTCGTTGCTATTCTGATGGGGATGGTGTGGTTGCTATTCTGCTGGGGATGGTGTGGTTGCTATTCTGCTGGGGATGGTGTCGTTGCTATTCTGCTGGGGATGGTGTCGTTGCTATTCTGCTGGGGATGGTGTCGTTGCTATTCTGCTGGGGATGGTGTTGTTCATGTTACAGCTTGTTACGGTGTCATTGCTGTTAATGATGGGAACGGTTTCGAACTCAGTACACGAACACATCTTCAGCACAGACGACGATTCCGGGTGACTTCCATAGAATGAACTTACAATCGCATGTTCTTTTCGAATATACAAACAAACTGACTGATATGATCACTTATAAATAGCACTTATATTTGAGCCTTCGAGAACATTAGAGAACTCATCATCATCATGTGCCATACCGGTTGGCGTTGGCGATCATGGCCTTCCACAACCTTTTATCTACAGTGCATCGTATCAGTTCTGTTGGTGACTGTTTCCATGCCATGATAACAAGCTATCCAGTATTTTCTCTCTTTACCGTCCGCGATATCTCTTTCCTTTATTTTTGCCTGGTGTTACCAAGTATTCCAACTTTTCTCATGATGTGCCCATAACATTTTAATTTTCCTTTCTGACGTTTTTTAAGAGTTCCCTTTTTACTTTGGCCTCTGAGAATATCCTCATTGATCTTGTTAGCTGTCCAGGGAAAATTCAACATTATTCTGAGAAATCCCATCTCTGTGGCCTCTCATCGTTTTTTCATTTGTTTGTCAACTGTCCATGATTCGCTTCCATAGGTCAGAATTGGTTCTATATAGCACCGATGAACTCTCTTTCTCACTTCTAATGACATAGATTTGTTACATAAGATATTTTTAATTTTCTGGAATGCTATTTTGGCCTGAACTATTCTACTTTTTTTTTATTTATGTGGTGCATCTTCCATCTGACGTTATTATTGTGCCAAAGTATTTGACGGGTTGCACTTGTTTTAGATTTGTCCTGTTTATTTGTATGCTGCATGATGGTGATGATTGTTTCTTCGATATGAACATAATTCATGTTTTCTTACTATTCAGACTGAGACCTTTCTTGTTGCTTTCGTTTACTATTATGTCTATCATTTCGTGTAGTTCATTCTGTCTCTAGAGAAAACTAGCCACCATATTTCTTTGAAGTCACTCACTTATTCACTCACTTACCAATTCATCAATCATTTACACATTAAATCACGCACTATATTCTTACTAATCTAGTCTCCGAGTAATGCATTATCATCTCACTAACAGCTAACATGCACATTTGATAGAGAATATCGATTAAATCTTCCATTCCTTTTACATAAACATTGCTATTTGTATTCAGCATTTATTCACACAGACTTTCATCTCCTAACAGAGTAATTGTGTTTGTACAAGGACATCGAGCACCAACACTAATAAGCACTCCTTTCTCTCTCTCTCTCTCTCTCTCTCTCTGTCTCTCTCTCTCTCTCTCTTTATTGTTTTCGAATAATAACAATAAATTAATCGTATTTACAAATACGGGTTCTTACACACATGCTCTTCGAGAAAAACAATTGGATCCATCTTTAAGAGATGTAGTATTTTTTTTTTAATTATTCCTGTATTCGATGTACCTTTAAGATTATATTGACTATTCACCAAAGATTAATTCGTTGATATTTATATTGTCCATTAAATGTTGAAGACGGTGATAGTGCCCGTTACAAATCCTGAATCCTAAATGACGCCCACAATTACTAAGCTAAATATGCAGAATATGATGTAAGTACATCGACCATGAGTTCTGAATGTACGCAAGAAGATTTTAATGTAGATAATGTTTGCAAATAAAAACAATACTGACAACCAAAAGAATATTTTTTTTTAAATAATAGACATAAACAGTTACTCTTTCCGCACGTTTCGTCTCACAGTACATCATACCGATGTCGGTCGCGTACGTTTAGCTGCAGAGTGAGGTGCCTCAGTTTGATTCCTGTAAACATTCATTAAACATTACTCCTTTTGTTTATCTAAAATGAATTTCTATTACGGCAAGTTGTAACTAAATATAACGCATGTAGACTGATACTTAAAATCGTGATAACTGTCTCTAAAATTTGTTCCGTTGCATTGTTATAAACTTTCGACATTGAAAGAAAGAACAAAACAAGCTGTAAAAGTCTAACAGTTCATAATTAAACTGATTGCATACATTTTAGACAACTTATAAGCAGCAGATATATACTCAAGTTGCAACAAACTTGTCAAATCATTCGGCATCAATCACCACTATTGTCCAACAAGGAAATAACGTAGAGGCAAAGCGGGCACTCTACAATGAAATCCGTATCCCAACTCTGCGCTATCAATATCGGACCTGGACCCTGGATGCAAGAACACAAATTAAAAAAAAAAAACGATGTCAACACTATATGTGTTAATCGATTGACAAGAAACAACATGAGAGATAAGACCAGAAATTAATCACGAAAAACAAAGCTATGGTTAATCTCAGCCATATAATACAGAACTGATAAAGATACAATATATACAATGGTTTGGCCACGTGATAAGGCAAGCAGATCAAAACAGAAAACAACGAACCTGGGATAAACGTTGCAAGAGCACAAGATCCAATAGCCCACCGAGATAAAATGGATAGATGGAATTTTATCAACATAACAGTGCAGAGGCCAATAGAATAGACAAAAAGATGGATGATGGAGTGTTAGAAATTTTAGAAACATAACAGCAGCATAGGACAATAGAAGAGAAAAAGATGGATTAATGGAGTGTTAGAATTACTAGAAACATGACAGCAGCATAAGACAATAGAAGAGAAAAAGATGGATTAATGGAGTGTTAGAATTACTAGAAACATAACAGCAGCATAGGACAATAGAAGAGAAAAAGATGGATTAATGGAGTGTTAGAATTACTAGAAACATAAAAGCAGCATAGGACAATAGAAGAGAAAAATATGGATTGATGAAGTTTTAGAAATACTAGGAAACATAACAGCAGCATAGGACAATAGAATATAAAAATATGGATTGATGAAATATTAGAAATACTAAGAAACATAACAGTAGCATAGGCCAATAGATGAGCAAAAGATTGATTGATGGGAGTATTAGAAATACTAGGAAACAACAGCACCAGAGGCAAGCGGAATAGCAAAATACCACACATTATTTCTCCCTTGACGCTGAAAGACCTATAAGGAAGGAAAGAATAATAAAAGTGTCAATTATTTAGAGACACGTATACGATATCTGGCCTGACATATATAGAAGCAAACGATGCTGACTGGGATGTAGATCAAGATGTAGACAGGCAATATGTGCTAGGCTGATGGCAGAGATACTCTGCTTAAGATGTGCTACGCATTTGATAAGGAGACACTATAATAACAACATAAACGGGAGTTAATTATATGATCTATTAGGCTTGATAAAATCCCACAGCTTTCATGTACCTTCCTATGAACAAATGATAACATCTTACATTTGTATTACCAAAAATGAGTTTTCTGGACATCATAACTTACTTTCTCTTTATAGTATTTGTTCTGAGGAGCAAGATATTAGTTTTTATTAAAAACCATTGTTAACACAGTTCAATGCTACCGTAATTCCATTTTCATCTACGCTATGATACATTTGTATGTTGATGCATTTTTTTCAAAACTGCTGACCACTAACCACATTGTTCTCTATTGACAGATCGTTATGTCAGTTAATGTGGGTGGGAAGTGACGTACAGTTTGACATTTTTTTCACCTTAAACTGGAACACCTAAAGATAGTTTAGTGTTGTCATAACAACGAGATGAAACAATAAAAGGAACATAGCATCACAATTAGACTATATGATGACATTGCTACATTACTACCTGTAAGCTACAAACATGCGTAATGGATATTTCTGTAAACAAAAACATGTGATGTTGAACATTTGCTCAAATTATAGACAATGAATACACGTTTGTATCAGCTTATAAACAATCAGGTTTCCATTCATTTTATTTTAGTTTACAACAGGCCATCTTTTTGTACAAAGAACAACTCCATAGTGGCCCGATCCACTCTGCAGAGCATCATCCAGTATGATACACTCCCTCCACACATTAGCCAAAGCACTGAACATGTCATCAGCTTAGATGCACGAACACCGAAACATCGCCGAAAACGTTTACATCATGCTCCATAATCGCCTCCAACAACTTACGTGGAAGATGACAGTATCTCTATTCCTCTCTCCCTTGACCGTTGTGAGGACACTGGTATTCAAACGAGAGCATTCACACATAAAATATTTTAGCACTTCCAAATTACCAATATCATGCTGTCGCTTCCAGAAACCTAGAAATTAAAGAAGTTAATTTTAATGAGTTAGCTACCATATATGCTTTAAATGTGATTTCTTCAAACGTGATTTATGTCGGAGCAAAATAAATCACAAGGGATCCGCGATAGCTCAGTGGTTATTGAATTGGACTACAAAGGACAAGGGGTAGGGTTCGATTTCAACCGACGGCTCCCGGGTTCACCCAACCTTAAATGGGTACCGGATATTTTCTGCGAAAGTAAAGGGGCAAGGGCGTAATACCAACCACATTACCCCAAAAACCATGTGCTGAATGTGTGTAAAATGTATGGTCACTAACAACCATATTACTTATACGCCACTTGGCGTGACGGAGGTACTTTACTACTTTTTTAAAAGATAAATCACACTGAAATTAAAATATTTATGAATTGATTTACGAGTGAATAGGATAACACATGTCTGAGTCGCAAAATGTTTTTGGAGACAAATTTAAGAATTATTATGTTTATAGATTTTAACTTTTTGACTAACAATTCGTACGTATCAAGCTTACGTTTGTGTTTTCTTTTAATTAATATTCTTACAAATATTGTTCTCCACAAAGTGTAGCCATTATTCTTAGCATAATTGTCCACATTAATTGTTTCAACATGGGTCATAAAATACGGTAAAGGGAACAAGAATAAAGTATGTCAAATATTTGATGCTACAATAATGTAAGTCTTCTCCTTGCTGTTCGTTTTCTAAACGATAGTGGGTGTGTTGTGTCTCTAGCGTACGGCAAAACGTGATATCTGTGCCCTTTGACAAGACACATTAGTCCGTCACATGGGTCAAATTCTCATTTTAGCAAAGTTTGTCTAGGCAGTGGCTATTGTTGGCCGACCATTGTCGGGGTAGTGGCTATTGTTGGCCTACCATTGTCGGGATTGTGGCTATTGTTGGCTTACCATTGTCTGGGTAGTGGCTATTGTTGGCTTACCATTGTCGGGGTAGTGGCTATTGTTGGCCTACCATTGTCGGGGTAGTGGCTATTGTTGGCCTACTATTGTCGGGATTGTGGCTATTGTTGGCTTACTATTGTCGGGGTAGTGGCTATTGTTGGCTTACCATTGTCGGGGTAGTGGCTATTGGTGGCCTACCATTGTCGGGGTAGTGGCTATTGTTGGCCTACCATTGTCGGTGCAGTGGCTATAGTTGGCCTACCATTGTCGGGGTTGTGGCTATTGTTGGCCTACCATTGTCAGGGCAGTGACTATTGTTGGCCTACCATTGTCGGGGTTGTGGCTATTGTGGGCCCACCATTGTCGGGGTTGTGGCTATTGTTGGCCTACCATTGTCGGGGCAGTGACTATTGTTGGCTTACCATTGTCGGGGCAGTGACTATTGTTGGCCTACCATTGTCGGGGTTGTGGCTATTGTTGGTCTACCATTGTCGAGGTTGTCGCTATTGTTGGCCTACCATTGTCGGGGTTGTGACAATTGTTGCCTACACTTGTCGTGGTAGTGGCTATTGCTGACTTACTATTGTTGAAGCAGTGGCTATTGTTGGCTTACTATTGTTCAAGCAGTGGCTATTGTTGGCCTACCATTGTCGGGGCAGTGACTATTGTTGGTCTACCATTGTCGGGGTTGTGGCTTTTGTTGGCCTATCATTGTCGGGTTGTCGCTATTGTTGGTCTACCATTGTCGGGGTTGTCGCTATTGTTGGTCTACCATTGTCGGGGTTGTCGCTATTGTTGGTCTACCATTGTCGGGGTTGTCGCTATTGTTGGTCTACCATTGTCGGGGTTGTCGCTATTGTTGGTCTACCATTGTCGGGGTTGTGGCTATTGTTGGCCTATCATTGTCGGTGTTGTCGCTATTCTTGGCCTACCATTGTTGAGGTTGTCGCTATTGTTGGCCTACCATTGTCGGGGTTGTCGCTATTGTTGCCTACAATTGTCGTGGTAGTGGCTATTGCTGACTTACTATTGTTGAAGCAGTGGCTATTGTTGGCTTACTATTGTTGAAGCAGTGGCTATTGTTGGCTTACTATTGTTGAAGCAGTGGCTATTGTTGGCGTACTATTGTTGAAGCAGTGGCTATTGTTGGCTTACTATTGTTGAATCAGTGGCTATTGTTGGCTTACTATTGTTGAAGCAGTGGTTATTGTTGGCTTACTATTGTTGAAGCAGTGGCTATTGTTGGCTTACTGTTTTAGAAGCAGTGGCTAATGTTGGCCTACCGTTATCAGGGCAGTGGCAAGTGTTGACTTATCATTTTGAATATTTACGTTTCGAAGTATCGTTAACCTTTGCAGATGGTACACTGGACCTCACTGATTAACTTTTCTATTCGAGAGGTTGAGACTTCAGTTACCAGAGATCAGGCGATGGTAGAAGCTCATAATATAATACAGTTTCCAAGTGGAACATTTACATTGTCAAATGTAAATTCGATCCCTGGATCTCCCTATCTAAAGGCACTCGCTCTACAACTAGACCACCTAACATTTCATTAAACAAGAACATTGTCGCATATTTTCTGCATCATTATATCTATTAATCAACAACATAATAATTTGTTTAATTCCCGGGAGGAGTTGAAAGCCATGCCCGGTGTGCATTTGGAGCGTAGAGTCTTTGATTATTGAGTGCCGTCTCCGCATCGAAGTTTATCTACCACGGAGCGCCGTTCCTCTCTGTCTTCTACTTTGATGGTGCACGTTGTCATAGGTTGACTTGTCTATCTTTTACAGTTACTCGACCACGTTAGTCTTGGTCTGCCTCTGCCCCATTTACCCTGCACTTTCATTTCAAAGATTTTTTTTTAGTAAACTGTAGGCTTTTGTGTCTTTTAACATGCCCCAAAAATTGCATTTGTCTTGTTTGAAGTGTGTTTAGTAGATCTATTTTCAATTTTATTTGGTTTAAGACTTTATGCTTTATTTTTCTTTCATTTCAATCAATTCTTCCAATTCTTGTATATATCCGCATTTCAAAGGTTTACATTTCCTATTCATGTTTTATTGTCTAGTGTACATGTTCCTGCACCATATGAGAATGTTGAGAAGATATAGTTTTTTTCTATTGTGAGTGTTGGCCCTGGTGATATTTGTTTTGATGTTAGTAAATTGTTCATGACATTAACATTTACTTTTTGCCATTCCTATTCTTTTGTTTATTTCAGTTTTACATTTTCTGTCACTGGTTATATTATGTCCAAGGTAGTTATAGCTTTGACTCATCAACAAAAACTACTATATATAAATGTTTAGTAAACATTTTAAAAGAATGTTTTAAAGGTAGATTATCTTGTAGTGATTTTTTATATAGAGAATTATCCTGGCTACTTAATTGTTTTGGGCCTGGGGTATCGTGTTGCGATGATGATCGTGCTGACATCATGTGTGTTTTCATGTACTTTTAAATGTTGGGCTGTGTTGTGAGGGTGACGTATCTCATATAGGAAAATACATAACAAAATTACGCAAAAGGGTCAGAGAAGGCTGTGCGTAATAAGTCTAATTATCATTATGGGTAATGTCCACGGTGGTAAAATCATAACACGACACGCCAAGCCCAAAACAATTAAGTAGCCAAATTGTAGCTAGGATAATTCTCTCTATATAAAAATAAATTCACTACACGAAAATCCACACTTAAAACATTTTTTTTTTTTTATGTTTACAAAATATTTCCATATAATGATGTTGTTGTGGAGTAGGCCTTTCATGATGCAGACCAACACGATGTCAGCAGTACTGGTCCCTTATACATTACTAAATATGTTATAAGCAAGCTCACCACCGGACAGCAGTCCGTTACGATAGGTCAGTAAAATTACAACATATTAAACATTGTCTGCCATAACATGACATCACGCGAGTGTATCCGCCCCTGATATACAAGGTAAACCAAATACTAAATACTTTAAAAACATTGTCAAGACCAGGAAATTACGACAGCATTGAAAAACCTGCTGAAACATTTCCCTCTATAGAATACTTGATGTTAGCAGACCACAAAGGCTCAACCTCAGAAGAGGTCGCATGACCCCCCCCCCCCCCCCCATCTCCACTTTTTTTTCACCAGGTAACGAACGGCAACAGATATAGCGTCAGCAAAATTACTACAACATCCATTTACATACAAATGTAAAAAAAAAACATTACTAAATATATATTTCATTTTAAAAATAATTCACCCATCTTCAGTTCCGTCACCTTTTCTCTATACTGTTCCCGGATCTAATAACGCCACCAGTTACGTCACACGGATTCAAATCTAATGACGACACCAGTTACGACATATGAACTCATCGACCCTGAATCCATATGTGGACCCGGGGTCAGGAAACGGCTTTGGGGCTAGAAAAACTGACTCCAAATTACTATAATTCCTTTTTTAAGCAATGCAATGAACGTTGATTTTTTAGTTTAGTTCATTTTGTATATATGATGAATGTTATGTATCGTTGCATATTTCTGTAAACATTTCGATGCCAAGGGAGCCGTGATAGCTCAACGGTTAGTGAACTGGACTACAAAGGACAAGAGGTAGGGTTCGATCTCAACCGACGGTTTCCGGGTTCACCCAGCCTTAAATGGGTACCGGATTCTGTCTGGGAAAGTAAAGCGGCACGGGCGTAATACCGATCACATTACCCCAAAAAATCATGTGCTGAAGGTATGTAAAAATTATGGTCACTAACACCATATTACCTATACGCCACCTGGCGTGACAGGGGTGCGTTACGTATTCCAATGTCAAAAGCTTATAGTGCCTATATCAACTCTAAATGCATGCTGTCAGGGTATGCTGCTTTTACCCATTTCGTTGTTGAATAGCCATTTCGTTGTTGATTTTATAACCTGATGTACATTTTATATTTTTGTTGTCCTTTTGATCATGATTTATTTATGTTATATATTGCTGACATTTACCTAGCATATCGTTATTGTCTGTCAGCACTTTTCCTTTTTTATCTGCAAAGCATTTGCTTTCTGTGACTTTTAAACATTTTTATTAGCCATTCTCTTTATTTCTGTGCGCATTCATGTTAGATCGTGTTTACTTTCCATCGATCGATGTATCAATGTGCTAATTGCAATTTATTGGTATTACACGTACGCATGTTTTTTTTAGTATGTTTCTTATTTATACATTTTCAAATATCCATTATAAAGCATGTTATAACACGTTGACATATACTAACCCCGACACTCACCTACTTCATCACTCACTCACTCTCGCATGCGCGCAAACATTCACATAATAAATGAACAACACAATCACTAATTCACTAGCCTGGGCACTCAAACACTACAAGAGCGCATTATTTCTTTACCACATCCACTCTATATTCTAAACACTCTCTCACGCATTCACTAACACAAGCACCCACTCATTCCGTAACTGTTCAAGAATGTTTATGCATAGATGTCAGCAGCGACGTTTTAAATACATTCTTATTAACATCCTAGACAAGGATTTCTGTGACGTAAAACTTACAGGGAATTCATATATTGTGTGCTGAAATAGCAGAGATGCGACGTTAACTAAGCGAACATGCTTCTAACTTGCTTCTATGTTCTAATTATCATCCAAATAATGATCAAATGCGTGTGTTGACACATATGTTTATCTGAAACTGCTAATAGCTCACTCTGTTGATCTTAGCGTTATGTGTTTAATGTAGATAAGAATTGAAGAACATTTGTCATGTCCTCACTAGCAACTAGCATCAATGACACACAGTTTAATTTTGTCAAGGTCACTAATGAGAATTCAAGGTTATGGTTAAGAGTTAGACGAGACAACTGACGCAGTACTGAAAAGTAAAACTATTATCTACGTATACCGAAATGTATGCTACGCCCACCGTCAAAGAAAAGCCCAACCCAGAATTGTCATCGACAAGTATGAACTTGAAATAATAAAACAAATTATGAATATCTGAAATCTGTAACAACTAACACTGGTGGCTGCCAACTGGGTTTTAAGTAAAGGTAAAGGTAAATCACGAGACTTGAATCGGTGTTCTAGCACTCGAGTTTTTCACCCTTATGTGTTCGGCTACCTACGCAGAAGTGTTTGGAGACTTCTAGATTGTGTCGCTTCAAGCATCTAAACTCAAGATGCGAGGCAGCATTCCTCACCTTCCCAGTGTACTACCCTGGTACCCATTTCTGCCAACGGCTGGGTTGACCGCGGGTTTTATTTTCCAACCATGCATACAGTTCACACTGCGTCCTGCGGGAAACGAACACGCGTTGTACGAACGTCGGTAGCCATGTCGGGTATTTTTACCAACTAGGCGACCGAGGTCCCCAATAGGGGTGTTAAGCTGTCATTTTAAGTGTGTTGATCGTCCCAAAGGTAGAACATCACAATTAGAGTCTGCCAGATCCTCTCTGATTGAACACCCGTTAAAACCTTGCACTGTGTTCTGCGCCAGTGGCCCAGTGCATCCGATTTCAGCCAGAATTTTATTCAGATTTGCATTCCTTAGCCTTTGATTTTCCCCAATCTTCCTACAAGGCAGCAGGTGATCTTTTATGTTGGGGGATTCAGCCCTTAGATGGTCGGCCCTCCCAGGTTAACGAGCACCATCTGCCCGAGTCACTAGAGGTGACTAACACAGACATGCACACACAAAGATATGAGATGTGACCAACACAGACATGCACACAGCGACACGAGGCATGACTAACACTGACACGCATCAATGTGTTTGTTATTAATATGACAATATCGCTAATAACAATGGAGACAATGTGTTTTGAATAAACATGAAATATATGATTCGAATTCCTTGGAATTTGAAAAAAAAGAGAAAACATACTACAAGACCAGGCATTAGATGAAACTTGTTTGTGAAGAAAAAAATCATACAGAGAAAACTACAATATTAAAACATAGACTTAATCAGAGTGGGCTGGACGGCTCAAAAAATGGATGGCATGGTTCCTGAAAGACGAGATAGGGGCAGCTCAAGAAGAAGGTTTCTTCATGAAATCACTGAGATCTTGAATTCCACAACAGAGGAAACTAGAGATCTGGCTAGTTAAGAATTATTTCAGACAGGATATGATGAGAGCAACGTTCCGTAAAGGACACGCAGTACGGTGAACATGAGAGATAAGGAAAAGGTTTTATCACAAATATACATACTGGTTTTCCCAAATAATGCCGGGGAATCTGCAAAAAAAAAAAGAATAAGTATTCTAATTAGTGCAATATATCGACAACACCTGCATAACATTCAAACAGTACATGGGGAAAAGTTGATGGCACTTATAAGTAAAGTCTATACTGGTGACCCGGCCACAAGAGGTGTAGGCTGAGGTTTTGTTCTGCATTCCAATGGAACATTGATGGAGAAATGTGCAGGAGCCTAAACAACTGCATTCTCCAGTGGATGCTTGGAGATTGAGGCTGTGACATAAGTTTTCACATGACTGGTTAAGAGACTACCACATGCGGTCATCTTGACATATACCCAAAGTGTTTCCCCTGATTGTCAAAAACACACTCCACATGGATCTGGGGAACCTACTCGACATATCTCATGCCAGCAGCCTAACTTGAATATATTTTCCCAGACACGCCGGAGTAGTAACAATGTAAAAGATTGGCGGGGTCCGCCATTGCGACATTACTTAAATAATGACATGCATGTCATTGCAATGACTTTAAGTGAACACGTCTCGCAGGATATGGGAAACTGTGGTAATCCATAAGTCAAAGGAATGGCAGAAGATGGCACCACGAAGAAAAGGCGAAGCGGGAAAAACATCCTCGGGGGAAGAAAACACAACAAGGTCAATCTACAGGACAGGAACAATCAGTAGACGAGCACTTCGATGGTTGCTGGAATGATCGGTAGAGCGGATATGGGAATGTCTAGACTGCGGTGACCACTTATCTAACTTAAGGCTAAAGGAGCAAAGTATGATCGCTGCCTGTGTTTTAGGTGCTACTTCATTCATGCGATAGCAAAAGCCCGCAATGGCCCAGCACTAAAATGGTACCAACAGATACCAGCATTGAGCAGTGGCTAATTACATTACTTTTCCAGAAACTGGTCCTCGCACCAGTTAATTCTGCCCTAGGAGTTGTCACTCAAGTACAACAAAGAGCCTCAGGCTAGAGGAAGTACAACATAAAACGATGGTCATATTTTGGCGTTTACGAGGGACACCCCATGTGTAGTAATGAGGTATATATATGTATATACAGGGTGTTTCTAAAGTCCCTGTGCAGTGAAACAAAATATCATGACGTAAACTTCATAAATCGGTGACCTATTTTCAAAACTATTTTCAAATCACTGCACAGGGACTTTAGAAACACCCTATATATATATATATATATATATATATATATGACTGTCCAACTGTGAATGGCATTATCAAGATCTGGAGGATACTATTATACATGTAAATAGGTGCATAACAAAGAACATCCATTACACATTTAACTCAATACAGGGCAAGTTTATAGGCCAAAAACTGGCATATCATGGATGGATCGCTAGGAAGATTAATAAAAAATGTATGTGAATTTATCAGTACCAACACTGGCGAAGAGTGGATTCCAGTGCCTCCATCAGTTCGTGACACATTCTAATTTATTTTTGCACTCGACAGAAAATGTATGGAGCAGAATCCGGACATGGTTGACGCAGAGGACAACGTTCTAAACTGGGACAAGACGAACGGGGAATATAATATCACTTATAAAGACCGATCGGTAATAAGACACTGATGACGTGCATGAACATTTACATCACATTTTATAGACACAATAATCACAGAAATCAGCGGTTATGACCACGAGTAGCATGACGAATTGAAGTGATGACAGTGAACAGGTCATTGATCTGGTTGCAGTCGCAATATTACATCCACACCTCTATGCTAAACGATTCTATAAGCAGTATAAGAAAAGTCGATGCAGGCTCTGTACGCTAGCAATGGGTCGAGTCATAGCAGAAGTCAGTCATACGCCGAGTCTCCTGTCTGAACACTTTTGGAAATGCAGACGTCTGGATAAATGAAAGATAGTGATGGGAGTAAAGAAGTAAAGTAGATGAGAGGCTTAATGGGCATCGTTGAGTACTCATCAACCAACACAGAACTGGAGTCGTCAATTCTTGGAGCTGCGGCAAAGGTGAGGGGGGTGGGATCTGTGCCCCTATGTTCAAAGTTCAACGGTGATAACCCACGAATACTCATTTCGTTAAAACAATCATCATCATCATCATCTTCACCAAGCCTGCTGGCGCAGGTGATCATGTCTCCCAACACGTTCGATATCGACAGTTATCTATTATTTCTGATGTTGACCTTCTGCCAAGCCATTCTCTTAAGCTGTCTAATATTTTTATTCTCTTTGTTTCCCTCTATATCTTCACCCCGCAATATTCTCAGCTGTTACATTATATTCTAGTTGTTCCCTTCATATTAAATTGCCAAACATAATGGTTGTTTTTTCTTAAATTTGGACATTAGTTTTCATTTTGCTTTGACCTCTTTCAGAACGTTTTCGTTACTCTTCTTAGCGCTCCGTGGTATTCTCAACATTCCTCTGTGAAACCACATTTCTACAGCCTACAGTGATTTTCTTGCCTGTTGTCCTATTGTCCAAGATTAACATCCATATGTTAAAACTGGCTCTACATAACATTTAAGAAATCGTTTAATTGTTTCTGTTGTCAAAAATGGATTGCACTGTATCGTCCTCATGTTCTGGAATCTGGTCTGTATCTCACATATGTTGTTCATCTACCATTTGAACTTAACACTGGTACCAGCTATATATTAATTCATCTACCTGTTTTAATATTGTATCATCATTATCATCCAGGGCCGTCTCTGCATCGACGGTCGGGTACCATGGAGCGCCATTCCTGTCTATCTCTTGTTTTGATGGTGCATATTGTCATAATCTGACTTGCACATCTTTTGATGCCACTCGTCCATATATATATATATAATATGCTTACACTTGTTTTGATTGTGCATTTCGGTGAAGTCTCTTTTTCTTTGTTGCTACCATTACTTATGTATTTTTGCTACTAAGACTAAGACCTTTTTTGTAGCTGTCTTTCACTGTAATGTCTAACAATACTTGTTAGTCATTTTCCCTCTTATTGATTACGACTGTATCGTGGTATCTTCGTATAACCTTAGATTGTTTATATTATAACCTCCGACTAATAAATCAATACGGACAATATATACACCATGTTCATATTTTCCAAACACAATTCCTTATATTAAATCATGCTAATACTTCGGTTCATATACCGGACTTACATAATAACCCGGCCTCTGTGTCAACAAAATCTATAAATAGAAAGGGTTACATGTAATGGAGTAAACAAGGTATGTTTTAAAATGACTTGTTTAAGAAAATCTTAAAACCATTTCTACCCCTGCCTTGTCTTATACTCTGCAGTGATTTGCAAAAAAAAATCGCCATCCGTCTACCTCCACAGTTCTATCTCCAACATGAGAAATGAAAGTCCATGAGCTCAGAATGTGACTAATAACAGGCCCATTTGTGTAAATGATTGCGTCACACGAAGAATTATCGGACATGATGGAATGCCTTTCTGCGTCAACGACCGAAGGTTTTTTTTTTTTTTTTTTTTTTTTTTTTTTTTCTTTTTGGTATTCTCTATCACGCGTGATGATTATAGTGAAAAAAACGAATCAGCCTACATCGACACTCATATCTCCATTCATCATCAAGTACTATGCCCTCAACAGAAAAAAAAAAAAAACTGTAATATATAGCCACAGCCAGACCTATCTATGATTGTCCTTCTTTTAACCTACTACAATTCGTACTCATAAATTCACGGTATACCCGACGTTGTGTTTCTGCTCTGACATCTACATCAAATATTGTTGCCAAATTATGCCGACGTTTAACTCTTTGGTGTATGTCTCATAAAACCAGACCTCGAACAGACTTGCAGTTATATGGTTCAAACCAAAGCTAACCTGAGGAGAACAATAATTACTTGACACATTTCCTTGTATTTATGAAGAGAGTTAACGTCTATTTTCGAGAGACCTCTTATTTTTCAGTAATATCTCTTTAAGAATAGAGCATTAGTTACACTTGAGTGAAATTAACAATAGAAACATCTAATGTTATATTATAGAATGCTTATTGTCTAACATGAAGCTAATTTACCGCTACGATAGATTTGTATTCTCCCATTGCTTTCAAACGAATTTTGCTCATTGTAGCACCCTGGTTTTATTTTGTTGTTTTCCCTTATTGTTTCTTTAGAAGTAATTGTCATTTCTTATTTTGTTTCATAAATTTAAATTATTTTTATTTTCCTTTAACGTGATAGTAACACGTTGTGGTTGATGTTACGGGTGTTGTTGCCGCATTATCACAACCATCATCCGGATCACATAATGCGGCCGGTTCAACTACCATAAATTGCTACTGTTCTAATCCGCAATTCAATTTTTAAATACGATTCCAATAGCACAAACCTCTATGGGCCCATCTATATAAATGGTATACGTTTGGTATTGTAAACAAATTGATAAATGGTATTATCCACACCCATCACTGTTCTATAGCACATTACTTACTCCTATTGGAGATTTCGCTTTTTCGACAATCTGAAAAGATGTGAGGATTATTTCAGTAAAAAAAAAATAAATAAAATATGCAGATATTTTGCATGTTTCCACGAATGCTTCCTGTTGGTTTTTACATTCTAGTTTTTGAAAGAGCTACACAGTTCTACCCTCCTAATTGTGGTTCTAATTGTAGTTAGTCGAAGGTCCCGGTATATTGCAAATGCATTATAACCCATGATTTCCCAACCACTCGTTTCAGTGGAAGCATCTCATTTCATTGAAGAATCGGAAAAAAGAAGGCTGAAATCCTCATCATGGTAGCCACAGCACACGCCAAAAGACATAAGACGCAGCCGCTGTTCTTCGTCATACTGTAGCAGCATTCATCGTATGCATTTGAAGAATCGAAATACCATTTGAAGAAAAATACAGCTAATGGTGAGCACATAACACTATACTCAGTAGCTCCAGTAGCTAGCCCGACTTGGCATATGAGGAAACTGCAACAAGGGACACGTTTCAGACTGAGACTCAATGATTCCTACAACCTGTCCGCCATTTTGACCGGAAGCCAATACTCTTCCAATTCCGGCATTTTACCATTCTCAATTAATGCACTGCCATTTAATGTTTAATGTGGCAACGGCCGAGAAATGGGTTTAAGTTTTGAATGAACAATTATTCATTTTACCACATTATTAACATTATATAGCTTGCAGATCTATGACAATATCCTCAGCTCGGCTTGTCCATGCTTTACCTCTCCTTAATCTATTACTCTTTTCTTCAGTTTTTTTTTCTTAAAAAAATGGATTTTCCTGATCAGTGATTGAGCTATTAAGTTTTTTTGCGTGTCATCATCACTGCACTCCGAACGTGCCCATATGTTCTCAGATCTTATCATCAGCAAGTCTCGCAGCTCCCAGCGACTGACGACTCCAGTTCTGTGTTGGTTGATAAGTTCTTTTTGCACGTTCACTAAGTTTCTCATTTCTGGGTGTGCCCATCTTAACAACCATCTCTTTCATCCGAAAGAGTGACGTCGATTCGTGGTTATCGAAATTATGTGCACTTCTCACATCTCGAAAGGTATTTATGATGTTCACCCAATCCATTGATTGACCGTACTCAACGTTTGCGCAGCTAGCCAACCTGTCCGCTTTTTCATATCCTGGTACTCCTGCATGTCCAGGAACGTAGACAAATGTGACCTTACGTTTTTTATTTACTTCTACAATGACTCTGCCCATTGCATGCGTACAGAGCCCATCTCCACGTTTTTCTCTATCCGATTCATCGCATCACTTAGTATGCATGCGTGGGTGATAGTCTTGTGACTCTAACCAGTTGAATGACCTGGTCACTGCCATCAGCTTCATCGTCATGCCACTCGTGGTCATAGCTTAATTAAGCACCACTGTCTTCCTTGACTATTCTGCCTTCGAAGCGTGCTGTAAATGCCCATGCACACCTATGGTGTCCGTTTACAGATCCGTCTGTATAGATGACTGCATCTTTCTCATAGGTGTTATCCTACATGAGACCGTTGACTTTCTCATTGACCATGCCTGAGGTATGTTCGCCGTTATTCCTGTCGAGTGTGACAATACACAAGAATGCCCCACTGAATAACGTAGGCACCGGTATCCATTTCGTGTCAGAGTTGATATAGGTAAACGCACATACATGTTTGATGATATTTTCTACTCGGCCCACCCATGATTTGCATTTCTTAGCACTGACACTTTTCCCTGCGTTGAGCACGTAGTGTAATTGATGCTCTTAATCTGCACTTATCTTCAGGTATGTTCGAGCACTCCATATATTGAACCTGCCATTCATGGTTTTAAAGTCAATAAGAGATACCTCATAGGAAGTGTCCCTTTTACACCACAAAATAAAATGACCAGTGATTATCTTTAGTTATGCACGTGATCTTAGTATGATGATCCTCTTCTACATAGTGGGGAAATCCAGTAGAAGGTGGATTGTCATGCGTGAAGTGCCTCTCGTGCAGCCTAACATAACGCGCGCATCTTCAATTTGCTCTCTTTAGGGTTTTTTTAATAGTGAGTATTGCCATAACGTAATCAAGGTGTGTGGGGTCTAGTCCCCGATATAGGTGTACCAACAAACGTTGTTAGATACTAGATACTAACATGACTGCCAACAATCCCGTGTACACTTTAGAAATCGCATGGTCAACATCTCCTTTGCACACAATAAACTGCGTTCAAATATCACACCCAAGCATGTCATCATGTTGGTTCTACTCACTTCGCCACTCTTACATTTGGTAGGCCTGTGTTAACTTGTAAGTTGTTTTTATTTTTAAAACTGTGTTAAGTGAGAACAACGTTACTGTTGTTTTATGTGGTATGACGTGTGCTTTGTTAAAACATGAAATGATGCGATCAAGTTCGCTCTGCAAAAACTTCATCTAATGTCGTTTGTATATGTCATGTTGATAAACCAAAATGGCATCTGCGACGGATAGTATAGCAGAGAAAATAGTTTGACAGGGAATTGCACACTAAAGGATGAAAGAAAGGGAAGAAACAAGTTAAGCACAGAAGTATACTGAAGAAGAAATGACGAAATAGGAATCTATGACGAAATTGGGTATGACGTGGGCTAGGAGACGGTTGAGAAGGGACCAAAAAGATAGAAGACTTCTCGATTGGCACTGGAGATAAGCAGACGGAAACATATGGAGCAGAGAAATTGTTAATATGGAGCGGTGAATTTGTTAATATGCAGCAGTGGAAACATTGAAAAAGATAGAAGACTTCTCGATTGGCAGCGGAGATGAGCGGACGGAAACATATGGAGCAGAGAATTTGTTAATATGGAGCGGTGGAAACATTGACGAAGGTAGAATTAGAGAATGAATTACCACTGGTGGCCAGAGATGTAGAATGATCGGTATGAAACTAGACGATATTAACAGATCCGGAATGGATCAGGAACAAGTAGAAGCCGGAATTTAGTATTAGGAAGGTTAATTTGGGACGTTCGATGGGAACGGACCAGTATAGAATAGGGCATCATGAAGGTTAGAGTAAGTTAGCTCCATTTGGATAGAGTAGGATGAAAGTGTGAGACTGGAATATAAATAACTGCAATTGTAACAGACGAAAGAAAATTAAGTAATAAAGGCTGCCAATGAAGAAATATGACGATATTGTGAGTTGATGATTTTAATATAGTTTGTTTGGTTAGGGGTCTTTTGTCCCATAGGTTTCACCGGAGTTGAGGAAGAATGACTTGAGTTAACGGTCAAGAAGAAGGTCAACGGAGGTTGTCGCGGCATAATAACGGAAGAAAGATAACGGCCAAATTAATACGCGATGTGAAGATGAACGTTAGAGAGCGGGACAGAAGACCATCATACAGGAGACGGCTTTCAACCTTTAAATAATGAACAAAGCTTCAATGAATACCGCCTTCAATAGTATTCTCTCCTCTCCATCGAGTTATAGATCAGAAACCATCACAGTATACACATTGACAAATACAGGTGACAACGTAGAGCCTTGATAGAGCCCAGAATAATTGTCTATCGGATCAGATGACCAGCTACCGCATTTAAGGGACAGATCCTTTTGCAAAAAGGATGCCGCAATCAATCTTATCAGCAGCGGATATACCTTGTGTTCCAACAACATGTTTTAGAGAGAGTCAAAGGACAGTCTATCGCCATTATGCGAGTCTTCTCTTGAGAATGGAGTCTTTTAAACTCATCAAAGGTAAAGACTGAGCGGTTGATCCGCATCTCATTATTGCATGGGAACCTCCCTAATGTAGGTGGAAACAAATGATGACGTACGGAGTCCCAGACCAGTCGCCAGTCTATGAGCAATGATTTTCTCCAGGTGTTTGCTAATTGTACTTTGCTAGGGGATGATTCTGTTGATCTGGGAGTGATCTTTGTTTGATTTTGGAACTAGAAGGAGGTCACTGTGAAGCCAATCCTCACTTATGCCACCGTTCATAATGCTGGAACGTAATTCACTGGCCAGATTCTTCATATTATATTACGAGAGTTGGATGTTGCCATCTTAACGGATGACAGCTGGACCTGAAGTAGTGTTGATGCATTTCAGAAGCGCTGCCTGAATAGAATCCATTTGAATTGAGTATTCATCACCATGTGTCAAGTACTCACACATCCCTAATTGTCCATGATTCGAAACTGTGGGTCCCAGTCTTTGTGATCAGATTATTTTATAGAACGTGAAATCAGGACCTCCCCTCTCATCAGAATTCTGCCATATACGGTCTGTGGTCTGAAAATCGGGGATCACTGGGAATTGAGCGGCACCGTACATTATTTTAATTTGAGCGTCAGAAGATTGAAATTATTTTTTGTTGTTTGCGCTAACGTTATATATCATCTCTATCCACTTTACTGTATGTGTACTGTCATCACGAGCCTTGAATAGTCTCGTTTTTGTTATTAACATCCGCCTTAAATACTTATAATATCTCAGTCAGAGATCAGTCCTTCTCTCTTTCGCTCTTCCAGACATTAATAGCCTGCCTTTGTTCTACCTAAGGTTTGTTGACATCATCGTCCCACCAAGGGGAAAGTATCCATCGCTTGTGTTTTCTAGGAGAGCGCTTGATTTCATTTATCTAATTTTACTAATATTTTCTCTATTGCGTCTTTAATGACCGTGACTTCCATGAGCATTTACTTATTTACTTACATATCTCAAGAGTGACAAAATCTGAAATAAAACATTTTAGCTTATGTCAGACTTGTTTGCCAAATTTGTCATGGTAACTAGAGAAAAACAAAGCGTAGAAAGTGGTTTTACATTTGTTTTTTTTCCATATTTTGAAGCCTGGTGTACTGGACATTGTACACTATTGTGTTTGTTCACACAACTTACCGCGGTCTTCTATTGCCTTCATCGTGTGCTGTGTTTTGTTCATCTCTTGACCTTTGTTGCTGAAGGATTTGCTAATGTTCCTTATATTTAAATATATTGCATCACTCCATCGTTATCGTAGTCGACGTGCTCGATGCACTGTTGTTTTTTCTGCATCATTACGCAAATAATTGTGTGTGTTATTACTTTATGGAAAACGTGTCGACAATTATTACGAGCTTTGTCACTTTTCTTCATATGTGATCATACCTCTTATGTTGTTTCCTGTTCTTCGACTCACACATATCATTTCGGCAGTTGTTTTTCTTTTATTTATTTCAATCTAGAGTCCACGTCTGCCATTGGTAGCACAACGTTGGGATGTGACTGTGCTTTATAGTACCCGTTTTCTCTTCCGGTGTTATTTCCTTGTTGGACATTAGTGGTGATAATTGTTCAATGGTTTGGCCAGCTTTGTTGCAGCCTAAATCTATTACTGTTGCTTTTGAGAATTGGTGTTTGTCACCACAGTTCTTAGGTATTTAAATTACATGTTTGATTTAATTGTCTGCCCTCAATCGTTAGATTGATGTTCTCTTTCTCTTTTGCGATATTCATGACTTCCTTCTTATTGTTGTTGATTGTAATTATGTACTAGTTGTCTGTGCTGAAACTTCTAATTCAGTGACCTTGTCGTAGTTCTCTTTGTTTTTTTAATGCATCTGTGCGTAATCGTCTGCACCCATATATTCGTTAATCAATGTTCGATGGGTTCACTATCTTACACCCATATATTCGTTAATCAATGTTCGATGGGTTCACTATCTTACACCCATATATTCGTTAATCAATGTTCGATGGGTTCACTATCTTACACCCATATATTCGTTAATCAATGTTCGATGGGTTCACTATCTTACACCCATATATTCGTTAATCAATGTTCGATGGGTTCACTATCTTACACCCATATATTCGTTAATCTATGTTCGATGGGTTCACTATCTTACACCCATATATTCGTTAATCAATGTTCGATGGGTTCACTATCTTACACCCATATATTCGTTAATCTATGTTCGATGGGTTCACTATCTTACACCCATATATTCGTTAATCTATGTTCGATGGGTTCACTATCTTACACTCATATATTCGTTAATCTATGTTCGATGGGTTCACTATCTTACACCCATATATTTGTTAATCTGTGTTCGATAGGTTCACTATCTTACACCCATATATTCGTTAATCAATGTTCGATGGGTTCACTATCTTACATATATAGTCCATGTAGGTAACAAACATTTTTGTTTGGGTGGGGCGGGGGCGAGGATTGGGCGTGGATAGTAACCACTCTTGTATTACTCCTGTTCCAACTTCGAAATGGTGTGTAGCCTGCTTCTGTTCTGATTGTGCAGTTGATTTTGAGACTTTTCATTAAATTAATGTATATGTTGCCTTAATCCATCTGTGTGAAGTGGCTCCCATAGTTGTCCTCTGTTTAATCGATTGAATGCTTTTTTCACGGTCTATGTTTTATGCTATATAAACTTGTTGACTTTGTTCTGTCGTCTTTTATGGAAGCTGTTTTGGTGTAATTAGTGTCAAATGATAATACTTATTTTTCACGTTATTATGTTCTAACTTGTGATCTGAGTATCTAAGTGATAAAAACATGATTATATTGCATTAATATATTAATACCTTCAAGTTTACATATGTTACTACTGATATGCTAGGTTATTTAATTTACCGATTCCTTATTGCGTCCGTATAACGTCCATTGACTCTGGAAAAAAAGAAAATTTACATTTGGTTAATCAGTAGAAATAGTTATGTTAAAATTAGGCAATCCCCGTATGTGGATGAACATATAACTAAGGTAATGGAGGTTTCTAGAACTCGGTTAGGTTTGATTCTAGCTTAATGTCATGTTTAATATAAAATAAAATAAAGGTTATCAACCGTATGTATGTGTTGATGTCTGCTATTCTAGGATTATGTGGTTTTCTTACAATGAGATGTGACTGTCAGTGTCTTATGTTTGTTTACTGTCTTACTTATATCTGGAGGAAAATATAGAATGTGTGTGAATGAACACTCAACAAACATTCATGTATGCTAGTGGACTAAATGTGCAAACGATCTAGAAATAATGTAACTTATCAACTTCTCTTTCTCTATGTATCATCACCATCTACAATCTTATCATCATCATCGTCAACAAAGGCATCATCCATGGAATACAATGCTTGCTGCATTTGCTTCTCTTGTCTGCGTTTTTCTTTTTATCTTTTTATATCTGGTTTAGTTTCCTTATTTGTTCATTATGTTTTAGAATTCTTAGTGTTCCTTTTAGTCTTTTATTAATTCTATCATCACATGACAGACATATGCGCGTCTCCTTTCTTGATTGTAAATGAGATTGTTTGTTGCATTTATTTATGTCTGGAGTTGTGAGGATTTTCATTCCATGATTTACAGTTTATATTTCCTTGGAAATGTGTTATTGAATCGTCACCTTTCAGTATCTTCTAATCTATGATTAGTGCAAGGGATAGTTATTATCTTTCTGCCTTCTGTTTTGATTTTTGATGATGAAATACGTTCCAGTGCCCATCTCTTATTTCATCTGATCATTCTAGTCTCTGTCTACTATATCTCGTTTACCTAGTAATCTTCAAGATTACCATTTAGTAGCTTATTATATCACCTTTTGTGATATATTTCTTTATCGAATTGTGGCCTCATTGTTATGTGATTCAACACTTTATTATTTTGTTTCTTCTTAGCCATCCAACCTGTTCTTCCGATTATTCTGTAATAAATATATTTTTTTCAGTAAAATAACATGTCTTTTTTGTCTTCTGTTTTAATGTATTTTTTTCTTTTTTTTTAAAAATTGCCCCAGCGGTTTCCTTTGAAATCATTACGGTGAAAGACTCACGTTTCAACAGTGACCAGTATTTATAGATCCTAGTTGGGGTGTGCACGCAATCTTCTCTGTGAGTTGAAAACTGGAAAACTATCATTAGACGGCTGACAAGGCTCCAGTCTTAGAGCCCTCATTAGTTTGAGATGTTGTGTTGGGTATGTCCAAAAGTTGGGTGGACAGAAGAGAGAAGGCGGTCTCATCAAGTAGAAACGTGTATTTATTATCCACCTAAAACTAATGACTTTATTAGATCAACTACATTATCTTCTCATCGCACCAACTATTTTGTTTCTTCTTCGCCAAGATAGATATTCATATTCGTTGATGGCCCTGTCTTCGCACTTTTAAAAAGGTAAGTCATCTATTCTTTTATTTTTATTTACATTAAAAACAAAAAATAGCAAACACATTAGGACGTTTTATTTGGCAAGGCCGGTAATTCTGATCACACTCTGGAAATGTATTTTATTAGAGGTAAACATCAACAAAAACACGTATTTTTTAAGTATATGGAGAAGACTAACATTTTTAATACGTTTGTTATATTAGCCGGGAAATATGCAAATAATTGCGTTGCGGTGGTAAAGCTGTAACAAGTGGTGGGATGTAGCATATGGAACAGTGCAGGAGACAATTAAATGCGGACTGTACATAGAATAGAGAAGGAAGTCAGTGGTGTATACGTTATGATCACGAGAAGCATGGCGATAGAGGTGACGGCAGTGACCAAGGCATTCATCTGGTTAAATTCACACGACTACATTCACGACTTCATACTGAGTGATTCGATGAACATGATTAAAATAAATAGAGGCCGGTTATATACCTTTTCATTGGGTAGAATAATTACAGAAGTAAAAAAAAATGCGTAGTCACGTGTGTCTACGTCCCTGGACATGTGGGAGTACGAGGAAATGAAAGAGCGGACAAGTTGGCTAGCTGCGCTTTTGTTGAGGGCGGCAATCAATGGAATTGGTGGACATCATCAATGCTCTCCGAGATGTGGGAAGGGCACATCACTTCGACAACCATGAGTCCACGTCACTCCTTCGGATGACAGAGATTGAATTAGGTTGGGCACCACCAGAAGCGAAAAACTTAGTGACGTGTAAGAAGATTATTCAGATTATTATACACATAACTTAGTGACGTGGAGGAAGATTATTCAGATTATTATACACATAACTGTAGTCGTCATTCGCTGGACACTGCGGGACTTGCTGATGATGGGATCTGAGCACCTATGGACATGTTCGGAGTACAATGATGATGACCCGCAAAATAACTCAATAACTTGATCGCTGAAAAATAGGTCAAGGGTAGATGCCCCGCCAGACAGTGTGGGTTGACAGACAAGTAAAGCGAGGTAAGTAACGATGTACATCCGGAACGCGTGGGAATACATACAATAAGTGGTATGATAATGCGACAGCAGGTGGCTGAAAAATGCCAGACCTCGACCCTAGATGCAAGAACAATAAGAAAATAACCTCTCCTAAGATGAAATGTGTCAGACGAATGATAGGAAACAATCTGAGAGACAAGGTCAGAAATGAAGAACTGAGAAAAAAGCTAGGAATAGCCCCAGCCATATAATATATAAAGAAACCATACATACAATTATTTGGCCACGTTACAAGGCTGAAAGATCAAAACACAACACAACGACCCCTCAATAAACGTTATGAGAATACCAGACACAATCGTCGATCACGAAAAAGATGGATCAATGGAATATTAGAAGCACTAGGAAACATAACAGCATCAGGGGCGAACAGAATAGCAAAAGACCGCAAACAATATCTCCCTTTCAAAGCTAAAAGGCAAATGAGGAAGGAAGGAGGCGGCGTGTGACAAGTGGTGGCCAAATAAAAACTAGTATCTCAAGGGGCAGATATAGCGAGAGCAGAGCAAAAGCAGCAATGAAGAGGGTGATTTCATCAGTAAGGCTGCAGTGTGAAGCCGAAGATGTCAACTTCTAGCGTATATATATATATATATATATATATATATATATATATATATATATATATATATATATATATATATAAGATGTTAAAAAATATGCAGTTAAATACGAATGGTATAGCAGCATGTTTGACTAGAACACAGCAGAACTGTGTGAACATTATTGTTAGAGCTAGGCATTAGTAAGAGAGATGAGAAGTGGTATGTATTTCGAGGAATGGAAAGATTACAAGCAGTCGTGAAGACTGCCAGGTGGTATTGACTTTTAATTAATAACGATGCACTAATAAAAATAAATCATGCAGGTATGTACATGCGAATTTTGTTCACGATGCTGGAAACATTAGTAAATATCGGTGGTGTTATTGAACATCTCAGGCATTTCTTGATTATCAGAATGAAAGTTAGATGAGTTACTTATCATAGCGAGACAGCACATGAAAGTGATAACTGTGTGTTAATGCTAATAAGACAATCTGAAGTGTAATATATAAAACATGCCGACAGAGTTGAATATTACAAAGACGCATTAAGAAACATACGGAATATAATATATTACATTAATATGTAACGGGTTAGCAATCAAGCGAGGTTCGAAAAGGTTACACATAAACGTCTAGAAAGCATATTGACAGCTTACAAAAAAAAAATAATGAACCTTTGGTCTACATATGGCATTCTTCAGAAAACAAGACACACGTACAGCGAAATTAAGATAAACTCTATCACAAGTTCTAAAGTAACCAGAACTAGTATATCTGAAATAAAATCTGAGACGAAATAAGAGGCCAAGTCAAATGGTGAAAGTACTAAATTAACAGAGCATAATTATTTGAAAACTAAATGTTACTTTACTGAGAATCTTGGCTAAAAAACAAAACAGAAGCACCGACCAGCATGCCTTTAACATCAAGCGTGAAGGAGAAGAAAGTTGAGGAGGGAATAGGGGAAGTGGTGAACCGAATCACGTGATTGGACGAAAAGCCTGATAAGAGTTGGCGAGACAAGAGAAAAGAACTGGGAATTTGTTGACCTGAATTGTTGAATTGTTAATGACGATTCTGTGATAGGGAGTCTAGATGAGAACAAAGGTATGGAGGCGTCGATGTACAGAACGCTAGACATTGTCATTTATAAAACCGCGGGTCAGTCTACCATGAATGACATACTTTGTGCCAAATCGTGTTATCATTTGGAGATTGAGTTATTGTGTTATGTGTGGGTCATCATCATTGCACTCCGAACATGTCCATAGGTGCATAGATCCCCCCACAGCAAGTCCCGCAGTGTCCAGCGACTGACGACTCCAGTTCTATGTTGGTTGATAAGTCTTCTTACACGGCCACCAAGTTTCTCATTTCTGGCCGTGCCCATCTTAACTCCCATTTCCATCATCCGAAGAAGTGACGTTGATCTGTGTTTGTCGAAGTCCTGTGCTCTTCCCACATCTCGGAGGGCATTGATGATGTCCTCCCGATCCAGTGGTTACCCGTCCTCAACGACAGCGCAGCTAGCCAACATGTCCGCTCTTTCATTTCCCTGTACTCTGGCATGTCCAGGGACATAGACAAAGGTGACCTTACGTATTTTTGACTTTTGCAATGACTCTACCCATTGCATGCGTACATAGCCTGCCTCGACCCTTGTTTTATCATGCTCATCGAATCACTCAGTTTACATGCGTGGGTGTAGTCATGTGACTCAAATCAATTGAATGCCTTGGCCACTGCCATCGCCTCCATTGTGATGCTACTCGTGGTCATGACGTATGCACCACTGTCTTCTTTGACTAATCTGCCTGCCGAACGTATATATATATATATATATATATATATATATATATATATATATATATATATATATATATATATCTTCTCTTCAATACCTCCTCATTTTGCCTTCAGCGTCGAATTGGAATATAATTTGCTGTCTTTTGCTCTTCTCTTGCCCTCTGCTTCGTGTTATGGTTCCTGCTGATTCTAATATTCCATCAATCCATCTTTTTCGTGGTCGTCCCTTGGGCTTGGTGCTCTCGCAAAGTTTTTTGAGGGCTCATTGTGTTGTGTTTTGATCACTCTGCCCTGTCACGTAGCCAAAACATGTTATATGTTGTTTCTTTATATATTATATGGCGGTGGTTATTCCTAGCTTTTTCAGAGTTCTTCAAGTTCCATCTTGTTTCTCAGGCTGTTTCATGTCATTCGTCTAACACATTTTATCTCGGCAGAGGTTATTTATTTTATTGTTGTTGCATCTCGGGCCTAGGACTGGCATTGGTAGCACAACGTTGGGATGAAGATTGTATTGTAGAGTATCTGTGTTGCTTTTGGGATTAACTCCTTGTTGGACAATATTGGTGATAGCTGCATAATGATTTATATATATATATATATATATATATATATATATATATATATATATATATATATGTATATATACATTTGCTGACTATTAGTATATATATATATATATATATATATATATATATATATATATATATATATCTACAAAGTATGAATATATATGAGAATGCTGGATCATTTAATCACCTGCAATCAGAAATAATGGTGATGTTGTAAACGAATAATGTGGCTATCTTTCTAAAATGTGATCATATTTTCAACACTCTTCTTTCTCACCTATTATTATACGGCTTCATCCTCATCATGTTGGCGTAGGCGATCATGTACTTTTGCAACCTTGTATCAACAGTGCATCGTATCAGTTCTGTTGTTGACTGTTTTCCATGCCATGGCACCAAGATATGCAGTAGTTTCACTCTGTGTCGTCCGCGGTCTCTCATTCCTTTTATTTTGCCAGTTGTAGCCAAGTATTCCAACTTTCCACTTCTCTTGATGTGCCCGAAAAATGTTGATCTACGGCTTCAGCCTAATTAAATTGTGCAACCCCAAACTCACTTGTTCTTGTTTTGGTTCATTCGTTTTTTTAGCCAATGTCTTTTTAACCAAATTAATGATTAACGCGTTACAGTAATTGATTATCTATAGATAATAGCTTATATCTTCAGCAGAAACAAATTACAAACATTATAAAGTAATTAAAAATTAGGATTGTATAAATGTGTATTCTCATTATACAGTTGTTGATAACAGTAGCACGAATGTAACTATAAGAGAGCTACATGAACTAATATGTTGAGATTTTTCTTTTTAAACACTGTATATTATATCCTATCATGTTAATAACATGTAGATTCCCTTAAATTTAGGAACCGACGAGCAAAAGAGCGCAAATTATATCTCTCCGCGACGCTGAAAGGCAGATGAGGAAGTAAAGAAGAATAAGAGGATGAAGTATTTATTTGGAAAGAAAAATACTGGTCACATCAATACACAGAGACTGGAACGAGGGAAATGAATGGATGAAGAAATGTTCTCTAATTTGTTCTGCTAATCTGCTGACACACACAAACCTTACCTCTGTCAGATTTTGTGGCAGAGGACCTCGTGTAATCTTGGAAAGAGAGAAATTAAATTTAGTTAAATTATTATAACATTTAATTTACCAACGTTTAAATCTATATTTTGCTTAAAATATTAAAAAAAAACCTACTTATATAATGTAAGCTCATAGATCTTCAGTTTAACATAATTTATTTATGATTAAATTCTAATCTATATGCATGACTTGCTGCGATGAAACGTTAAATCGTTAGTAATTTGCATTTGCGTACCGTCGTTGATGTAAATTGGCAAGCTCTGTATGTTAGACAAGTTATGAATTTAAGTGAATCTACTTGTTATTAACATGATATGATATAATATAAAATTTTTTATAAAGTCAAGAAGAAGGGAGTATGTGCACATTGTTTCTGTGTGCCTCTAATATTTTTCAATAAAATATGAAACACTTACAATGCAAGACATTTAAATTATTCCAATCACTATTTACATTGGTACAGGCCGTATACCATTTACTTACTAAATAATCGAAACCAATTTTATATGAGACCTAAAGAGACATATGCATATTGTTTTTAAATACATTAAATCTAAATTGATTCTTATGATTTGTCTTGACTGCCTATATGTGCACTTACTCATTAATTCTCTAACTCACCCCTTCACACAGTATATACGAAAGTATGTCTCAGTTATCCCTCACTCACATACGCTCACACACTGTCATTGACTGCCATTCACTAACTTCTAATTATTCAATTATCCACTAAATGACTCACACACTCAGTCATACACTCGCGCATTAATTTACTCCTCTATTCACTCAGTTGTCCACTCAGTAACTGATCAGTTATCTTGTCAACTCAGTAGCTTGTCGAATTATCCAATCATTAATTGACTCAGTTGCGCAATAACTCACCATCTTACTTATCTATTAACCCAAATAACTAGACAATGCTGGAAAAGTGGGCAATCTACCATTGTTTGCAACCTACATATTAACTTAGTTTGATGCGACCTGCTGTGCTGTGTAATCATCTTACACATTTGATGACGACAGCAAGGACCCAGTCTTTGTGTTGAAAGGGACACATTCACACTATCCAGACAAACGTGCTGGTGTGCTTGGTGGTGTCACTTCAAGGAACATGAAGGAAACACATTTAACTAGAAATAGAGCTAGGTCTGATATGCACTAGCGGTGCCTGCTATTATTACTTACTATTTGTAATAACCACATAACATCGTACATGAAAGCACTGAGTACAACAGAGTGGCCTTAATAACTGAAACAATAAAACTAGTTGAGCTGATATAGACCTATTGCACATAGGATACATCTTTCATTTCTCTGAATGTCTCTCCAGCATCACCCCTAGTGTGGGGCACCGGGGCATCATAGCGAACACATTTAATGTGCAAGAACTCCGTATCATCGTCGAAGACCTGAAAAATGGAGGGTATTTTGGGTATGTCTTTTTTAGGTATCTCTTTACATTTTATGCTTTTCAATCATACATCTTTGATGTATTCTTTTTTTTTTTTTTTTTGTGTTTTTAGCTGCCTGGTGTCTTCAGTGTGCATAGATTGCAGAAGGCCTCCTATTTTTCTCGATATTTTTTTCCGAGAGGACGATAACTTCGGACCTCGCTACCCAGAGACGGTAAATCAAAGACAAATCGATATATTCGAATGTAAACAACCATTATCTCCTTGTCAGATTTGATTTGAACCCAGATTATGTCTGTTCAGAGGCTGACGCTTTAGACTATCCACACCACCGCTCCCACCCCATATCCACTAAAAATAAACACATTTGAGACAAATGAAGCGTAGAATGCACGCATGCGCTGGCATGAACAGATAGACAGGTAAGATGGAGGCAGTGCTTTCTAACAGAGTGAAACAGCTGTGTAAAAACATCACTTATATGTACTAACATTAGCCTACGATACGATAAACTATGTCTTCTAACAAGCAACAAATGAAACGTCCATAAAATTTCAACGACATGAAATATTACGTTCATGTTCCTTTCTCATTCTGTAACCCTGGTGCTGTTGGGGAACTTCTGGTATACTTTTGTAACATTCGTCGCTGTTCTTTATCTAACAATAATATTTTTTGTGACTGTGAAACCATTCATTGAAGCTATCTTCTCTTTTTTTATTCTTACTATCCTTCTTTCATGTTCACAGTGCTCTAAGTGCCAGGCCAGAAGATGAGATACGCTAAGAATCCATTTCTTTTCTTCTTTTTCATCATTTTAATCAAATGGTTGGCGTAGATGATCATGTCCTTCAACAATCTTATATTCACAGTGCATCGCATCAATTCTATTGTTGACTGTTTTCACAGTCGTGACACCCAGCAATCTAATATTTTCTATCTTTGACGTTCTCGATCTCTCTCTCTCTCTCCATACATTTTGCCAGTTGTAACCAAATATTCCAACTTTCAACTTCTCATGATGTGCCCGAAAAATGTTAATTGTTAGATTCTGATATTTCTAAGGAACTCACTTTTTTGTGTTGGCCTCTGAGAATTTCCTCGTTGGTCTTTTTAGCTGTCCAGATGACTTTTAACATTCTCCTGAGAAATCACATCTCTATGGTCTCAAATCGTCTTTTCATTTCTTTGTTTACTGTCTATGCTACACTTCCATAAATCAGGATTGGCTCTATATAGTACCGATGAACTCACCTTTTCACTTGTATTGACATATTTTTTTTGCATAAGATGTTTTAGTTTTTTATTTTCTGAAATGTTATTTTAGTCTGAGCCATTCTGCTTTTTTTGTATTTCTATGCTACATCTTCCATCTGATTTTATTAGTGTGCCCTTGTATTTGACGCGTCGCACATGTTTCATATTTGTCCTGTTTATTTATATGATGGATGATGGTAATTAATGTTTCTTCGATATGACTGCTACTTGTGTTTTCTTACTATTCAAACTGAGACGTTTTTTGTCGCTTTCTTTTACTGTAATGTCTATCATTTCTTGTTGTTCATTCTCTGTCTCTGCTATTAAGACTGTGTCATCGCAAATTATTTATGTTGTGACCGATGACTTCAATTCCTTATTTTGTCGACTATTGATCTCATAATATGTTCGCTGTAAAGTGAAAACAAATCCGGCGACAGAACACAGTCTTGTCTGACACCTTGTTTTAAGTATCAAAACATCCCTGTGTCGTTGTCAACCCTTATGGCTGCTGTTTGTTGCCAGTACATGTTTTTTTTTAATTCGCAGATCCTTGCCATCAATGTTTAATTTCTCCAGCATATTTATTATTATTATATATCAGAACAGAGACAGATGGCGAGATTTGATAAAATATCTTTAAAAGAAAACTGCTAGAACAAAAAATGCATATAGGAAAGGGTGTATCTTGGTCTACGCCCTATGGACCGGTTACGGCTCGAAAGGTCAATAGATAGATAGATATTTATTAGTTCTACATGCTTTGCTTTGTCAAATGCTTTTGTGTAGTCAATAAAGCATATATATATTTTTTTTTTCTTTACCTCTATAGCTCTTTCTATCAATGTTCTTAAGATGTATATTGCATTTCTGGTGCCTTTTCGTTCCACAAATCAACATTTTTCCTCACATATTTCTGGTTTCTATTTTGTTCTTTACACGTCTCATGATGATTCTTAGTAATAATTTCGTCATATGGCTCATGCGACTAATAGTGTGATGGTATTCACCATCGGTGACGCCTGACTTCTTCGCTATGGCTACAAAGATATATTTTAGTAGATCCTCGGGTATGTGTCCAGTGTTATACATTTCATGGAGTAGTTTTGTTGTGACTTGTACTCTCAGTTCTCCTAATGCATCTATCTCTTCGGTTGTTATATTGTAATGACCTGCAACTGTGCCTCTTTTCGTGTGTTAAAATGCACTCTCCATTTCGCCTTCAGTTATTGGTAGGCCTATGTCTGTGATTGAATTTTTTAGCTCTGGACTTTCATCATCATATATCTGACTGATATATTATGTCCATTTTTCTATTATCTTCTCTTGTTGCATTATTATATTTCATTTCTTTGGTTTCACACATCCTGAAACTTTGACTTATTTTTTCCTATTAATGAATTAAACTGACTGTGCATATATTTTGATATTTTTGTTGTTGTATTTTTTTCATCTTTTCACATTTCTGCTTTAACCATACCTCCATTGCTTCTATGCATTGTTTTGTAACTCTTTTTGCAATATTTTGTATGTCTGTTCATCTTTCTTATGTTTTTGTCGTTCATCCATTAGTTCTAGTATTTCTTGTGTGATTCATCTCTTTTTGTTGATTCTTTTAGTCACTGGTTTTACTTGATGTTTGTTGAATCGATTGTTTGAGCATTTTCCATTGCACCTCGATGATCTGTTTTTTTCTCACTAACATTAGCATGTATTTTTCTTCACAAAAGTCACAAGATCACCAAGCACTTTCATTACCCACTGCAACCTGTTACAAACTTTTTCAATCGTGATAAAATGTAAATACGAGGTGTCAAAAACCTTACAATAACATTTCATTGTTTACTTGTTTACCAAACCTAAGGATCGACCTTGAAAGATATGAATACAAAGAATATTAGAAATGAAACACCAAGAAATTTAACAGTAGCAGGCGTCAATAGATCGCGAATTATATATCTCACCTGGATTCTGAAAGACATACAAGGAAGGAAAGAAAGACAAGAATGTATACACCTGATTTTTCTTTATCTACATCATGTCAATTGCTTTCATTTAACACTTACATCCCTAGCGACATTATATATCTGAAACAAAACAAGTTGCAATGTTATATCATAAAGAATAGTACTAGACACTGATATAAATATATATATACGACTAATGTGTAATTTGTATTGCGAACAAACAGCAATAATCAAATATAACAACGGGAACTCTACACCCATTCATATATAAAGAGGAATTAGATAATGATGCATCCTATCACCAAGCATGTTCAATCTATACACTGAGCAAATCTGTAAAAGCATCACAGAGATGCCAGGCTTAAACATTAATGGGAAGATAATCAATAACCTAAGATATGCTGATGATACTGTACCACTAGCTGAAAATCATAAAGATCTACAGCAATTACTAAATTAAATAAATATGACAATTAAAAAAATATGGACTAGATATGAATATCAAAAAGACTAAAACCATGATCATAAACAAATAACATTTTCAAGACCTACAAATCATTATCACAGTTGAAGGAATACATCTGGAAACAGTTGAGTGCTGCAACTACCTGGGACATACTATAACCAGTTATGGAAAATGTATAACTGGAGTAAAGAAAAGAATAGGTATGACAAAAAGTAATTTTAATGTCATGAAACATATACTAGCATCAAAACAAATAACACCAGGGCTGAAACTAAGAATATCAAAATGTTACATCTTCTCATTATTCCTGTATGGTGCAGAAACATGGACATTAGACCAGAAAACAGAACAGAAAATTGAAGCCTTTGCAATGTAGATATATATATATATATATATATATATATATATATACATAGGTATAATTGGCTGGAAAGAAAAGAAAACAAAAGATGAAGTTTTAAAACAACTAAAAATTAAAAGAGAACTGTTTAAACACAATTCAAACAAGACAAATGCGATTTTTTGGACCATGTTAAAAGACACAACAGCCTACACTAAAAGTAATCCTGGAGGGGAAAATACAAGGTAAGGGAGGCAGAGGCAGACCAAGACTAACATAGACGAGTAACATCAAAAGATGGAAAAAGCAGCCTATGACAACCTGCACCATCAAAGCAAGAGACAGAGCAGAATGGCTCTCCAAGGTAGCCAACCTTCGTTGCGGAGATGGCACTCGATGATGATGATGATTTTTCTTGTGCTACAGATTTTCATCACAACAGATTGAGTTCCACATACCTCAGTTTTGTTTACAAGGAGAATGTTATAAACGACTTTGATGTAGAAGTAGCAGATATTCGAGTCCGATCAATGTTACATTTTACACGTAGTGAATTGTAACTAATAAATATGTTATTGTTCATTAATTATTATCATTTCACATTTAAATCATAAAGCCTACCTCGAACATTTCTTCTAACACATAGCCAATCTAGGAAGATGTAAAAGACATTTTCTGAATATAAAAATAATGCCATATGTTGACTCATTTATCTACCATTAAATTATAGCCCCCTAAATTAAGTGCTGCAAGAAGAATATGAGATGGCTTGTGAGTTGTAAGTCATTTATTGTAGTTAACTGTTACATTTAACGAGATAAATGTCACATTTCAAAAATGATGTGTGCCAGTAAGGGACGTGGCAACTGTATTGACATAACTTTATTAAACTCACTCAATTTTTTAAAAATTATATTAAAATAAACCATTTACATTTTATACATGCTACTGTTTGTTTGTTGTTAGAATCATCATCACTGCACACCCGATGCTACTGTTTGTTTGTTGTTAGAATCATCATCACTGCACACCCGATGAACTCATAGGTGCTCCAAAATCCTCATCGAGAAAATCCACGGAGAATCCTTGACTACGTTCACGAACTCCGTAACACGATCTGGAATCCACGGACATTGTGCACATATTTATGACCTACACTTTTCGATTTTAAACTACCACTGGTTCTTTAACGTCCGCATGTACTCAAGGGACCTCATGTTTATTGCCGTTATAGCCGAGGGGGCTAGTCATCAGATCTCACTACCTAAGAGATCAGAGGAAGGTAACGTTATAAAGAAACCATAGATACATTTTTCCTATTTTAAAAAAAAAATGTCCACGTATAGTGTGATTTTATAGTTTAATTTGCAAGAAACAGAAAATATCACTCCACTTTCGTTCTGGCTGCTATAGCTTGTTTCATAACTTGTGCCCAACTTTTAAAATCGATATTCCATTTCCGTTCATTCATAGATGTAGACTTGGAACAATAACATTTATCATGAGTCTTAAAATGAAATTCTGCAGTTTACAAAACATCGCAATAAAAATGTATGACTATTTTTACAAAGAGGCTAAACGAGGAAGATTATTTCATTCTTTAGAAAACCCTGAGAATAGGACAAGACACATTTTGGATTTATCTAAACGGTCATTTAATCGCAGGATTCAAGCACGTGACCGTCAATGTTCAAAATATACAAAATCTAAAAAAAGAGCAAATATGTTGGATAATTTCGACAGTGAACTTATTAGAAGTGAAATTCGCAAAATGTTGTGTATGAATGAAACTGTTACAATAAGAAAATTAAAAATTTCGCTGAAAAAGAACAACAGTATTGAAATATCAAAGTCTAAATTATGGAGGAATGTGAGAGCTGCAGGCTTTACATTCAGAAAGTATTCCAATGGACGAAATATCATCTGTGAGAAGCCACATACAGTAGTCATGAGAAGCAAGTACTTACGTGAAGTAAAAGAGATGCGCAAGCAAGGTTATGATATTGTGTACTTGGATGAAACATGGATCAATGCTCACCACACTAACCAAAGGGAATGGCAGTCATCAGATGGAAAGATTAAGAGATTAATACCTAGCAGCAAAGGACAGCGCTTGATAATTGCTCATGCAGGTAGTCGACAACATGGACTAATACAGAATGCAGAGCTCATTTTTTCTTTCAAAATCCATAGACAATCGGGATTATCCCTATGAGATGAATGGTCACATATTTAGCCATAGGATTGAAAATTATGTTCTCCCATCACTAGATCGACCATCTTGCCTAATAATGGACAATGCAGCGTACCACAACATTGTTGCACTTGAAGATAAAGTCCCGACGTCATCCAGTACAAAAGATGCTATTAAGATATGGCTCACAAAGGAGCATATACAATGTAATAACATGTACTTAAAACCTGAATTACTATCTCTAGTAAAGCAAAAACAAAGGACAAAGATTTTTCAAATAGATAAGATTATCCAAGAGCACGGTCATATAAGTTTGAGGCTGCCACCTTACCATGCTCATTTAAATCCAATAGAACTAATCTGGGCAAAATTAAAAGGACAAGCGGCAGATGAAAATACAACATTCAAAATATGCGATGTAAAGACTCTTGCTAATCTCGCTTTATTAAATATAGACAAAGATTATTGGGCTAAATGTGAAGACCACGTCTTAAAACAGGAAGAGGAATATTGGAAAAATGATGGTTTGTGGAATGTTCAACCCCAAACAGTTATTAATCTTTTAGACTCGTCTGATTCAGAATGAAAGTATATAGCCCCCACAATGTTGGCCCCTATATTACCTTAAATTAGTTCAACAAACGGTCCTTTTCAGGACCACACAACTATGCAAATTGGACAAACAGGTATACCTTGATATTATCGTCCGTCCTCGAACTGAGCAGACAATAATTCTCCTGGTGTTTTGTTTTATCCAGTTATTTCCCCATTACGGCCACGCCTTTACCTAGTGAAAATTAATCATAGACCAGCAACTACGGTAATTTCTATTATTTAGGGGTTCATAATTTACAATTTTGACAAACATCAAAGAAATTCGCCGCTTTAAGAAAACTGCAGCTGCAAGATATTTGTTAAATATACATTTAAAGGGTCTTTTGCATTCTAATAACATTTGGAAAATTTCAACAGTATGTAACAAACGGTTTCTGAGCAATAGCGTTTTGAAGGTGGGAAAGTGATTTGAAACGAGCTATAAAACGTAAACCGGTGCGATGTAGTAAGTCGGTATCTGTGGTTCAGCTACCTCCCCATCACATGACATTACCTCTGGCCTTGTCGATGTAATTTGTGTTGTGCTGAACAGTAATTCCAATGTTTTGATCTTTGTAGTTTGTAGCTGACAGTAATTCAAAATGAGAGACTAGTCGTTCTAGGAAAATTGTTATCTTACATTATATCAGGTGTTTGTGAAAATGAGTCTTTTATGTGGCTGGTCACTGGACCTTGTAATAGTTGGACCTAATGTAAAGTGTACAACAAAGACTTTAGCATCAACCATGATAGATTTTACGATGAAATAGATGTCCAGAAGACCGGAGAAGGAAAATATTAATTCGGGAAGCAGACAATTATCTATCTATCTATCTATCTATTGACCTTTCGAGCCGTAACCGGCCCATAGGGCGTAGACCAAGATACACCTTCTCCTATATGAATTTTTGTTCTAGCAGTTTTCTTTTAAAGATATTTTTATATGATAGACAATTATCTAGCATTCTTGTAAATAAAAGAAATTACGTTTACAATGTTGTGAATTAGTACTTGTTTGTCATTGTGTTCAACATAACCAAAGTTACAGCAGCTTAGATTATGACAATACGATTCTCTTTTCAGGATCATGAGATTGCAGCACAATCTTCGTGTGATAAAGACCAAATCAGAACTACTGGAGATTGCACCTATCAGTTTTAATGAGAGTATTCATATAACGGTAATTTGAAAAATCCCTGATCTTTGTTTTCTTTATCCAGTATTTTAAGGCAAATCTTTTATAAATCTATAACTCAGCCTGCAAATCGATTGAAACCCATGTTATACTCATTTTGTGAAATGTTTAATGTAGTCCTATTGTGATGTCTTTATTTGTGCCAATATGTTCTTGTTCCCGAAGAAAGCCGGTCGTGCACCAGACCGAGTCGTCTTTGATTGTTTGTGTCCCCTTTAATGTCACCTATTGTCATTCATTGCAAGTAACTTCTCGTTCCTGACACCACTGGACCGAGTCGTCTTTGATTGTTTGTGTCCCCTTTAATGTCACCTATTGTCATTCATTGACTGTAACTTCTCGTTCCTGACACCACTGGACCGAGTCGTCTTTGATTGTTTGTGTCCCCTTTAATGTCACCTATTGTCATTCATTGACTGTAACTTCTCGTTCCTGACACCACTGGACCGAGTCGTCTTTGATTGTTTGTGTCCCCTTTAATGTCACCTATTGTCATTCATTGCAAGTAACTTCTCGTTCCTGACACCACTGGACCGAGTCGTCTTTGATTGTTTGTGTCCCCTTTAATGTCACCTATTGTCATTCATTGCAAGTAACTTCTCGTTCCTGACACCACTGGACCGAGTCGTCTTTGATTGTTTGTGTCCCCTTTAATGTCACCTATTGTCATTCATTGCAAGTAACTTCTCGTTCCTGACACCACCAGACCGAGTCGTCTTTGATTGTTTGTGTCCCCTTTAATGTCACCTATTGTCATTCATTGACTGTAACTTCTCGTTCCTGACACCACTGGACCGAGTCGTCTTTGATTGTTTGTGTCCCCTTTAATGTCACCTATTGTCATTCATTGCAAGTAACTTCTCGTTCCTGACACCACTGGACCGAGTCGTCTTTGATTGTTTGTGTCCCCTTTAATGTCACCTATTGTCATTCATTGCAAGTAACTTCTCGTTCCTGACACCACTGGACCGAGTCGTCTTTGATTGTTTGTGTCCCCTTTAATGTCACCTATTGTCATTCATTGCAAGTAACTTCTCGTTCCTGACACCACTGGACCGAGTCGTCTTTGATTGTTTGTGTCCCCTTTAATGTCACCTATTGTCATTCATTGACTGTAACTTCTCGTTCCTGACACCACTGGACCGAGCCAAAGACAGACATAACTGACAGCAGACTACAGATGTGGACATTAACCATTTCGGATAAAGTTACATCATTTCCACGATTCTCTAGACAAGAATTAAGAAATCTATAGTTGTCTCTGACAAGATTCGGATGCTCAGGCAACAAACATTGACTCCCACAACTGATGTGATACAACTGTTATTATCATTCCATCACTGACACACACGCGATTCCTATTTACTTATAAAAACGGCATATCAATGATGGTGGAAGCATCGTACTGATTCAACTCTGTTACCATGTTTTGTTCTCAGCAGTGACAATCTGAAAAATGTATCTTTAAGAAATAGACTCGAGTTAGGTGAGCTTTCTCACAGATTCAAGGGTTGTGTTATTTATTGTTGTAGCTGCGGGACTGGTTACACCTTGTTGAAACACCACCGTCTACTTGATTGACAGGGAGACTAAATCACATGATTAGGCTAGATTGTCAATCACTGACTGCAGGACGGACTCACCGTGAGAAATCAGTGCTGCATCTTCAGCGAATAGAAGCTTCTTGATTAGGGTCTCATTTGTTTTAAATTTTGACCTCAGATGTGCTAGACTGAATATTAAATCATCAGAACGCAAATGATGTGGAGGTCTCCAGAGACGGTTTCAATCGCATTGTGTAGAAGGGTAGCGCAAAATATTCCGAATAGGGTAGGGGAACGGACACGTCAAAGTTTGACACAACTGTTCATCTCAAAAAGCAGAGAAAATCTGCCGTCAAACTGGATGATGGCAGACATATTGATATGAAATAACATGATTATCTTGTGTTATGTAGGTGGGCAGCCAAAACTTTCCAGCATCTTGTATCTCCCGCTCTGCGCATGGTGTCAACAAGCATGTGTATGATTAATGAAGCCCGTAAATAGATGATAATAGAACAAAGAAGTATGTGTTAGCACTCGAAAAAATTGACAGACAAACAATTCTTTGTTCTATTATTCCCTATTATCGCCTCGGAAGTTCCCTATATAATTATAGTATTATTTGTATCCCGTAAATAGATGTCTACTTTGTGCATTACACTTGTCCTGCAGTTGACAGAGAATAAAAATTATATCGGTAATTGTTCTTACAGCTTTAAACAAAAATTGGTTCTCTTGAAGTGTACGTTCTGCCCGCTTGATGAATGCGCTTTAGAAGATCTCTTGCGAATGTCTATCCAGTTAAGCTCAGGAGAGCGATACGCTTGTCGCTGTTATTATCGCCAGTATCCCCTTTATTTTTGTATAACGCTACAATCTTGGTATTTTTTTAATGTCCTGGGGCATATCTCCACTTCTCCAGCATTGGACAAGGAGTTTATAGAGATGGGGCAGGAGTGTTTCAAGATTTTTCTTGAGTACCTCATCTGGGATGATATTGTTACCAGAAGTTTTTCCACTTGAGAGGTCGCTGATGACATCACGAAGTTCCTTCTCATTGCGCTCTGTCCACTTTAGTCTGCACTGAGTATTGTGGATCCAGCTGGTCTAGGAGTGGGCTTGCCTGTCTGTCTTCAGAATAGAGACTTAACCAATGTTTGACCCAATTTTCCAGTTATTTAGTTTTGTCACATATGCTCACCTGTTTACCCGGTGATCAAATATTAAGATCACAACAGGCAGCATAAGCGAAAATTGCAACGATTGCTGGAGGTTTGCCAGGGTCACGCTATTTATCGCACTGAGAAATCTCCTTGCTTTCTGAATGACATTACTAACGTATTGATTGAAACCAAGGCTTATACAAAATGCCATTTTTAGGCGGTATCACTTACTTCATCTTTCAAAAACGCCATCTGAAAAAGGTCGTGCAATTTTAATTTATAAAACGTTTCAAAAAAGATATATTTGTTATCACATTTTAGCTAAAGAGGAGAGCGTCAAGACTTTATAAAATTATGTGAAAGAAAGTACACAAACCATCCGTTGATTGTACCGTTCCTCTACTTCTCTTCTATCATTCCTCTATTGCCGTTGGCGTCAAGGAGAGATACAATCTGCGACTCTTTGCTCTTCTGTTGGCCTCCTCTGATGTTATCCCTCCTAGAGACTCTAGTATTCCCTTTATTTCTCTTTCTCGGTCTTCCTCTTAATCTTGCGTTGTCGTAGCGCTTGTTTATGGCTCTTTGAGTCATTGTTAATTATTTTTGTCTTGTTATGTGGTCGAATATGTGTTATCTGTTGTTTCTTTATGTATTCGATGGCTGGTTCAATTTCGAGTTTCTTCCTCAGGTCGGTGTTTCTTACTCTGTCCCTTAAGCTGTTCCCTGTCATTCTTCTGACACATTTCATTTCGGTGGTCGTTATCTTTCTTATTGTTCTAGAGTCCAGCGTCCAATTCTGGCACTGATAGCACAGAGTTGGTAGAACAATTGATTTGTATATTGCCCTTTTTGTTTCCGTAGTTATTGCTTTGTTTTTCAATAGTGTTGATACTTGACCTATAACTTGGCATGCTTTGTTACACCTTATATCTATCTCGGTCTCTTGGTTATTATCTTGTGTTAACGTGCTACCCAGATATTTAAAATTGTCTACTTGCTTCAGAGTAGTATTATCTATTATGATGTTTAGTTTTCTTTCTTTCTCGCTATTGCCATTACTTCGATTTTGTTTATGTTGATCTTCATGTTGTATTGTTTACAAGTGTTGTTTAGCCTGTTGATATGTTCTTGCAGGTCCTCACTTGTTTCATGTATCAGAACTTGGTCGTATGCAAATAGTTTTTCATTTATTTATTCCTTTCTTCTGCTGTTTTCTGGTACGTATATTTCGTTCTCTTTTCTGTTATCGTTTGTTATCATCCTTGTTGGTATACTTCCTTTGATTGGGCAAGCTAATTTGCATCATATGCTGCCTTGCAGGAAGATTGGGGACAATCAAAGGCTTATGAAAGCAAACCTGAATAAAATGTTGGCTGAAATCGGATGCACTGGGCCACTGGCGTAGAATACAGTGCAACGTTTTAATGGGTGTTCAATCTGGATCTGGCGGGCTCTAATTGTGATATTCGGACTGTGGGGGCGATCAACACACTTAACCTGACAGCTGACTTCATGTGAGGGTCTGGAATCCTACTCTTATTGAGTCATGATCGCAGAGAGAGAGAGAGAGAGAGAAAGAGAGAGAGAGAGAGAGAGAGTAGAATACACAACTGATGGAAACTGTATTTAGAGATGTGGGCGCATTTCGCTTGGGATAGATATATATACCAATCTTTTGTTAGCCTGAAGTATTGTCTATATCTGCAATGACGTTTCCTGTAAAAATTATACTTTGTTTTGAATTCTTGTAGTGCCCGATATAGTTTTGTCTGTAGTGTTGTATCTATGGGCCTATATATTTTCATTAGTGCCTCAGGGAGATGGAAGTGGAATCAACGTTTTCTATCAACATTGTATTTAGAATTCAAATAATGGGCTCGTGCTTGAAAATTCAACATGATACCATCGCTATTTATCATTGTTCGCGAGAGCTACATTAGAACAGCAAGTCAGTCTCCAATTTGTTCCATGTTGACAACCTTCGATTAGTCACACTATTCAGTGATATTTATATCACACCTTAAATATAACCCTATAAAGTTTGTTATGTCTACGAGTTTATTTCATCAGTCATTATTAACAGATGAAGTTTGATGCTTTTGTCTACTTTTCTATTCTTCGGAGGACGAAAACTATACATTTATATGCTCAGGAAACACAACAGAACATCAAAGGTATAATGATAAAAAGAGAGCTACAAAAATATATAAGTGCCCACTGGACATACAGTGATAGCATTATACTACTCAAGATGAAAGCAAAACCATTCGACATTGCAATAATACAGACATACGCACCTACTCAAGACTACACAGATGAACAAATAGAGGCATACTATGAAGATCTAAATAAAATTGTGAAGCAAGTGTAATCTTAAGACATCTTGATTGTAATGGGTGACAGGAACGCTAAAGTAGGAAAAGGTATATATAAGACCATTATAGGAAATCATGGTTTATGAAAAAGAAATGACAGAGGAGAAAGATTAATAGAATTATGTGAAGAAAACAGGCTGATAATATGTAACACCTACTTTGAGCAAGAGAAAAGAAAACTATATACATGGACAATCTCTGGAGATAAGAAGAGGAATCGAATAGATTACATAATGATAAAAGAGAGGTTCCGTAGCACTGTAAATAAAGCCAAAATCTAACCACAAGCAGATATTAATTCAGATCACATTCCTGTAATGATTATAATGAAAATCAAACTAAAGAGAAACAAGCAAAGGTCTAATACATCAACAATACCACTTGATGTAAGAGCTTTAAATCAAAAGAGATATTAAAGATACCTACACAATACAAGTAAAGAACACATATCAGAAGCTGCTAGAAGAAGAAATTTAACAATAAAGACAAGAAAATCCTGATGAAAAAGTCACAACCAAATGGCAATGCATAAAGTAAAGCATACAAGAAACCTGCGACACCGACCAAAAAAAGAAAATAAGAAAAAACAAAATTGGATAACTAACACAATCTTAGAAAATAGTGGAAGAAATGAGACAAGCGAAGAACACTGCCCAATACAAAAAGAAAAAAAATAGATAATCAAATACGCAAAATGTGCAAAAAAGCACAAGAAGACTAGCTCAGACAAAGAATGTATCGAAATAGAAACTATGAAAAGCAAACAAGACTTAAGAGGAATGCACACAGAAATAAAGAGAATGACTAATACAAATAAACAAAGCCACAGAAGTTGGATGAAATGCAGACAAAAAAAAGGAACAATGCTAACAGGCAATAAATATATAATAGATAGATGGCATGAATATACAACAGCACGATTTCATAATCAAAGGGATAGGAAACCAATTTAAAATGTACATCAGGCTATAACATCTAAAAAGCTGAAGTTGTAAAAGGTATAAAAACAATGAAAAGGGGAAAAGCAGCAGGACCTGACAGTATACAGATAGAGTTGATACAGGCACTAGAGGTTTTTGGCTTTGAGGCGATTACAGACAAATACAACGACATATATTACACAGGATACAAAGCAAATGAACTAAAAACATCAACTTTCATTGCATTGCTTAAAAAGAATGGTGCAGTTGATAGCAGTGACTTTAGAAAAGTAAGCCTAATGGGTCATGTTACAAAAATCTTGCTAAAGGTTAAACAAAGGATGGGTTCAGAATAAAATCAATACTGGCGTAGATGAGCAGCAATTTGGATTTAGGAAAAATAGCGGGACAAAAGAAGCCATATTCAGCATGAAAATATTAATCGAAAAGTACACAGAAGTAAACAAACCAATATATGCCTGTTTCATAGACTACACCAAAGCTTCTGATAGAGTACACCACAAACAACTTATAGAATGCCTAAAAGAGATACATCTAGATGGCATGGACATACGACTAATATGTAATCTATACTGGGAGCAAGCAGCAAGAATAAAATATAACAAAGAGAACTCATTGATATAAAAAGATGAGTAAGACAGGGATGCATCCTATCACCAAGCTTGTTCAATCTATACACTGAGCACATCTTTAAAAACATCACTGAGATGCCAGGCCTATACATTAATGAAATGATAACCTTCGATATGCTGACGATGCTGTGCTACTAGCAGGGAATCCTAAATATCTACAACAATTGCTTAATGAAATAAAATTGACACGCAAAAAATATGGACTAGATATGAATATCAAAAATATGATCATAAACAAAGAAAATACTCAAAACCCACAAGTGGATATCAAAATTGAAGGATTAGACCTGGAGACAGTTCAGAACTACAACTACCTGGGACATACAATAACCAGAGATGGAAAATGTACAACTGAAATAAACAAAAGATAGGAATGGCAAATGTTATTTTAATGCCTTGAAGAACATACTAACAACAAAACAAATAATACCAGGGTTAAAACTAAGAATAGTAAAATGATATGTCTTCTCATAATTCCTATATGGTGCAGAAACATGATCATTAGACAAGAAAACAGAACAGAGAATTGAAGCCTTTGAAATGTGGATATATAGAAGAATAGGTAGAATTGCATGGAAGAAAAAAGAAAACAAACAATGAGGTCTTAAAACAACTAAAAATGAAATAGAACTACTAAACACAATTCAAACAAGACAAATGCGATTTGTGGGCCATGTTAAAGGACACAACAACCTACTAAAAGTAATCCTGGAGGGAAAAATACAAGGTAAAAGAGGCAGAGGCAAACCAAGACTAACATTGACGAATAACATCAATAGATGGACAAGCCAGTATATGACAAACTGCATCATCAATGTAAAAGACAGAGCAGAATGGCGCTCCATGGTTGTCAACCTTCGTTGCAGAGACGGCACTCGATGATGAGGATGACTATTCTTCAACGTCTTATAATCGATGTGTGTATCATTGTCACGTTTTTATTATTTTTACCAGCATATCTGGGTTACATATCGGTTTACACCCTTCACTTATTTGCAGTACGGCATTTGATTGCCTACAACACCAGAAACTGTGGAACATCATGAAAGATATTGACTGTCCTACACACATAGCACAGCTTAACGTATCACGAACAGTAAGGAGCTATCAGAACAAACGGTGTAACATCAAACTGGTTTGACATACACAAATACACTAGGTAAGAATGCATCATCTCCCCAAACATGTTCAACATCTATGTTGGGAACCTCATGAGAAATGTTAGAAACGGTGACAGATTTATGAAGTTCGACACTTTCACAATAAATGGAACCATAATTCCAGAACTCCTATCTACTGATGACACATACCTCCTCTCAAACAGTGCAACATGATATACTTGAATATAACAAAAATAAATAGATTTTAAAAACTTTAATTAAATTAAAATAGATAACAGTGTGTTAAAAGACAGAGTGGATAATTCAATTTCTATGAAATTGGACAGAAAATCAAACTAATGTATATTGACATGTCAGGTAGTCAAACATATATCATCATTGGTAGTGAAACATGTAAAATGTAAAAACTAAACTATGAGTATTTGTGATTTGTAGCAAATAACAATGGGGGTAGTCAGAAAGAGAAAATGCAAGATAATCACAACAAAGTAAGCAATAACAAATAAACATTTAAACACATAAAAAACATATACACTAGTAAGGCAGGAGAATTAAAATTACTGAAGACATGTATGTTGTCAATATTAACATATATCATGAGTATTCTCGCAAACAGCAATTATTAATCCGAAACAAAATGTTACATACAAATCCATACATTTGGTAATGAGAAAGAACAATGAAGACATTCTAAAAAAATGCTTACTTAAACATTAAACATATCTGGCATATAAACCTCATTTTGTAGTAAGAAATTACAATACTAAGGGCACGTCAATAGACACAACAGGCTGGAAGAACAATAATGGGAGGCATGGTTCCTGGGCAAAGCCTCAGAGGGAAACCAAGATAAATGTGATTTCAAGACATCAAGGAGACATTAAATATGACAAAATAAGAAGTGGACGATCTAGGTAGATACGTAGTTTTATTTTCTGTTTTTTGTTTTGCAGACAGGCTGTGATGAATGCAACTTTCTGTGGTAGATCTGGCTAGATACATGGTATTTTATTTTGCAGACAGGCTGTGATGAATGCAACTTTCTGTGGTAGATCTGGCTAGATACATGGTATTGTATTTTGCAGACAGGCTGTGATGAATGCAACTTTCTGTGGTAGATCTGGCTAGATACATGGTATTTTATTTTGCAGACAGGCTGTGATGAATGCAACTTTCTGTGGTAGATATGGCTAGATACATAGTATTTTATTTTGCAGACAAGCTGTGATGAATGCAACTTTCTGTGGTAGATCTGGCTAGATGCATATTATTTTATTTTGCAGACAGGCTGTGATGAATGCAACTTTCTGTGGTAGATCTGGCTAGATGCATAGTATTTTATTTTGCAGACAGGCTGTGATGAATGCAACTCTCTGTGGTAGATCTGGCTAGATGCATAATATTTTATTTTGCAGACAGGCTGTGATGAATGCAACTTTCTGTGGTAGATCTGGCTAGATACATAGTATTTTATTTTGCAGACAGGCTATGATGAATGCAACGTTCTGTGGTAGATCTGGCTAGATACATAGTATTTTATTTTGCAGACGGGCTGTGATGAATGCAACTTTCTGTGGTAAATCTGGCTAGATGCATAGTATTTTATTTTCCAGACGGGATGTGGTGAATGCAACGTTCTGCAAAAGACGTCCAACCTGATTCTGATACTTCACGATAGAAAGTTCAACATTCAATTCCTTATTTACAGCTTGATCATTATTTACATTCGCGTCATTTTTGCTAAGATTTACTTACACCGAGTTTGTCGACCATCGCATCGCGAGCCTGAAAATACACAGTAATTAAGTTTTGAATAGCTTCAATTCCAAAGACAAAGTTATTGTCTTTACTTTCATTCATTTGATGGGGAAAATCGTAACAGCTGAGTGTATATATAAATACTTCTTGTTTTTTTCACGAATAAAATTATCTACAGGGTTGAAGATTCCATTTATAGTTACTCTATATGACATTTTAAAGGTAATAGGGAGGTATATGTATGTACATATATATATATAAATATTTATATATGTATACACATATGTACATATATATATATATATATATGTATGTGTGTGTGTGTGCACTTGAATGCAATTGAATTATGATATAAGCCATGCAATATTTGCCACATACTCCAGTGTCATCATTTCTAATTCATAGCAACTCTATTTGTGGTTCGACTAGTTCTGGATCATGTTACTTACAAGTTCTGCCATTTGACGAAGCTGAAGTAGAAGGCGTAAGGTTATAAGTATGGATCATTTTTTCCTCATCAGTTAAACATAATATGTTGAATGTAGCTAGAGGTGCATGTAGTATGTGACAATTAATAGTATAAAACTATTTATAATTTTAGTTACTATCAGTATCAGATACGTATGTTGACCAAGTAGAGATTCTTCCCATGTGGCAAATTTTTACATACTAGAAAATTGTCATATAACATCGTAAAATAATACAATTGCCAGGCTATGTTGACATGTTTTCACTATGTAAATGTTAATGCCATATACCAATCTGCTTGTTCACGTAACCTACCTTATTAAAAACCTTTGATATGTCTTTTTCTGAAGCCTAGAAAAAGGGATATTAAAGATAAATCAATACATTAAAATGTGAACAAAAACATGTAAATGTAACAAAATGTAACTAAATGACTAAGATGGTAGCGACTTTTCGCGGATTCATGGTCAACGGAAGTGAGATTTCACTTATATGTGATTCTGAGTGAAGAAAAGTAAAAACTCATGGCGAATCCACGTGTTGAAGAGCTGATTTACGGGGTTGGCTAGTCGATAACGCGGAAACGGGTCCTGGACCATGCGACTGAGTGATTAACTAGGCATTCACATAAAGAATAAACGATGACATCGAAGATGAAAACCATGAACAGGTAAACTCGCCTGAATGTGTAAGAAACGGTAGAAGTGGGAGAGGCTAGGCCATACGTAGAAGACACCTTTCTGTCGAGGGACCAGACCACGCACCAATCAAGTATGCATTATCAATTCTTAATGTCAGTACCGAATTCTTACCCCGAATTCTTAGATGGGCAGAGAACTCGAACCCTCAAATGGAGCGGAAGGCTCAGACATATGAGGGAGATGTTTGCCGAAATGACAAGGAGCTAAGTCAACTAGAGACAAAGAAACGTTCTCTCAATGAGAAGCTGAAAGAGTAGAGACCAAGCTCTCACTTAGACAGCTTAGGGAGTTAACACCAGAATGGTAATTCAGCTAAATTAACCAAAGACTGGAGCTTAGAAGAGTGATCGACAAGAGAAAAGTTGAGGAACAAGCCGAAATAGCAATAAGCTAAGTCAACTAGAGACAAAGAAACGCTTGAAGAGAGAAACATACTCTCAAACACACTGAGAGAAAGACAGAAAAATGAGCTACAGGAAGATACAGGTTCCTAGCCAGAACCATATAAAACACGTGAAAAGCTTCACCGATCTTTGGATCACCTCGGAAACCGAGTAGAAATAGCCTGGGCAGAAAATGTGAAACAGTTCAGATTTCCAGGAAGTGTGTGATTCATATACTCGCTAGGATTGTGAGATGTGATCTATTTTTGAGTTGGTGTCATTATGTACGTTTATGATTGTGCGAGTACGCGGCTGTTCACGCCGCTGAATAGACGTGACATAATGTGTAACTGAGAATAAGAAGATAATCTAAGTATTCAAGACTTATGTATTCAATGTAGACTTTTTCAACTGCAGTTGGTGTTGTATTAAACCGTACGCCTTGTTACTTGTGTCAGTTAAACTATGAAATGTAACGTAAAAGGGGGTCCAGACAGGAGGCAAAAGAGTGACTAATAATAAATATACAGTTAACAGTACAAAGAAACACAACGCAAATCTACTATCATGTATCACGAAACCAAAATAATAATCTCTCTTTTCGTTATCCATCATCAGGTCATCATCGCTGTTAAATTAGTCCTGAGCAACACGTCTTCTATAGCGTTGATAAACATTTTTTTTTTTTTTTTTTTTTTTTGCAGCCTAAAGGATCTAAGGAAAAAGAATGAGAGAACTGGATTGAAAGAAAAGAAGACAAACATGGAAGTTGTGAATCTGCTGAAAATTAAATAAAATAAATACTTAACATAATTTGAACAAGGCAGACATTTGCATTGTTGTGGTCACACTAAAATACATACTACCCTTCTAAAAGTCATGCTGAAAGGGAAGGTACAAGGAAGATGACGCAATGACAGACCTAGGCAACATTGGAATGAAAATAAATGTCACTATACACACTTATATATATATATATATATATATATATATATATATATATATATATATATATATATATATATCATTTCATGCTTCTCTAAGAGTCCAAATTAATTCTAAGTAGGGAATAGGCAAATAATTGCGATGCTGCGGTTAAGCTGGTAGCAAGGAGCCAGTGGTGGGGAGTGTTAAAAACTCCTTGGTATGAAGACAGCTTTACAAGGGAGGAACACAGCACAATACTGACGTTTCGGCCGGTGGCTTTCTTCAGAGTACAAGGACAACGAAAACAAACGGTGAAACCCAATTATCTATAACTACATGATCTGAAGAATGGAGAGGTGGACAGAAAAGAAGAAAGTAGGATGTAGAAAAATGAAAAAAGAAGAAAGCTACATGAGGGGAGGTATGATGAGTGATATGATGTATAAATTAGAAATAATAAGAGAATAATTATGTATATATAATAATATATTAATTATATATTTAATTATTTCACTTAGCTCATATAACTTGTCTGTCCGCCGGGAACGACACGAAAGAATGGCCACATGAAGGACACCACGTGGCGGAAGAATGGGATACAGGAATCGTGGGAAACAATTGAGAGGGGGGTGGGGGGGGGTAGGAGAAAGCGGGTACGCCAGACTTGTGTAAAAACACCGGTCGAGATAAAAATAAACTCACACAAAAGCTCAGGTAAGGTATGGCAAAGGGCGGTAGAAGGAGAAGATACTAGGTATCATAAAACTAAGGAGCCTAACCTTGGGAGGGGTGGGGGGGGTTTATCCAAACAGAGGAATCTGAGAGGAAAGAGAGGTAGGGAGAGGGAGGAAATACTAATACGAGGAAGAGAAATGAAAAAGGAAGAATAAGAAAGGAAAGAATCAGGTATAGGAAAAGTGGATCGGGGGAGAGGCGGTGGTTCAGGAGAGAATAGGTAAGAGAGGGAGTCGGAAAGAAGAGAATAATAGAGAGATGGTACGCAAGAAGTGGGGCCCACGAGGTAGAGAAGTAGGGAACGGAGAGACTGAGGGGGATTACTAGGAATGTATATATAAAGAGGAGTAGGAAGTATACATCAGAGGAGGACAGGTAAAAAATAGGAGGAAAGGCCGTGGATCAAGAGTGGATAGGCAAAGAGGGAGTCAGAAAGAAGTGGAGAAATAGAGTGATGGTACGCAGGCAGTAGTGCCTAGAGAGATATGGAAGTAGGGAAACGGAGAGACTGAGGGGATACAAAGAAAAGGGGAGAAATATAGGGATGGTGCGCAGGCAGTAGTGTCTAAGGAGGTAGGGAAGTAGAGAATCGGAGAGACTAAGGAGATACAAAGAGAATTGCACGCAGGCAGTAGTGCATAAAGAGGAAATGAAGTAGAGAAACGGAGAGAATGAGGGGATACACAGAGAAGTGGAGTGAGAGTGACTAGTGAACAGACACGTACAGGCCTAGAACCGGGTAAGGGGTTGGGGGAGGGGGGGGTATGTTGGAATAGTAAGGTGGAAAAGTGGTGACACAAGAGAATAGAGAATCCAGGGAGTGTATGAATAAAGGGGAATAGGAAGTATCCATCAGAGGAGGAGAGGAAATAAAGCGATAAGGAGGAGATGGACATAATGGAGTCCGCAGAAAGGTGGGGGGAATTATGGATAAAGGTAGAAGAAGGGGAGATGATTGATGAATCCAAAAGGATAGGGGTAAAGAAAAAGGATAGATAGGGAGCAGAAGAACATAAATGTGAGATAAGACGAAGAGTACAGGGGTGGGAGGAGGGTACAGAGAAAGAAGAGTCCTCAGAGGGACCGTGATACATTGATGCCGCCGGGGGTGAGGCAACCCCAACGAGCGATCAGACGGTGCTCAAGCGTGAGACGACTGTGGTTATCAAAAGAGCATGATACTAAGCCCGTGACCAGGACATCAGCCTTCCCCTGATGGCCCCTCGAGTTAATGTGGGCTGCTACAGGAGTGTCAGTTTCTCGGGTGATGTCGTGTAAATGTTCACGCCACCTATCGCCGATCCGTCGACCAGACTGACCGATGTAGTTTAACTTGCATCGCTTACAGATGATGGCATAAATGATGTTACGCGATGTGCAAGTGAATCCCTCTCTGATCTCGAAAAGACCATTATGAAATAGAACAGTATAAGTCTGGAGAACGTGGTCACAAGTTTTGCACACTCTGCGGTTGCAGCGGATAGTACCTCGATGGCTGGGGAGGGCAGCTGGAAGACGGCCCCTGACAAGAAAGTCACGGAGGTCCCGGTCACGTCTAAAGGCCACCAGTGGTGGGTCGGGGAAGAGCAGACGAGTAGTAGGGTCAGATCGGAGAATAGAGAGGTAGCGGTGGATGGTCCTAATAGCGGCGTAGTGGTGAGGGTGATAGGTGAGGGCGTGTACTACTCTATCGAAAGGGGGGGGATGAGTAGAGGGGGTAAGAGCAGACTGACGTGAAGTGTGGAGAACTCGACGTAGGGCAGGGAGGAGAGCTGCTTCCGTATAGAGGCATCAGCGGAAGAAGTCAAGCATAAGGTAGTCATTATGAAGGAAATATTCATTGCCTTAGCAAAGGCAACGAAGTCTGAGGAGCTGATACTAGGGAAGAGAGTTCTTACAGGATGTAGGATGAGAGGAGTCGTAGCGGAGGAAACTGTGGGAATATGTGGTCTTGTAGAAGACCGAGGTGAGAAGATTAGAGGTGACCAAGGACACTGAGATATCTAGAAAAGATACGGAGGAGGTGGACATGTGGTAGGTGATGTGGATAGAGGCGTGGAAATGTCCGACATAATCGATGAAACAGGAATCTCATCCTCTGGAAGGTCAGTCAGACCGATGCAATCATCGATGTACCTACGATACATAAGGAGAAGAGGGCCCTGGTAGGTTTGGATGATATGGTGCTCTAGATATCCCATGAAGAGACAAGCATAGCTAGGGCCCATTTTAGTGCCCATCGCCACACTGCTAATCTGGGTGAAGAAATTGCCATTGAACTCAAAAGAGTTGAGGTTCAAGACTAATTCCGCTAGACAGAGGAGGACGCCGGTGGCGATGGAAGGTTGGATCCTGCGGTCCAGGAAAAAATGAAGAGCTTGAAGGCCGTCATAGTGGGGAATAGAAGTATAAAGGGAGCAAACATCCATGACGAAGAGGCGGTAATGGCGATCCGGAAGGAGGGTGATAGAGGAGAAGATGTTGAGGGCGTCGTTAGTATCTTTGACATAAGAAGGGAGGCCCATAACTATGGTTTGGAAGAAACTGTCAAAGACGTCAGAAATGAGAACTGTGGAACATGCGATGGACGAGACAATGGGTCGTCCAGGAGAGTCAGGTTTATGTATTTTGGGCAACATATAGAAAGAGTGTCTGCCCAAGCAGTGATCAGGAAGGATCATACGGGAGGAGCTAGAGGGAAGTAGCCCATCCTGAATGAACCGGAGGATCGTGCGACACACCACGGCGTTGTTGGAGACAGTGGTATCGTCGGGAGTGGGGAGGTAGAAAGTCAGGTCGGATAATTGTTTGTCCCGGATATAGAGGTCTTTCCTCCAAAAGACCACCGAGCCACCCTTGTCGGCCGGCTTAATGACAATATCATCACGTCGGCGAAGGCCATGTAGGGCTTTGTATTCATCCCTACTTAGATTGGAGTGTCGAAGTCTATAGAGGCGGAGTGCCATAATCTCCCGGAGAGTACTGTTAATGAAAAAGTCCAAAGCATGTGAGTCACCCGAGGAGGGAGTCCAGTCATATTTGCGGAAGGAGAAGCGGGCATATTCGTCTGTAGAAGGAGGTGGAGAGTGAGATTTCGGATGAAGAAAGTGATAGAATTTAAGTCGTAGTCGTCTGTGATACTCCTGTATGTCCTGTAAGAGGGAGAATGAGTCGCTCGAGGGGCGAACAGGGACAAACTTAAGACCCTTGCTGAGAAGAGAGTGCTCGTGGTCGAAAAGGGGCAGATCAGGGGGAATACAGACGACTAGGGAGCTAGAGTCAGAGGCAGTCGGGAGAGAAGGAGGTGAGGGGGGAGGAGGACGGAGGTTAGAGAGTTTACGTTTGTGCTGAGAGGACAGAAAGTCATACAAAGAACGATTGTGGTGGTGGATAGTATGGCGAATGAAGCGAAGAGTGCCATCAAAGTTAGAAGTGAGGAGCTGGAGTTGGGATATGAGGTGTTGTTGGCGGGTTTAAGGTGGGCAATAAGACGAGAGTGACTAGAAGTGACGAGACGAACACGTCTCAAGCCATGCTGGAGTTCAAGGTATTTAATCTCATAAACCACTCCTGTACTATAACAATATGTTAATTCGTCAGTTATACTCTCCAACAGTTGCCTCGTCAGTAAGTGCCAACCGTAATCACCCAGCGAAGACTCGTCAGTATGTACAATCGTATCTCCACTGTTATGAGCTTGATTCCGTTTAATGTGGAAGACAATTTTACTTGTACACATTATTTTCATCATCATTGAGTGCCGTCTCCGCATCGAAGGTTGGCTACAATGGCGTCATTCCACTCTGTCTCTTGCTTTGATGGTGCAGATAGTCATTGGCTAACTTGTCCATCTTTTGATGTTACTCGTCCATGTTAGTCTTGGTCTGCCTCTGCCTCTTTTACCTTGTATTTTCCCTTCCAATATTACATTTATTAGGCTGTTGTGTCATTTAACATGACCCAAAAATTGCATTTGTCTTGCTCTAATTGTGTTTAGTAGTTCTCTTTTCATTTCTAGTTGTTTTAAATCTTCCTCGTTTGTTTTATTTTCTGTCCATCCAATTCTACCTATTCTTCTATAAATCCGCATTTCAAAGGCATCAATTTTATGTTCTGTTTTCAGGTCTAATGTCCATGTTTCTGTACAATACATGAATATTGTGAAGATGTAACATTTTGCTATTCGTAGTTTTAGCCCTGGTGTTATTTGTTTTGGTGTTAGTATATGTTTCATGGCATTGAAATTACTTTTTGCCATACCTATTCTTTTATTTATTTCAGTTGTACATTTTCCACCACTGGTTATAGTATGTCCAAGGTAGTTGTAGTTATGTACTGTCTCTAGATGTATTCATTCCACTTTGATATTTAATTGTAGGTCTTGAGAATTGTCTTTGTTTATGATCATAGTTTTAGTCTTTTTGATATTCATATCTAGTCCATATTTTTTGCTTGTCATGTTTTTTACATTAAGTAATCGGTTAAACATAATTTTACTTTCCGAAAGTATTTATTGGTTAGTGCCATGTTCACCTAACAGTGACCACCGTTTTAACGTCCCTTACTTCTCATCCGTACAATACATGTCAACATCTTGAGCCTTGTACCTTGACTTATTTTGTTTTTGCTTTATATCTCCTTGGACACAAAGTGTTCGAAAATGGTGATAACAGTTTGACATTTATATCACATGTACAACACATTACTGACCCCAAATCTAGTGTTACGAGCAATTGGGGCCTGAAATGGAAGACATTATATTTAACATGGAATATTACACCTTGCTACTGAGCACTGTAGTCAGATATATGAACTCCACATTTGTCCATACAATCATTAGATGACTAGCAAGGGATTTCATTTTTACTTACTAAAAGTGGTAACTAGAGGCTATCTGCGTAATAGTTGTGTAGTTCATGATGATGAAGATGGTGATGTGATATTTAATGACGATATTACACACTGCACATTGATGTTTTAGAAGAACAAGTTTTGATTGTTGGTGTTTTTATTGTCACAGTAGGTAGTTTTCAATCAACGTTTCAATCAATTTATTAATGTCACAATTATCATGTCTGTCACTTTCTTTGGTTCCCGAGTCTTCAACCTGAGTCATGTATCTTGACTGTACCCAGTCCCTGCGTCTGTACAACATGCGGTCTCTGTGTCTCGACTGTACCTTGTCCCTGCGTCTGTACAACATGCGGTATCTGTGTCTCGACTGTACCCAGTCCCTGCGTCTGTACAACATGCGGTCTCTGTGTCTGGACTGTGCCTTGTCCCTGCGTCTGTACAACATGCGGTCTCTGTGTCTGGACTGTACCTTGTCCCTGCGTCTGTACAACATGCGGTCTCTGTGTCTGGACTGTACCTTGTCCCTGCGTCTGTACAACATGCGGTCTCTGTGTCTGGACTGTACCTTGTCCCTGCGTCTGTACAACATGCGGTCTCTGTGTCTGGACTGTACCTTGTCCCTGCGTCTGTACAACATGCGGTCTCTGTGTCTGGACTGTACCTTGTCCCTGCGTCTGTACAACATGCGGTCTCTGTGTCTGGACTGTACCTTGTCCCTGCGTCTGTACAACATGCGGTCTCTGTGTCTGGACTGTACCTTGTCCCTGCGTCTGTACAACATGCGGTCTCTGTGTCTGGACTGTACCTTGTCCCTGTGTCTGTACAACATGCGGTCTCTGTGTCTGGACTGTACCTTGTCCCTGCGTCTGTACAACATGCGGTCTCTGTGTCTCGACTGTTCCTTGTCCCTGCGTCTGTACAACATGCGGTCTCTGTGTCTCGACTGTACCTTGTCCCTGCGTCTGTACAACATGCGGTCTCTGTGTCTCGACTGTACCTTGTCCCTGCGTCTGTACAACATGCGGTCTCTGTGTCTCGACTGTACCTTGTCCCTGCGTCTGTACAACATGCGGTCTCTGTGTCTCGACTGTACCTTGTCCCTGCGTCTGTACAACATGCGGTATCTGTGTCTCGACTGTACCCAGTCCCTGCGTCTGTACAACATGCGGTCTCTGTGTCTGGACTGTACCTTGTCCCTGCGTCTGTACAACATGCGGTCTCTGTGTCTGGACTGTACCCAGTCCCTGCGTCTGTACAACATGCGGTCTCTGTGTCTCGACTGTACCTTGTCCCTGCGTCTGTACAACATGCGGTCTCTGTGTCTGGACTGTACCCAGTCCATGCGTCTGTACAACATGCGGTCTCTGTATCTCGACTGCATTCGATTCCCGCATCTGATCAAAGACACTATTTGTTCATTGTTCTCATTTAAAGTTTGGTTAAAAAGTTATATTTTTAGATATCACGTTCCTAAGCGATTCGTCAACAACCATCTGTCGCTCTGATTCGCATTTCCATATGTCTACCTGTTCTGCAAGACCTAGTGCTGTTTTATCCGGTTGAAGGTGAAAAAATGCACTATTGTCACTATGAGTGAGGAATCAAATTTCACCCCATGCACCTCTAAGGGTAAGGGCAATTTACTGGCCTGTTGTAGTTTCCTTCTGTCAGTCGCGCCAAGTCACTTTAGAGAATCGTCTGATTGACCGCATGGGTTTCATCACACTAGGGGCATCACTGTATCCCTCTCTCACGGATAGTCTATTAAACCTCTCTTCCCCCATCTTTCCAACTTTCCTTCTTTCAGAGTCATTTCCCTTACGTTTTCCCTTTCTCCCTTCATTCTTCCCTCCCCTGCTCCTGTTTAAGCCCTTCGCATCCTGACGTAATCTGCCCAGGCAATATTCAGGATCTATAATGTATACACGTCGTCCGTTGGCACCCTTCGCCTGGAATCATTAACCCTATTGTCCAATTTAAATTTATAACACCAGCAGCACTGCTATTTTCGCCTAATCTTCACTTACATTCATTATCCTTATCAATACATGTTCAAGCACTTCATATTCCAGTTCTACCTTACCATCCCATTCACCTCAACACCCTGCACCGCCTGTCCTTCATATCCCCCAATTACGCCTTCGTTTATCAGTGTAAGGGATTGCTTCGTTTGCCCCTTTCCCTCAATATTTACATTTGTCTCTAGTGATTATCTAATACTCGCTTGTCTGCCTCACACCTCAATTTGCTATCTTATCTCGTCCAACTTCTCGTCTAATCACGTGGAATATTTACACACACCCCCCCCTTCTCTTTGCGTAATATTTGACTCACAGCTGTCTACTCGCTGGAAGCTTTTGATTTTGCTTCAGTTAAGTCTTGCTTTCAATTTACATAATAATACAATAACAATTGAAGGTCTTAATATAAATAGTCTAGGGTATGCTGATGATACAATCTTAATTGTAAAGAGTGAAAATTAGTTACAAGAAATGTTAGACATTATAGTGAAAGAAAGCAAAAATAAAGGGCCCTGTCTTAATAGCAAAAAGACAGAAGTAATGGTAACAACAAAGAAAGACATCACCGCAGTGCAAAATAAAGACAAGTGGAACAATATTAAAACAGGTAAATGAATTTAAATGTTTGGGAACTTTGTTAACCTCGACGGAAAATGTACAAAAGAGGTGAGATTCAGAATGGCTCAGGCAAAAACAGCTTTCCAAACATGAGGAAGATACTATGCAATCTATTTTTTTAAATAGAAACAAGACAAAAAAGTAAGTTCGTAAATGGTATGTAGAGCCAGTCTTAACATATGGATGTGAATCATGGGCAATAGGACAGCATACAAGAAAATCACTGGAGTCTGTAGAAATGTGGTTTTACAGAAGAATATTGAAAATACCACGGACAGCTAAGAAGAGTAATGAAAACGTTCTGATAGAGGCAAAAGGAAAAGGAGATCTAATTTCAAATATTATAATTAAACAATCACCATTTTTTGGCCATGTCATGAGAAGAGAAGAGCTGGAATATTTCTCTCTCTCTCTCTCTCTCTCTCTCTCTCTCTCTCTCTCATTCTGCGATCAAGACTCAATCAGAATAGGATTCCATACTCTCTCATGAAGTCAGCTGTCTGTTTAAGTGAATCGATTGCCCCATACAGTTTCTCTTCCAGGGAGGTGGGTGTGGACCACATTGATCTTCTCAGGTCTGTGTACTGGGGGCAATCCTGTAGAACCTGTTTTGTAGTCATATTGTCCAGTGTGCATTGGCATAAGCTGGTTGTACCTATTTTGAATTTAGTGCACATGTGATTTCTCATTCTATTGTGGCTAGTGCGTATGTGAAGTATGATGACTTGATCCCCCCTTGATAGTTGATAGTATCCCTCTCGTTATGCTTTGGATGTTCTCGTTTCCATTTGTCATGGTACTGACCTTTAAGGATGGATGTGGCTTCATCATAACTGAGCGGATGGTTCTCGTGTGGTAATCTCCCTCCCTTTTTAGCTAATTTGTCTGCGCGTTCGTTCCCGTGTATATTACAGTGTGATTGTATCCACTGAATGACTTCTCTCTGGAAGATATTGCATAGTTTGTCCAGGGTTGTTCTCAAGCCATCTAGTTCATTGTTCTTGTGGCTTTATAGAGCTGATAGTACTGACAGAGCATCAGTCAGAATCACCAATTTATTGTGCATGCTATTTTTGTGTTGAGTAGCTAGTGTTGTAGCATATCGGAGGGCCTCAGTTTCTGCTTTAAAGTTGTTGGAGAATTTCCCACTAGCTATTTACTTTGTGATCACGGATGGGTTATTCAGTGTCAAGAACACGCCACCCCCTCAATTTCTGGTCGCATTTGTAGCAGAGCCATCTGTGTATATGTGGGACCAAGAGTCCTGTGGGTAGGTATCGTGTATGTGTTTTTCTGCTACGTGTTTTCTTTCTGTGTCTGATTGGGTGCATTTTTTTCATAATTCCTGTTATATTTTTCTTATGTTCCGGTATTTTATTTTTATTGTATTTTTAAGCTGGAATATATATTTTACAACTGGGAAAATTTAGTGATGAAGAGAAAAGTTAGAGGGAAGCAAAGAGTAAAGATACCAGACAGCTTAAGAGAATGGCCTGGCAGAAGGTCAACAACAAAAATGATAAATAATTGTCGAGATCGAAAGTTGTAGACAGACATGATAACCTACGCCAGCAGGCATGGCACTTGATGATACTATGTATATATATATATATATATATATATATATATATATATATATATATATATATATATATATAATAGCTTACATAGTGCCAAATGCTATCTATTTTTATCCTCCATCCGATATGTAGCACATATCTCTTTCATTTGATAATTTCTTCTCTTATCCCGCTGTTTATTTCTCATTGTCGTACCTGTCCCTCTCATCCTAGATGTAGTAGAGTTATCTTCATTTCATTGTTCGTTTGTGGTGTTCTCGTTTTCTGATGAAGGCCGCATATAGGCCGAAGTGTCGGTATTTTTTTGTGTGTGGTAAAATTGTCACCATACCTCGTAGGATGGACACTACACCGCACTACTTGCACCTGCTACAAACTTTACCGCAGCACTGCAATTATTTGCCTGTTCCGATCTTGTTATCAACTTTACAGACCGTCACTTACCCTTGGTCCGTTATATTTAACTAGTTCCTGAAAAATGAATAATTGAAAAAAAAAGTTGTGAAATGATAAGGGTCTCGACATAAGCACTCATCATTTGGACAGCAACTACCAGTTGTCTCTAAATTTGTGCTCAAACAAAATCTACTGTGTGTCACATGTAGTCATCGTGATGTCTCCCATTGTATTCATCCAATCACCTTATAGCGTCACTTTCTCCGTTTTCAGTTGTTGACTGTAAACATCTGTCTTCTGTTACTTATTTATTATATGATTCAGGTTCGTGGGTGAGCCGAGATGGTCGCTTTCTCATATACGGTTCGGGACTTTTTTCGTCGCTGGGTCGTCAATACGTGTTATTCTACTTTGAATTTACACCTTTACAGTTTATGTTAGACTTTTAGTGACGGGACCGATTCTTTAGAGGAATTATGTCCAGCCCTAGTCTGCCTCTGGTGCTGACAGTAAACAAACAAAGTTAGACTTTTAGTGACGGGACCGATTATCTAGAAGAATTATGTCCAGCCCTAGTGTGCCCCTGATGCTGACAGTAAACAAACAAACTACGACCTGACGGCGAAGGAATTTGTCAAGTAGCAGACAATGAATAACAGAAACATGAATACATGTTAACGCTTGACTATGTTGGTTTGTGAAGAGAGACGGTCAGAATGAAGAAAATGGACTGTCATAGGCGGACGTAAAAGACGAATGATAGTCATGACCTATTTAATTGTTGGTCACATGATATGATCCATGGTTAGGTAGGACGTCGAAGGCCAAAAATGGAGAAGGAAATATGCAGTCAACATGATAATAGTCTCATGCGGATAGTTGAATTGAGGGTCCCATACGAGCGAGAGAAGGGACAATTGAACGGTGACGATAATGGGAAGATATGAACAGCAGAACAGATCACAATACTATTCCAAGGAAAGTAAGTAAGAGAGAGGAGGCCAGTGCTTTAGGGAAGAATTGAAAGAATTCAACCTTCTCAAATAGAGAGTGACGATGCGGGCTATGAGTCTGTTTTGCTACGCAAGAGACAATGTCAGGAAGTGCCCAGGAACGTGATGGTCTGATGATGATTGTTCGGCGTAGGCACGTATTATGGCAGCTTTTGTAGATGATATCAAACACGAGTATATAACTGAGGCACACGCACGTGAAGTCTTCCTAGATAACAAAGCAAAGGATCAACGGGGAGGCAAACTTGGCAAGTCTGTAATACGTAATGGTATGTACAACATGGGGATCTTTCGCTGTGGATCGTACACCTTTAGTTATGGCTACATTTATGGAGATGGTTCCTGAATAAGAGTTCCTGAAGACTTATGTCGTACTCAATGAAGACTTAACGAGAATCACAGAATAGAGGGAAATGTGGTTGGAAATGAGTGATTAATGAATTAGGTGCCGTTTCAGGAAACATATTGCAGCCGGATTAAGTGGGTATATGGTGGCCAGGGAACAGTTCTTTGCGAAGAAAGGAGGTGTGTGGGGGGGGGGAAGGTGTGTATGCACTTCAGTGCGAGTTATGGGGAGAACTCATTTGAGTACAGATCGGAGTAGAGATTCAGAATATAGACGTTTACATTCATAATTTCAACATCAGGTGAGTTTAATAGAGGGAAACATCGTCTAGAACGCAGTGGAGTTTAAGGCTTATGAGTTGTGACAAAGGGATACAACAGTGACAGGTGAAGGGGTGGGTGAAGGAATATAGAAGATATGTGTGGACGTCAGTAAGTTTATATAATACGGAGGTTTGCAAACTGATGAGTCAAGAGAGACCGTGGAAGCCAATCGAGATGGTAGAAATAGAGTACGAGATTAAAAAGAAGCGAGGAAATAAGCTTACACAATCCAAGAAATGGGAAGGTACTAAGAGATCAGGCACAACGAAACTGTCATGAATGTAGTTAATACCTACGTGAAGGGGAGCAGTAAAAGAAGAAAGAAAGTGGTGTTCCGGATAAACTATGAAGAGCATGGTCCATAGTACCCATAGCCGCACCTCTCGTTTGCACGAAGAATGAAACGTCGAATTGAAACGAGTTGGTTCCTCTGTTCCAGAAAGAACTGGGACACGGAAGCCACCCTTAAGGTGCATGTTGATAGAGCTGGCGTACAGAACCGTGGCACGGAGGGAACTTGAAAAACATAGTAGGGGAGTGTTTCTTTAACGCATGATGTGAGCACTTGGATAACGACTTGGAAAAAAGCTATCCAAGTTGTCAGAATTGTGTAAGGTAGTAGCCAATTGGGTGGGGGGGAGGGGGGAGGGAAGGGGGCATGAGAATGGTTATTAGGTAGTACATAGTTGGAGGACTTATATAAGTTTGGAATGATAACGATAGCGGTACTGGTAAAGTACGAGACTTGAATCGGCGTCTTAAGACGCGAGTTTTCAACCATATGTGCTCGGCCGTCTGTCTAGAAGTGTTCGGAGATGTACAAGGTGACGTGTGAAGAAACGTGGGGAAAAGAGAACGCCAGAATAAAACATGGATCACAGCAGAGACCATGTGGACAATTAAAGAACGAAATAACAAGAAAGCAGACACAAATAAAAGCAAAATGAGAATTAATGAAGTCATGACACAAGAAACTTACACAGAGGTGAACAAAGAAATGAGAAGATGCTTTAAAAGGTATAAGAGGCAATATGTAGATGGACTATCTAAAGAGGCAGAAGAAGCAGCAAATAAACGAAATATGAAAGAACTATGCCACAGAACAAAGAAAGTGAGCTGGACATACAAACAGATCAATGACTTTATTAAAGATAAGAAAAGAAATCTGCTTAGTAATATAGAGAAACAAATGAAGAGATGAAAATATAACTTTAAAAGAGAACTTTGGTACAGACAAACTCTTCAGATATACTACCAGCAGGAAAAAAAGATGCAAGTTAACTTTTGGAAGCCAAGAAAGTAAGAAATAATAAGAGCCACCAAAATATTAAAAATGGCAAAGCCACATAACCATATGCAATTTATGCCAAAAAAATAAAAACATATAGTAACATATCTACCAATATGTTACATAATATACTAGATAAAAAATGGGAAATATAAGAAATACATAAAGACTAGATAGGAGGTTATACAATGACCAAACTAGCAAAGAAATGAATTTTCCAAAGTGCACACATTATATCGGATTTTTACTAGTATCATATTATTATATTATTATTTATGGTTAGAGTCACAAGACTACACCCACGCATGTATACTGAGTGATTCGATGAGCATGATTAAAAAAGTGGTGGCGGGCTGTGTACGCATGCAATGGGTAGAGTCGTTGCAGAAATCCAAAATACGTAAGATCACCTTTGTCTATGTCCCTGGACATGCGGGAGTACGGGGAAATGAAAGGGCGGACAGGTTGGCTAGCTGCGCTGTCGTTGAGGACGGGCAACCAATGGATCGGGCGGACATCATCAATGCCCTCCGAGATGTGGGAAGAGCACAGGACTTCGACAAACACAGATCCACGTCACTTCTTCGGATGATGGAAATGGGAGTTAAGTTGGGCACAGCCAGAAATGAGACACTTAGTGACCGTGTAAGACTTATCAACCAACATAGAACTGGAGTCGTCAGTCGCTGGATACTGAGGGAATTGCTTAGGAAGGGGATCTGAACACCTATGGACATGTTCGGAGTGCAATGATGATGACCCGTAAATAACTCAATAATATACTATTATCAGTGTCACAAAAAAATAATAAGCAGAATCATACTGGGGAGACTAAAAGAGGCCATAGGGAAACTTTGGAAGGTTTAACAAGCAGGTTTTAGGTAAAATAAATCATGTCCTGATTAAATAACCAGCTTACGTATAATAGTTGAGCAAAGTTTAGAACTCTAGCTCCCACTATATATCATACTGATAGATTACGAAAAGACATTTTATAGCTTAGACAGATGAATCATTTGGAAGTTGCTAAACCATTACAGTAACACTATACATTGTATTAACCTGATAAGAACAATGTATGAAGGGATGAAGTGTAGTGTTGTGCACAAAGAGCAGCTTACAGAAGTATTTTTTATAAGAACGGTAGTAAGGCAGGGATGATTTCTACTTTCATTTCTCTTTCTACCTGCCATTGATTTGATTATGAAAATTAACCAGAACAGAAATTGAATCCAGTGGTCACTGACCAAACAACTTAATGATTTATACTTTACTAATGGCATAGCAATAATTATGGAAATGCACCAGTCAAATACCAGTGGATAAAGGGATACAGCGACGATGGCGCTGGATAGGACACACACTACGGAAGCCAACTGATAGTATTGCACAACAGGCCCTTTTTGGAATCCCCTGGGGAAAAGACAAAGAGGAAGACCAAGGAATTCATGGAGAAGACAGATAGAAGCAGAGATGAAGATGGTGGGAAAGACATGGAATGCTCTTAAAAGAATGGCAAAAACAGAACGACATGGAAAGTGTTTGTTGAAGACCTATGCTCCACAGGGAGCTAAACATGTAGAAGAAGAAAAATGGCATAGCGCTCCTATCACATAATCATCAATAGACGCAAACAATATTACATACTTGATGAAAGATCACAACAACTGGGTGTGAAAATAAAAAGAGATACAACTTACACTTTGAGAATTAGTGTAGTTGGCAAAAACAATTAAAGTAGTTGGTAATAACCAAATAGCAATAGGAGACATATATCTACTAGATGTACACTCTAACATATATATGGACAGTAATACAGACAAAGAGAATAGAGAACGATAATAAAAAGAATATCAAAAGCAAGAGGAGCATTCGTTGCACTGAACATATGGAAATCTAAAGACATTAGGTTAAATGTAAAAATAAAAATCTCCAATGTTAAGTGCGTGATTTTATATGGCTATGGAACATGGAAAACAACAAAAGTGGCATTCATGAAGATTCAGACATTCATTAATATATATGAAATTTGCAGAATGAAATAATGGGAATGACTTGACAAAATCACTAACATCAAATGTATGAACAAGTACCTTTCAAGTATCAATGGAGAAAGAGATACGACTAAGGCAATGGTGCTGAATAGGGTACATACTGCGGAAGCCAAAAGAGAGTATTACACAGCATGCCCTTTTTTGGAATCATCATGTAAAAAGACAAACAGGAAGACCATAATATTCGTGGAGAAGGTAGATGGAAGCAGAGATGCAAATTATGGGGATGACATGGAATGATATTAAAATAAAATTGCAGGAAATAGAACGGCTTGGAAAGTGTTTATTGAAGACCTATGCTCCACAGGGTGTTAAAATGTAGATGATATGTAAGTCATATCCACCATCTTAATTGTCCTTCTCTTCTCCATTTTTTTTTTGGAGATGTGTTGTATTTTCCAAATTTGATTTTAAATGGGAATTGTTTGTTTGATAGACCTGATCTGTTTTTGACGAACATGATTGTCTGTCTTGTCTTTCTGTTTATCCACACCATTTATGTTTATTTTATACATTATAACACAATTGTGTTGACGTCTACAATTATTGAGACACGTTGCTGTAATTACATAGAGAAACATTAATAAAGAATGCCATCTCTCTCTTTACATCCCCATTTGCCTTTCCACGCCGTGGACAGATACATTTTGGGGCCTTTAGCTTTCCTGTTTACTTCTACTGTTGTTATATTTCCTAGTGTTTCTAAATAATCCTTCAATCCATCGTTTTGTTGCTCGGCCCTTACGTCTGGTGTTGACACAACGTTCATGAAGGCCCGGTGTGATGTGTTTTTCTATTTCCGCTGTGTCACGTGGTCAAACCATTTGATCTGTTATTTCTGTATATATTATATGTGTTCGGTCCATCATGAATGTCGGAATACGTCACACGCTTGTCCACATAAAATTGACTGTACACTCAAGTCTCTTGTTCATAAGAATAGAAACATTGTATTTACATTGTCCACCTTACAAAGGTTATCAATATAACAGCACAGCGGCGTGGACCACCGCCCAGGTATCACAGTAATACTAAGGAGGTTCCTATAATCTCCTAATGATTTGTAATTACTCTCAGGACTCACTCATCACATCTTGAATAAATTATCTTTCATTTCTGTGAGCTTCTAAACTACGAAAACCAAACGCTCACGGTGGCTCCACGTGCCGTAATGCTAATTGACTGGAGTTGGCCAGTTTATAACGTGGGAACGTGTTCTGGACCGTACAACTGATTGAGTGCACGTGAGTCTAGACCCTCCATAACATCGAAGTTCAGCGGCAAAATCAATCATGACGACAGTAAGCATTCACATGAAGCCCAAAAGACAACAACGAAGAAGGAAAACTAGAAAAGGTAAGCGGTGGTATGAAATTTCCCTCATGTGAGAGGGTAGCCCTAAATTATGAGCGCGTTACACAATGAAATTGCACATCTATAAATCAACGTCGACCCATCCTTGATAAGCTACTGTGCGTCGCCGATATAATGATTTTGCTAGAAACACTTCTTGGTGATAGGACGTTTAGTGTCCCTAGATATCATTGTTTCTACAATCGACGACACCATGGACATGACATCCTAGTGCGAAACAACATGGTGGCACCTGAGGTTAATATGTCAGCGTGGGACAACGCAGAATTGCAGGTACATGCGAATAGGGTGCAGACCCCGGTTCCTTTCTCGGTTATAAATGCATACGCCTGTAATGGGAAGGTGGACACACAACAATGGCAGAATCTATTCGTATTCGAGGAGAAGAACATCATTTTTACGGAGAATTTAATGCTTTACCAGTGAGGTAATGTCATAACTAAAAAGCAGGGGAAGACCTAGAGAACGCACTGGTGTTGGCCGATTTAGTGTGCTTGAATGATGGAAGGGTAACCAGAATGACCACTCCAAGAGGGGACACTGATAGTTTCATAAACATGGCACTAGTGTCTTCCACCTTCGCACCGGTTTGCAAATGGAGTGCACTGGGATTCCACGGAAGTGATGACTATCCATGCGTCCTCCTAATTGAGAAAAGCAGAAATAGAAGCCAGAAAAGAAAGCTCCACACATTCCACTATGAGATCACAGACTAGGTCATCATTAGCAAAGTCAGACATAGGAAACATGGCACCCTTCGCACGAACCAGTAGACATTGACGCAGCCGCCCTGTTGGAACACAACAGTTAAATAAGAATTGCGGAATAATAGACAAACAGCCAAGACATGTCAGAAGGCCAGAAGGAATGGAGGAACACAGCCTGAGGTCTTGAAGCGTCAGAAAGAAGAAGTCGACCAAATAATTATGCCCTTTGAACTATGTGCTAATCTGGGTAAGGATGCCAAATGTGATGATGGGTGTAAACATGTGTGCTCAGAAAAATCGCTAGCTACATTTTGTCATCTTTATCAGGGCATGAATGGCCCAACACAACACATAGGCATACCAGACTTCCAGAGCACAAGCCATATACACCACAGATCTGATGAGAGCAAAGGAAAGGTCTTGCTTGCCCGCTACATTGAGCAATCCCACCAGAGAAATGAGGCTGTAAGAATGAGTATACGGGTGTCCCTTTCAGAATTGTGTAAGGATGTAGTTCTCGGAGATATCACAATCACAACCGATACCATTCGCATGACACTTAAAAGGTCACACAACACTGCTCCTGGTCCAGATGCTTTTCGATACCAGGACATAGTCGATTTAACCGACGACGACTTGCAAAAACTGGCCAAAGAGTTTAATGCCATCTTTCAGAGAATGTCGATATTAATAATGTATAGCTACACAGCTAACTACTACCGCTACTGAAGCAAAACAAGAAACCTTGTCCGATCAGTGCCTACAGAATCATCACGATACAGAACACTACGGGCAAGCAACCAGATAAATTAGTTGCCTGTATACTTACCTGTCACCTTGAACAGGTACGCCCATTCCAGCCCACACTCAGAGGTTATAAATATAAGAAAGAGGCATGGCTCAATGCGTAGGCATACCGGTGCCTACGCCATTGTTTATTGGTTATTGGTTATGGAAGGCCTCGGTATCACTGCAAGCGAATTAAAATCCATAATTGCTCAACCGCCCGTGCCAGTGGAATCATCCGAATTATAACTCATCTTCTAAACAAAGAAAGGTAACTGTAGTCCCCATCATAGCAGTCTCAGCACACGCCAAAAGACATAAGGCGAAACCGCACAGAAAGTGAACACAGCCAACTGTTCCCTGTCATACGATATCATCATTCATCGTACACAATTGGAGTATCGAAACATGATCAAAATGGATGAGACACACAGCTCACGGTGTGCACATAGCACTTAACTCAGTAGCTCGTGCAACAAGCCAGACTTGGAACATGAGGAAACTGCAACAAGGAACACTTTGCAGACATAGCCTTCAATGGTTCCTGCCGCCTATCCATCACATTGCCCGGAAGATCACGTCCTCCTGAAAATGATGATCGTCATAGTAAATGTATGGCGCTTGATGATGTTATGCCATCGTGTTTAACTCCAACTCTGAACATACAAAACACAGTTCGTCGTCAGATTATCCCCGATGCACACCAAATGCAAGATTAGCGCATGGTCGGTCTTGGGACACACGATGATCCAATATGATGACGTAGCACGCACAAAATGTCTGCGCCCATGTATTCATTATTACTCTACTGAATGCAGTCTACAACGAACGAAACATGGTACAAACTTCCCAAAGACGCTGACTTGACAGACTTGACGGAGCCCACCACATTAATGCGTTGTAACTTGTAAATAACTTGCGGCAACCATCTCCATCAAGCGGTCACTGAACAGCACTTTGTGTGACGTAAAACGCAGAAAGAATAGCCTACGCCATTCGGCGCAGAAAGGACCCCGCAGAAAGGGGGAGGGGGGCGTTTCCGTGTAGTGTCAACTCGACAGGAAATTAATGGAACAGAACTCAGTGGTGGTCAATGCGGAGGTCAAACGGTCTCACCTGGGATAACACCGATGAGAAAGATGCAGTCATCAATACAGACTGATCTGTAATACGACTCCAAAGGAGTGCATGGGCATTTACAGCACGCTCGGCAAGCAAAATAGTCAAGGAGGACAGTTATGCATACGCTATGACCACAAGTAGCATGACGATGGAGATGATGGCAGTGACCAAGGCATTCATCTGGTTATCTGGTTAACAAAATGCTTACCTTCTCTATAATTCTGATTAGCTGAAAACAATAAACGCATACCATTTATATATAAGGAGAAAACTATTCATCAAAATAATAACATCAATCCATACATTGAGAACAAATAGTAGTTATCTACCTTGTCAACAACAAGCGCTAAACAATAATTTAACCGCCAATAGCCAACGTAATGGTAGATATTTGATTTCACATATGTATCATAACAAGAAATAATCGAAAATGGTGCTCCCGTTCAAAGACAACTACCAAGGTCCACTACAAAAATGCAAACAAAAACGACTTCATAACTGTCACTAAGATACTCAATTAAAATATATTTCGCAAACAGCATAGTTTGTTTCTACCTGATTGTAGTTTTGTTCTATAGACTGTCCTAGGCAACCCAGACGATTTTCTAGCAAAGATAGTTGTTGTAATGCTTAACCAGTTAACCAAATATAATGTGGAGCGATGATTAATATAAAGTACTTAATAGAAAACTGGCAAAGGTAGGCATTATTTATGAAGAACACATTTGTTGACACTGAGGGAAACAACTGAGTCAATCATCAATCAGTGTGTGTGTATATATATATATATATATATATATATATATATAAATATATGTGTGTGTGTGTGTATGGGTATAATAGTAGAGGTAACGCGGCGGCCTCAGTACAAAAAGGACATGGGTTCAAAGTCCACTCAAGCGGTGGCTTATGATGCTACTTTATGACGTTTCTTTATGACGTTTCTTTATGACGTTTCTTTATGACGTTTCTTTATGACGTTTCTTTATGACGTTTCTTTATGACGTTTCTTTATGACGTTTCTTTATAACTTTATGTATGTCAATATACGGGCCAGATCACTTGGGTAGTGAGATCCAATGTCTAGCCCTCTCGGATAACGGCAATAAACAGGGGACCCCGTGAGGAGCCACGCAGATTAAAGCACGTTTGTCAGCTAAGATCAAAAACGAGTAGAATAAACATATCGACTGTCTTGGTGAAAACCTACCCCCACAGTAAACTTCCGACCGTACTACGAATTTTGAGAAAGTTGGCCAGAATTATCGACTAATTTTTCGACATTCTTGAATGTAATTTCGAAGTATTTATGGATGTATTCGGTGTGCGGTGAGTACAATCTTAACAACAACCAAATTATATATATATATATATATATATATATATATATATACATATATATATATATATATATATATATATATATATATATGTATATATAGCATTATTACTTCGGTTGATATGTTCAAGTGTGTCTTGCAGGGAGGATACAATACACTTCTTCTATAACAGAAACTCTTTATACAGAACAGAGCAGTCGGAGGCAATCTGATCATCACATGAGTACAGCAAGTGTTTCGGCTGTCTAGCTTCTTGAAACTCAAAGGGAGGTGGGCCCGTTTGTGTCTTGACTCCAAGTTGTCGACCTCCTGCTGCAATGAGTCTAAAGCTTACAATATAAGTAAAAAGTGAAAGTAAAGTACCCCCCGTCACGCCAAGTGGCGGCGTATAGGGAAATATGGTGTTAGTGACCCTATATTTTACAGACCTTCAGCACATGATTTTTGGGGTAATGTGGTCGGTATTACGCCCGTGCTGCTTTACTTTCCCAGAAAAAATCCGGTACCCATTTAAGGCTGGGAAAGCTTACAATATACTCGGCATAAAATAACTGCACCTATTCTACGAACACTTCTGATCGAATCTACTATCTATACCCGGTCTTGTCTTAGCTTGAGTCCACTGATGCCTTTTTCATGGTTGTCTGCGCGGTTTTGGTTGATGCTGTTGGCCACCATTGGATGTCTCCGTGACCAAACCAAAGCAAGTTAGTCTACGTGAAGCTCATCAATTCCTTCAGTTTGAAATTTGCACGTGCTTTGTTTACTGCTGCACACGCCTGCCATTGGCGACCAGTCATCAACGTTGGTTCCACTGTCCGGACTGCTTCGTCTGATGAGCTTTGTAGCATAAGCACCAGTCTGGCATGTCTGCCTATGTATTCTTCTAGTACTGACTTGAACAGTAGGACAATCTTCTCTTTCTTGCATTACAACACAGCATCCGCCAGGGCTGTTGATACTCCCAACCATTGTCGCGTGTACTTGCTAATCTTGGTCTCTATCGGTTCCACCGTACTTCACCTGTTTTCGTGCATAAGAAGAGGCCATAGTAGTTTAGGTACCAACATGAACTGGAGGAACCAAATTGTGAATTTTCCGAAAAGTATGTTCGGGTCAACAATTTGTAGCCCTTGTTCTACCTTCTCTCGTTTACTCACTAACGGCATTCGTGACCTTCACTGAGGCGTCATACACCCTCCGTAGACACTTTATTGACTCCTCTCGGACGACTATGATCATTTGAATGTGACTTCCTTGGTCTTTCTCGTCTAATGGAGAGTGACTTCCTCGGTTTGAAGTTCATCTGGCATCACACGAGGAGATCGTCTAGGCGTTCGAGCATCCTCCTAGCGTAGCTCTCTTCTGACGCTAGAACTGTTATGTCATTCAACGTTTGCTTTAAGAGGTAACTTCCGTGTCCAAGGTCTGTCCCATGAACACATATTGCTGCTTTCAGAGTGTTACTTACATCGCCATCTTGAACAGTATGAACGACTGTACAGACCATCTCTATCCAAGTATATCAAGTGCATGTATATATACAGAAAGATCCGTTGTACGATACCAACTTAGTGCATAGGCATTTACAGCACGCTCGGCAAGAAAAATAGGCAACAACAACAATGGTACACACGTTATGATCACGAGTATCATGATGATGGAATTGATGGAGGTGACCAGTGCTCTCATCTGGGTCAGAGTCACAAGACTACATCGACACCTGCATACTATGTGATTCGATGAGCAGGATCAGTAACTTATAGGCGGGCTTTGTATGCAAGCAATGAGTAGAGTCATTGTAGAAGTAAAAAATACGTAGTCAAATTTGTATACGTTACTGAACATGCGGAGGTACGGGGAAATGAAAAAAACCCGAAGGGTTGAATAGTTGTGCTGTCGTTGAAGACGGTCCATCAATGGATCGGGTATACGTCATCAATGCCCTCAGGGATGTGGGAACATAACTTCGACAACCATGGGTTAAAGTGGGCACAGCCAGAAACGAGAAACTTAGTGATTGTGTAAGAGGACTTATCAGCCAACACAGAACTGGAGACGTCACTAGCTGGAAACTGAGGAACTTGCTCAGGAAGTGGATATGATAACCCTATGGACATGTTCGGCGTGCAATGATCATGACCCACAAATAGCTCTGCCTTTCTATTTTTATTATTATTATTATATATATATATATATACATGTTTGTTGGAGAAACACAATATGAAGTAAATTACGGCTGGATCATAGCAGTCACACTCTTGGCTATATGGTAATTTCGGAGAGCCTGCCTAATCATCTGATGTGGGACTGATTCATATGCGTTGGTAAGATACAACCAATTGAAGACTAGATTTAGCTTCTCGGTCATTGTTCGCTGTATCGCCTCCCATATCATTGTCTCGTGCTCCAAGCATCCAGGGACACTACATGGACCTCCCTTCTGTATGGCAATATCTATGTAACCTTTTTCCGTGAGATACGAGGTGGGTCTTTTTGTCATTACAGAGGTGACTATTTTGTTGTTCGTTTGCTATTTTGTTGTTTCATTTTTTTGTTGTTTTATTGTTTTGTTGGTTCGTTGTTTCGTTGTTCGTTTGTCGTTTCAATGTTCTGAAATCGAAATCCATTGACGGTTTGTGTGATCTCCCAATATTGGTAGCATATATACTGTTTCGTTTCAACAGCTAATATGTTAGCAGTTGATAGAGTGTCGGTGCAATAGTATTGTATAGTCATATGTAATGAAATACGTTCCTGAATAGTTGAAATCCTGACACTCGAGGTAGTGCTAAGAATGGGGGTAAGAAGAAAATTGGAATCACCCGAACAAATTTAAGGGTTATACTCGTGCTTCGGTGATTCAAGAATGATGATCCGGTGGCCCTGATATGTTACCATCCAAAATATAGCGGGTGTGGATCTGCGATCAAGACCAAAGAAGTAGGAAACCGGTGGAACAAAAGCGTCACAGGGTTGCATAATCTTTTACACGCTGCATACGTTCTGATTATATCGGTGTGATTATAACAATGTAGTCCGAGGCTTCACGTGTTGGCCATGTGTGTCGGTGGACCCACAATCGCCATAAGAATGAGGACCGCTGATAAATTAGCTGTAACCGAACGAGTATCTCTATAAGACACTAATGTTGATGGGAAGATCTATGCAAGGATGCTATATATGTGTAATATAATTATACAAAATTATAATAAATTATCATTTCCTTTTGTATTTCGTTAATATGTTCAGGCTACTGGCGGTAGCTGCGGTATCATACAGAATACGCCACTACTATGGATATTGATTTTAGCATTTCGTCTTGTGTTAAATTTGGTTCATATTTCAGCCGAACATTCAGTTTTAGGTTAGATTATTTAGGTTCGTCCAAATAGCTCTGGTTATTGCTTGAAATAGTTCATCGGTGCTATATACAGCCAGTTCAGATCTGTGTAAGTGAATCAAGGACAGTAGACAAACAAATGAAAAGACGCTCAGAGGCCACTGTGATGGGATTTATCATTACAATATTGACAATTTCCTGGACAACTAAAAGGATCATACAGGAAATACTCAGAGTTCAATACAAAAAAGGAGCTTCAAAGAAACATAAGAAAAGAAAAAAACAAGGGGCATTGATCGTGCACATTATAAGAAGTGGAACGTTGGAATACTTGGTTACAGCTGGCAAATAACTGAGAAGGAGAGATCACTGACGATAAAGAGAGAAGATGCCGAATACATTGTAGTCATAGCATAGAAACAGTCAACGAAAGATTTGATGGTTAGCCGAAAACGGAAGTAAATATGGTAATACATTAAAAAAAAAAAAAGAATTAACGGATTCGCAGAACATTAATTTGAGAACTGATAAACAACAGTTAGATAGTAACTCGTTGAAAGACATGTTCACATATGTCAAAGTAAAGTAGTAAAGTAAAGTACCCCCCGTCACGCCAAGTGGCGTATAGGGAAATATGGTGTTAGTGACCCTATATTTTACAGACCTTCAGCACATGAATTTTGGGGTAATGTGTATTACGCCCGTGCTGCTTTTACTTTCCCAGAAAAAAATCCGGTACCCATTTAAGGCTGGGTGAACCCGGAGCCGTCGGTTGGGATCGAACCCTACCCCTTGTCCGTAGTAGTCCAGTTCACTAACCACTGAGCTATCGCGGCTCCTACTAATTTTTAGGGAATTAGTAAAACCCAGGTGTCCTCGCCAGGATTACGAACCCCGGCTGTTGCCGTGGTAAGCCAACCGCCTATCGATTGCGCTAACCGGACACCCACATATGTCAAAGTGCATAGTACAAAATGCTAATATTTCGACAGAAGTTGGTAATTTTATATATTGTTAATTTAAGCTTGTACAGTGTATCTACTATTTTGTTGTGGTGGTTCATTATGTGACCGCGTGTGTTTGTCAAACATTGGTAGAATTAGCCACGAGAGAAGCTGATCGGCAAAAACAATACCTCAACAAATACGCAATAGCCTCCACTAGACCGTCTGACAAGACGAAAAGGGCCATATATATATATATATATATTTTAGTAAAATGTGGTAATCGCCCTACGTTTATTCTTCTTTCATATATATATATATATATATATATATATATATATATATATATATATATATATATATATATATATATATATATATATGATTTCGTTTATGTTTAGGGCAATGATTATGGTTATGTAAGGCCCCGTCATCACTGCAAACGAATTAAAATTCATAATTGTTCAACCGCCCGTGCCAGTGTAATCATCCGAATTTGTATTTCGTCTACCAAAAACAGAGAGGTAGATGCAGTCTCCATCATAGCAGTCTCAGCACACGAAAAAAGACATAAGGCGAAACCGAACAGAAAGTGAACACAACCATCTGTTCTCCATCATACGATATCATCATTCATCGTTAACAATCGGAATATCCAAACACGATCAAAACAGATAAAACGCATAGCTCACAGTGTGCACAGAGCACTTAACTCAATAGCTCCTGCAACATGCCGGACTTGGAACATACGGAAACTGAAACATGGAACACTTTTCAGACATTGCCTTCAACGATTCGTGCCGCCAATCCACCATATTGACCTGAAGTTCACGTCCTCCTGAAAATGATGATCGTTATATATTTTTTTAAATGAACAGCGCTTGATGATGCTGGGTCATGACTTTTTACTCAAACTCCAAATATATGAAACACTGTTAACCATCAGACTATCCCCGTCAGACAACAAACAACATACTGTAAGATCTCCCTGCAATGTGAATTTGTGAAATTATGAATCCCTTCTGATTAACATGAACCTCCGGTAGTGACCCCGATGCTGCAAAGTCATACGAAACTCCATTCTTGGCCGTTTGACCATTTAGGGAAAACGTATCACACACAACAATGGGTGCGCCCACAAGATCCCAATTACTCTTATAAATTCAGCCAACAGCGCACGAATAGTTGATGCATAATCTCTAAAGTGAAATTTGCGATTGACTAGTCAGAGCAGTCCATGTTAATGAGTCGTAACATGCAAATACTTGGCGTCAAAATAATTCCAACGATGACCTTGGAACAACACTTAATGTGTTGACGTAAACAACATATCAACTATAGACCAGGGAAGGTTGTATTCACAAACTTGGACTTGACAAAGAGAAGCAGTGAGGTGCGTAGGACTCTGCTTCATCAGCGAAATCTGTTAAGTAGATCATCAGACTGACTTCAACGCAGAAAATTGCACTGAAGAGCCACAACTAATCAGCCAACAATTACAATTTCTGCAGCGGTCCTGAGAAAGTGACCACGTTCCACCATGTTGGAAACGGAAGTCCCCGATTTATTTTATCCTGTCTTGGAGGTATATTATATGGTTTCATTTTAGGTAATTCAAAGCGTAATCGATGACTTGTATCAGTGCCGTCACATCTCTTTCCCTTTGCATTATGACAGCCTGATCTCATCTCTACACACTCGCTTCCCTGGCACTGTCGTCCAGTACTGGCCTGCTAACGCGGATATTACTGACTTGCTTCACAATAGAAATAAAAGGATCCTTTTAAACATGAGGATTTACATTCGCTTCAGCAAATGTGTAATGGATAAACTGATTTTAATTAGCCAATGACCATTATAAACGTTAATAATTGATCGTAACACATGATAATTTGATATTCCTCATTCACATCCATCGTGTCTAGTTCACTTACATCATCAGGGCTTGTATTGTCGACTCTCTACAAATACAACATCAAAATATAGTCTAAATCAAGACAACATTAAATTACATGTACCTATATTTGAATTATTATCATCAAGTGAAATTCTCATTTGTTAAACAATATGTCCACGATCGTATTTTCTTTTGTAAACGCAATGTACACTTGACCAGACATACCCTGCTTCATAATATCCCTCGTTTTATTTCTTTCTTTATCAATTGGTGATTTCTTATTGTTTCCGTCTTCATATTCTGATTTACTTGTTTTGTTTTGCTGATTTAACAAAAAGAGGCATTTCTTAAATATTAACTTGATATTACTACCTATGTAAGCGAATGTGTTAGTGTTATATTTAACTCTTACATTATCATGTTTTAGTGGAATCTCTTATTAGCAATCTTAAAACACTATCTCAGTAATTATGTTATAGAGAATCATAAAAGGTTTGAAATGAAAAACAAACACAAACGTCACAACATTTTTTTTTCATTCAAGAAACTAGAAAACAGTTTATCGTGTTTAACGCCTTTTCTTCTTATTATTAAAGGTATCCCTTCTGACATTTCAGAACTTCTTTTGGATATGCATGTTAATATGTTTTCCGTCATCCACTTTGACCGTCAATTTGTTTAAATTATATCGCGTTTAAATAAATATTGTTAAATAAAACAAATATAACATATTTGTCAAACATGCACTTTGGTAACTGTCTGTACATAATAGTGCAAACTATTAGCATATAACGGTATAAAGGAATCATCTGAAAATATTTTGTTCTTGAAACCAAAATGTCATCCGTATTATACATGATGAAACTATCAGGTCATAGACAAGCTCTTTACTGTTGTGTAATAACGTGAACAGGTAGGGTTTTGTCGTTCGTTCATTGATGGGGAATAACACGAGTTCATGAAACTGTGGGAGAGCAATGAAGGTAAAAGAAGCAGTGGGAAAAAATAATTAATCACATTAATAACAAATGTTACTTTCTCTCATCCTCGTCTTGCTAGAATACAAACACTCACACACACAGATATGGGCAAGCTCATAACAATAAATGAGATGGAGATAGAAAGAGTGAGAGATGATGATTGCTGGCTGTGCACTTCCTTGTGTCAAAGGACACAGCAATATTGATTGAGTGTTGTAGTGAGGAAGTGAGTGAATATTAGAATGAGTGTATGGGGGCGTGAGTGAGTTAGTTAATGAAGGAATGAGTTAGTGAGTGACATAATGAGTATTTGGATATGTGTGTGAGTGAGAGTGTGAGAGAGTTAGTGTGTGAGATAGTGAGAGAGTGATTGAGGGAGTGAGTGGTGCATGTGGGAACAAGGAAAGTGAGATATTGAGTGTGTGAATTTAGAGGGAATGTGTGAGCGCGCAAATGGGTGCGTTAGTGAGTGAGTAAATGAAAAAAAAGATATTTAAGTGAAGGATTAAATAAGTGCGTGAGAGAATAAGTGAGTGAGATTACGTAATGACATCGTGGTCTTGTTTAAGATACCTGCCAGCAGTCTATTTATATTCCTACCTGTTCATTATTCAGTATGTCACTGCTTGCCGGTCTTACACAAGTTGAACATAGCGCAACAAACGTAGTTTTAGTTGTTATCACCAAATTACTGATAGTAATAATTGTATGTTTATTTTTCTATCGCTGAAGAGGTAGATAATTCTTGAAAATGTTCGAATCATGTCTACTCGAGAAATAATATTACAAAAAAGTTGAGAAGAAAAAAACAAACAAACGACATCACGTTTTCATTCAGACATTGCCAACAAAATAACATCCAGTCCAGACTTTGTGTGAGTTTGCTTACCGCCTCTATGTCTTTTGTCACCTATAGGAGATAACGAATATATAACATGTTCCACACCACATGTTTTGAAAGCATCAGTACTTATTGCTATGCCCACAAAGATATGAGCTGTGGGGTATAAGGATTTCTGCACACTAAGTTGAATAAGGGGATATTTAAATGCGGTGCTGCGGTAAAGCTGGCTGTAGAGAACAAATGATGGGATAAGTATACACTCCTACACAGTATGGTGTCAGCTTTACATAAAAGGGCAATGCAAAATATTTGATTTTTCGGCCAACCATGCGGCATTCTTAAAAAAAAAAAAACAAGGACAGCACAAACAGTAAGAGAAACAGACACCGAAATAAAGTTATAGTTTATTATACGATATGCGTTGGATAACACAGATTTCGCGTACAGTTAAATACGGACAATTTAATAATTAAAATATGTACGGAATGAACAAAATAGAATTTTGGATTTAGTAAAGACAGTGGGACTAGAGAAACCATCTTTAGCTCATCATGAAGTTAGAAAAAAGGTTTACAGAAGTACACAAACCACTTTATACATGCTTCATAGATAGTACCAACGCTTTACACAGAACACACGATAAACAGCTAATATAATACTGCAAGACTTTAGACTTGGAACGGAATGGCTTCACTGCAAGCGGGACGGCCCCATATCTCTTCAGCTCCCCGTGCCAGCAATCAATAATGACGTCATCCATATCGTCTGTACTGTTCTATTGAACATGTTGCGTTCTGTAAAATTGCGCGTTTTGTGTTCCTAAAAATTGTTCTATTGAACATGCTGCATTAAACTGTATAAATGGAGCGAAGTTCAAAATTGACAATTTCTACCTGCCGTGACATAAATCATAATCTGCATGCGCCCGCGCCAATTCCGGTGTAGACTTCATGACCAGTAGGCGTGGCCCAAGAAGTCCCAACAAATAAAATCAAGCATGAAAGACATACCTCTAGATGGCGCAGACATAAGACAGATATGTAGTTTATACTGGACACAACCATTTACATTTACGATAGCAAAGAGCAGTGAGAACTCTTCACCTGTTGGCATACAAATAGTAGTAAGACGGACTGAATTATATCACCACGTTTATTCAAATTATACATTGCGTAGACCTTTTAAAATATCATGGAGATGCCAGGTCTAAATATTAATGGAAATATAAAGATATGATGAATGTGATGATGATGATGATGATGATGATGATAATGATGATGATAATGATGATACTTATAATATAACATATAGCTCTCTTGGACATGTTATGGCAAGTGATGAAAGTGCAATACATAAAAAAATCTACAAAATAGAAGGAATGACAAAAAAAAAAACAATTTTAATTAAGTATAATCACCTCATCAATGGTAAACCAAAACTATAAATACTAACACTAGCAGGTATATCGATCTATTTAATATTGCCATACGGTGCACGCAAAAGGACACTCAATAATAAAATAAGGGATGAAACTCGAAGCATGGAAGTGTCCATTTATTTAAAAAAATGCGAAAATTTTAGTGAAGGGAAAAATAGAACAAAAACTGAAGTTTTGAAGAGTAACGACATACACAATCATCAAGATGCTTAAAAATGAGAAGCTGCTCTGAAATTGATTATAAGAATGGTCATTTAATTTTAATAATTTTTTTAAAAAAAAAGGAAAACGTTTTTTAAATAAGAAAAAAGCAGGAGGGGTTTATTTTTAAAAGAAATTTTAATTCAAATAATTGTTCATGCGTTTCAACCTGTGATGTTCAAATAGCCGAATACACAGGAAAAAAAGAAAACTAAACTAAACACAATTTGGAACACAAAAACTACAGTTTATATGACAAATAATGAAGGCACAATACAAGTCATTTTGGAGAAGAAAGTACAAGGTAAACAAAGCAGAATAAAACTATCGCATATTGTACATATAAAAAGATTTACATGTTAAACTATGTATGACACAGTGCAATATCAAGCAAGTTAGAGTGAGTAAAATACCGTTACATGGTAGTCAACAACAAAGTGGAAATAGCAATCAATGATCGAATGGAAGAGGGGATATATAATTTTAGTTGTTGACGTTACATTGCGTAATAAAATGATGTCCTAGTGTCATTAGCCGCAGGAATGAATCTTTAACTGTGTTTGATGACCGTAGTTTCACTTTGAATATCGTAGTTGTGGATAGTGGGTGGTCCAGGGGCAACACGTCGGCATCTCGACAGGAAGATCCAGGGATCAATCCCACCAGCCGGAATTTTTTTTTGGTTTAAAAAAAAAAAATGAATCTGTATTTTCATCATCACTTTACTCTCCGCTCGTCCCTGGGTAGTGAGAATCGACGTCTTGACGTCAAAAATAAAGGCCAAAAGTCAAACAAGCAAACAAACACAATTCAGGAGTTCGCATGTGCACTGGCGCATGGTAAATATCCCTTGGCAGCAAAAAAATATTTAAAGAAACAATATAAGCAAAAATTGCTATTGTCCTGGCAAAATAACCTGCAAAAACCTACCAACACCGATCGATCCAAGGTCGTGCTCTGGAGTTCGTGTACGAAGGTCAAGGTTCTTCACTGGAATTCTCATTACTTGGAGATGAAATCGGAACACCTATGGATTAGTGCGGTGTGTAGTGATGATGATCTGAACGTAATATAACGTAACTGAGCATAACACGGGTGAGAATTGAGCAAAAAAAATAGAAAAAATGGTATTGTAAAAGCTTTACGTGATTTGTAGACGACACAGATTTGAACGATGTTTAGGTCCAAGAGGCCTTCAGCAGGAAGAAACAAACAACACGCACACAGAGATAAGCAAGCAAATAAAACTAACCCTACATAGATAAATAGTCACGAACAATAAAAAATAAAAATAATCGAAATTGGTTACTGCAGCTCCACAGTTTTTATGCATTCATTTGCATTTCTTTGTCTTAACCCACAGAGTATAACAGCTTCTCAACTGTGGAAAGCGATCGTTATTTCAAGCCGTGAAATAATCGGGAATGAAGAAGCGTTTTAGGATTCTGATAGTGAGAAGATGTATTTTGATTAATCTGATGATGTGTATATGTCTTAAGAATGGAATTTACCATTTCAGACAGTGATAGTGACAGTCATTATGTCATCAGTAGTCCAAAACGTGTTACTGCAGTTTCGTCAAATCTGCAGTCATAGCATTGCCTATTAGTGTCCGCTGGTCTGTTGACCTACATGCCAGCACCTCTACAAATAGAGCTACCGGTGGGGTAGCTACAGTCTACTGGCCCTAGAACTGGAATAATTACTTCGTCAAGTCGTGGTAGACAATTTCTACGAGGAGTTCGATAACGAGTTATAGGAATGGAAGGGGGAGTGATCGATCAACACACCATGAGCCGTCTAGTTTGAGTGAAGCGGTTAGTAGACCACAGCCAGTGGTTGGTGGCCACGTACCGTTAGAACAATCGGCCCCTGATAGTGGCCGTCGCGTTTGTTCCATTAAAAAACCGTTGATTTGATTTAAATCAGGGATGGCCAATAAGGTTCCCGTTAGCCACTTGTCGGGCGACGTCCTTTTTTTGGCCCGCGGCGGATAAAAAATAAAACCAGGTTGCATTGAGCAAAATGTCCTGGGTAAAATAGATTTTAAATTTGTTACATTACCTTCTACCATGATGAAAGCTAACTCCCTAGTAGTTTGTTACTCTTTACATTTGCTTTGTTTTATCCTATTAAATTTAATTAATTGATATTAGTATATACAGAGCACTACGTAAAATCGCGTCATTGTATACCTCCAATTATAAAGCTAATAAATTAAAGGGCAAACACTAACTATCAATGTCATCACTACTACTTTTACTTCTGCCTCACTAAACAATGGGTATTGTCTACATTCTCTGCCCAGTGTGATAACGATGAGTAAATAACGTACTGCACTTTGACGACAAACATATCCATTTCCCGTGTTCTATGAACTTCATTGAACACATCCGCTTTACAATATCCATAGCTTACCCCATCCATAACCTTCATCTTTTTTAGTCTGCTGCTTTTTGTACCCATTTTGTACATTCACGGTATAGCGGATAATGTTAGTATGCATTGATTCGAAGGTTGGCAAGTGCTCACCAAAGTCTTATTCTGTTGCCATGTTCGGAAAAACGCGGAGGTAACGCATATCTCTAAACTCAGTATATCATATTTATATAGGATGATACGTATTGTCTCATTTTGTATCGTTTCGATTAGTCCTATTGTTGAGAGTCCGGATCGCTAGTGCATATTCAAAAACAGAGTCATTCCCTTGAATAAAAGAACAAGATGACGCTGCTCAATGTGTGCTGATGTGATGACGCAATGCTCTGATAAAATCATATTCCAATGTATCTCTCTCTTCACAAGATATCTCTATAGAAACTCTTTGAACACATATTACCATTTTAGCTCCAACTTGTTGACTGTGCCATTAATGAAAGAAAATCACTTCAGTCGATGTCAGTGGTGGGGATCAGTACATAGATCGAAGATCTGCATATCTCCTTCATGTATGTCCTGGACCATGCTGGTGTTGAGGGCAACGACATAGTAGACAGACTGATCGGTTCAGAAATATTAGTTGCTAGACAGCCAATGGTAGGGCATATATTATTAACAATTTACGAGTGATGAATCGAACACATGACTTTGACAGAAGTACAAATACTTGTCTGTCAAGTCAGTGTGAACTGATATTGAAAACCGGTGTTGCTAGATTAGAAAGATATTTTGAACGAGTGGGATTATTTAGTTAGAAACACCGACCCGGCGCAAAGGACATTTTGAGGAGAAGATCGGAACACCTATACGTGTGTCCGGTGTGATGTGATGATGATCATAATTTAACACATTTCATAACATAAATATATTCACAAAGCGGGATGTCAAATATGTTAATAAAATAAACTCATTAAAGATTTCAAAATCGTCTAGCACGTAAAATATTATAATTGTACATGCAATAGACTCGTCTTTTACGTAACTTATATCAATGTATGTCTTCTCGCCTGACAAAGATTATTTCGCAAGGAAATGAATAAATATAGAAGAAGGGAGGTAGACAGTAATTAGAAGAAAACAACAAGACATGGAGACGATTGAAAAAAATCTATTAGTAGTGTTCAAACAATCACCAAGGTTTCACCAAGGATGGAAGACAGACCGGTGTGTATGTTGGAGAATGAAAGTAAACACATATATTTCCGGCTATTTATATTTAATGTTTTCTAGTTTCTACATAATGCGAGTGTTCTTTCTTATTCTAAAATATATACTTACATTTGAAACAACTGTTGCAACCTGTAAGACAATATATGGGAATATCAAACATCTAATATTTTGCAATGCTAGTAAATTATATTAACAGAGACATACTTCTAGAAACACACTGGGATAGCTATTTGGTTTTACAAACAACAATTTTCTTCAGATCTCCTATTTCTCGAGCTATTGTGTGTACCATGTCCTCATTATACCAAATATTTACGTATTGATAATTCAACCATAAACATAACCTATATTGACGGTTCTATATTACATTCTATCTAATTTAAACCTTCTAAAATACATTGTAAATGTTTTGGTCTTTAGTTCTGTAACTCCACAAAATGAATATGAAGATTCAAAGACTTTGCTTATATCTTATTACGTCACAGTAGTAATGTGTCCATGTTCAGTTGCACAGCTGTGTTGTCACACTTTAAACTCAATCTTACACGTGTTAAGTTTTATTAACGAGAAGAAGAATGTGTAAAATCATAGCATTATAAATTAACTTGTTACGAAAATGCCAGTTTGAGATTAAAATAAACAACCATGACGGATAGCCTTGTGTAAAGTATATAAACTAAGAGAATGAACTATAGTTCGTTTCAAATCACGTGCCCAACTTCAAAACGGTATTACTCAATAACCGTTTGTTAAAAACTGTTGAAATTTTCCAAATGATATTAGAATGCAAAATACCATTTAAATGTATATTTAACAAATATCTTGCAGCTGCAGTTTTCTTAAAGCGGCGAATTTATTTGATGTTTGTAAAAATTGTACATTGTGAACCCCTAAACAATAGAAATTACCGTAATTGTTGGTCTATGATTAATTTTCACTAGGTAAAGGCGTGGCCGTAATGGGGAAATAACCTAATAAGACAAAACACCAGGAGAATTATTGTCTTCTCAGTTCGAGGACGGACGATAATATCAAGGTATACCTGTATGTCCAATTTTCATAGTTGTGTGGTCCTGAAAAGGACCGTTTGTTGAACTAATTTAAGGTAATATAGGGGCCAACATTGTGGGGGCTATATACTTTCATTCTGAATCAGACGAGTCTAAAAAATTAATAACTGTTTGGGGTTGAACATTCCACAAACCATCATTTTTCCAATATTCCTCTTCCTGTTTTAAGACGTGGTCTTCACATTTAGCCCAATAATCTTTGTCTATATTTAATAAAGCGAGATTAGCAAGAGCCATTACATCGCATATTTTGAATGTTGTATTTTCATCTGCCACTTGTCCTTTTAATTTTGCCCAGATTAGTTCTATTGGATTTAAATGAGCACGGTAAGGTGGCAGCCTCAAACTTATATGACCGTGCTCTTGGATAATTTTATCTATTTGAAAAATCTGTGTCCTCTGTTTTTGCTTTACTAGAGATAGTAATTCAGGTTTTAAGTACATGTTATTAAATTGTATGTGCTCCTTTGTGAGCCATATCTTAATAGCATATTTTGTACTGGATGACGTCGGGACTTTATCTTCAAGTGCAACAATGATATGGTACGCTGCATTGTCCATTATTAGGCAAGATGGTCGATCTAGTGATGGGAGAACATAATTCTCAATCCAATGTCTAAATATGTGACCATTCATCTCAGAGTGATAATCCCGATTGTCTATGGATTTTGAAAGAAAAATGAGCTCTGCATCCTGTATTAGTCCATGTTGTAGACTACCTGCATGAGCAATTATCAAGCGCTGTCCTTTGCTGCTAGGTATTAATCTCTTAATCTTTCCATCTGATGACTGCCATTCCCTTTGGTTAGTGTGGTGAGCATTGATCTATGTTTCATCCAAGTACACAATATCATAACCTTGCTTGCGCACCTCTTTTACTTCACGTAAGTACTTGCTTCTCATGACTACTATATGTGGCTTCTCACAGATGATGTTTCGTCCATTGGAATACTTTCTGAATGTAAAGCCTGCAGCTCTCACATTCCTCCATAATGTAGACTTTGATATTTCAATACTGTTGTTCTTTTTCAACGATACTTTTAATTTTCCTATTGTAACAGTTTCATTCATACCCAACATTTTGCGAATTTCACTTCTAATAAGTTCACTGTCGAAATTATCCAACATATTTGCTCTTCTTTGATTAAATGACCGTTTAGATAAATCCAAAATGTGTCTTGTCCTATTCTCATGGTTTTCTAAAGAATGAAATAATCTTCCTCGTTTAGCCTCTTTGCAAAAATAGTCATACATTTTTATTGCGATGTTTTGTAAACTGCAGAATTTCATTTTAAGACTCATGATAAATGTTATCGTCCCACGTCCTAACCTCTGAATGAACGGAAATGGAACACACAATTTCTCGTGTTTTTTACAAGTGTCTAATTGTGTCAAAAAACCACGGTGAAAGCGTGGAAACACATCAATTTTACCGTGTATGGAATTTTACTCGCTATTTTTAACTTAAAATACTGTAAACATTAAGTTTTGACTACATCAATGGGTCGTTATAAATTTATATAAATCAAATAAGCAACAATAATAACGAAATGTTTTTTTTTAATGAAATTAACTCCCTGTTGGGTTCTAATCAGTATAACTTTACATGAAAATTTTGAACAACTTACAACAAGCGGTTACAAAGTTATCAATTTTAAAAGTTGGGCACGAGTTATGAAACAAGCTATAGACTTTTGTTTTAATAGATCAGGAAATATTATTTCCCTCTATAACCATAAAATCCAGCTTTCTACATAGAAATGGTCCATTGATATTGCAACTATTTTTTTTTTCAAATCTTAAAATTATTACAGCTATGACTAGTCATCAAACATAACATTACATATTAGATAGTCTTTGAAAAACCCTTATTTTTGTTTGTCCTGCAACATTTTCTTCTGCAGCGTTTCATGTGCTAAACCAGTTACACTGCAGGTAAACGAGCTCTCATCAATTATGCACGCACTAATTTAGTTCCTGCTAAGAAACATAGTTCAGTTTAAAAAAGAAAGAAATGCTTAAGGCGTGCTTTGTTTTTCTTACTTCCTTTGTTCCTTCCTTTCTTTCTTTCTTTCTTTCTTTCTTTCTTTCTTTCTTTCTTTCTTTCTTTCTTTCTTTCTTTCTTTCTTTCTTTCAGTATTATTCCTTCTTTCTATCCTTCTTTCTTTCTTTCAAGTTGTTTATTTATATCTTCACACTAAAATGTGAACCCTATTGTCAATATAATATGATAAGCAAGAGTTGTGATTATGCACCCTAATATACTACTCCAGATGTTAATGCGAGTGTTTTGATATTTCTTTCTTCGCTTTAATTACGAGTGTCCGGTAATTATACAAACTCATGCAACACCTAAACAGGTGGTCATTTACTCCATAATGAACCAATATTTGCCACATAGCATGTATATTGTTTAACCACATTATATAACTTCATCCTTTGCCTTAATCATCCTCAGCCAACAAATGCTATGCACATATTTTTATTTTATATTATATATTTTGTTCTACTAGTTGCTTGAGTTGAAAAATATCTTATGCAACAAATCTAGTTTAATAAAAATGAGAAAGATAGTTCTTCTGTGCTATATAGAACCAGTTCTGACCTATGGAAGCGAATCATGGACAGTAGACAAACAAATGAAAAGACTATTAGAGGCCACAGAGATGGAATTTCTCAGAAGAATGTTGAAAGTTCCCTGGACAACTAAAAAGACCAATGAGGAAGTTCTCAAAGAGGACAACACAAAAAAAGGAGCTCTTAAAAAACATCAGAAAGAAGCAATCAACATTTTTTGGGCACATCATGATAAGAGGAAAGTTGGAATGCTTGGTTACAACTTGCAAAATAAAAGGAAAGAGAGATCGCGGACGCCGAAGAGAGAAAATACTGGATAGCTTGGTGTCATGGCATGGAAAACAGTCAACAGCAGAACTGATACGATTCACTGTAGATAGAAGATTGTGGAGGGACATGATCACCTAGGCCATCAAATGTTCTGACAGAGGTCAAAGCAAAAAGAGAGCTTATTTCCAATATTAGGAAGAAACAATCATCATTTTTTGGCCATGTAATGAGAATGGAACAACTGGAATATATTGTAACAACTGGAAAGATTGAGGTACGAAGAGATAGAGGGAAGCAAAGAGAACAAAATAACAGACAGCTTAAGAGAATGGCTTGGCAGAAGGTCAACAACAGAAATGATAAATAGCTGCCGAGATCGAAAGTTGTGAAGAGATATAATCACCTACGCCAGTAGACCCGGTACTTGATGATGATGATGGTGATTTTCTTTCACTAATGGTTCTCCACTTTTACTTCGCACAATGGTGGTAACATTTTTTAAGCCACCAGAAAGGATCTATGTGACCTTGTAAACAGTTTTGTTATCCCCTTTCTCTAATGCTTCCTAAACTTCACTTGTCATAGTCTCAGTATACTGTCTTGTAACTTTCCTCATGCTCTTCTTGACTAGTTTGTTCTTTTCTGTATAATTCTATATTAAATGGGTTATATTGTCCCCCTTACAATGTATGTTTGTTTGATTAATAGTCTTTCTTTCCTGAACCATGTTTCATGACTCTTCTGTGACCCAATCCTTCCTTGCTTTAGGACGATGTCCAAGGACTTCTTGACTAACATCTTCATATATATTTTTTTATATATTGAACGGTTCATCTACCTCTTCTTGTCGTATATACAGAAGGACTTGGAATTAGTGAATGTTTATAACGAATTGGGTTCTGATTATGTTATCAGTCAAACGCTATGAATTTATGACTTTGTCTTTTAGTAATGTATTTTTTAATGTTAAGTTAATTTTACAATAACAGCATACTGTGATCGCTACCAGTATTTCCGCCTCTGAACGCTTAGATGGGCAATCTACCTATTCTATTAGACATTATTTTACATGATGAATGCAAAAACCATTAAAAGTACATATAGAAGACAGGTAAGTAGTTTTATTTCATTATAAATACTGTCTTTCTATATTACTGCTTATAAATATCAAAATAGTTTATTAATATTTTAATCGTTACTTAAATTAGTACCTTTTCTATAGTAATAATCTCACAGGAAATTTGTGGTAAACACTAAATAAAAAAATAAAAAATGTTATAATTTATTTCACACCGGATGTTTCTCCATCTCATGCACAAAGATATAACACGGCAGCTATGACTGTTATTTATTTTCTTTCTTCTTTTTTGGACACAATACACAAGCTGCGAATAAACTAAATGTGTTTGGTTTTCCACTAATTTGATTATTTCATATTGACGTTGTGCTTTTGATTCTGTGCCAAAATACTTACTTTGTTCTTATTGGTTCCATTTCTGAGTAGCTAAATGAGAATACGCCATGTTTTAGTGAAGGGGAGAAAACAAAAATTAACATCTCTATCATTTCTCTTCATTGTTGTCATCGGCTCTTCACTTTCTATTGCAAAAAAGTCCAAGAAGTAGTCATCACAATGTTTCCTTTATTTGCACATAGTTTTTAGTTTGTATCATAAATATTGCTTCCATTTCTTCCTCCTCTTCATCTGCTTCTACTTCTTCTCCTTTTATTGTTTTCTACCTCTTGACTTTTATTCCTCCTACAATTGCTGTTCTTTACTCGTCTTTTTTTTTATTCTTCAATGTATTTGCAATTGCACATACACACACACACATAAGTATATATATATAGTTTGTTCTGAAAGCTGGGCACGGCAGGTCTAGGCAGGCAGTTGAAATAAGTTAATGACAGCAATGCTGAAACATGTTTATATGTAATATTTTTTTATCAAAAATTATTATCAATTAAACATTGATGGCAAGGATCTGCGTGTCATAAAAAACATGTATTGGCAACAAACAATAGCTATACGAATTAGCAACGAAACAGAACAATTTCAATTATATAAAACAAGAAATCAGACAAGTATGTGTTCTGTCGTCGGATTTGTTTTCACTTTACAGCAAAAATATGAGATCAAAGATAGTAGATAAAAAGGAATTAAAGTCAACATCACAACATAAATAATTTCCGTAATGCGGATGACACAGTCTTAATAGCAGGACAGAGAATGAACTACAAGAAATGATAGACATAATAGTAAAAGAAAGCAACAATAAAGGTCTCAGTCTGAATAGTAAGAAAACATAAGTAATGGTCATATCAAAGAAACAATCATCACCAGCATGCAGCATAAAAATAAACATAACAAATCTTAAACAAGTGCAACATATCAAATACGTGGACACAATAATAATATCAGATGGAAGATGCATCACAGAAATAATAAGCAGAATAGCTCAGGCCAGAATAGCATTTCAGAAAGTGAAAAATATCTTATGCAACAAATATAGGTCAATATAAATGAGAAAGCGGTTCATTTGTGCTATATAGACCCAATTGTGACCTATGGAAGCGAATTATGGATAGTAGACAAACAAATGCAAAGAGGATTAGAAGCCACAGAGATGGGATTTCCCAGAAGAATATTAAAAGTTCCCTGGACAGCTAAAAAGACCAATGAGGAAATTCTCAAAGAGGCCAACACAAAAAGGGAGCTCCTATAAAACATCAGAAAGAAACAATCAACATTTTTCGGGCACATCATGTGAAGAGGAAGTGTGAATACTTAGTTACAACTGGCAAAATAAAAGGAAAAAAGAGATCGTGGACGACAAAGAGAGAAAATGCAGTATAGTTTGTGTTATGGCATAGAAAAAGGTCAACAACGTAACTGATACGATGCACTGTAGATAGGCTATTGCGGAAGGACATGATAGCCTACTCAACCGGTATGGCACATGATGATGGTGATGAATTTCTATCATGGCTGATTTTATTAGCAATTGGTTTTTATTATTTTTTTATTCTTTAGCTTCCATTTTGTTTTATTGATCTAATGATTTGTGTATGTCTCACTGATCTCAAAGGTACTTGAAGACTTCCGATATAGTGTGAAAGGGGGGGGGGGGGTAATCCTATACATTTGAGTCGACAGAAGTGCTACAAAAGATAATGAAACATGAGCAGAACGCGCCTTACAACACCAGTCTCAAGTTACTCAGCGAATATCTATTAATTTTGTTAAAACAGCTTCACTTGTCTTTTCTTCACTACATATTTGACTTTGACCCCGTAGCCAGTCTCTTTATTTCCGAGAACACCCTCGTTATGTTATTGTAGTGTTTGTTGATTGTTGTGTGCAGTGGGTTTATCTGTGTCAGTCTTGATGCCTTATTAAACCATTTAATTTGTTGTTTCGATTGTACTTTCTACTGAGGAGTATCCATACTGTCCTCTTAATCTGTCAATCATGGCTCTCAGAGTGATAATATAATTAATCTGACACATTTTTGTTATGTTGGTGTTTATTCTCTTCTTCGTCTTTTTTTCCTCATTGGTCTTTCAATGTCGAGGAGAGATATAATTTGCTGTTGACCTCTCCGGTTATTATGATTTACAATTTTTTTTTTAAAAATATTCCATCCATCTTTTTTTTGGTTTTATGTTATCGGCCCTTGTGTCTGGTGTTCTCGCAACTTTTATTGAAGGCTCGTTGTGAAATGTTTGGATCTTTCTCTATTATCAAGTGACCAAAACATTGTATCTGTTGTTTCTTTATGCACTCTATGACGGCAATTATTTCTAGCTTTTATCTCAGTTCTTCATTTCTATTCTTATCTCTCAGGCTGTTTCCTGTCATCTGCTTAACACATTTCATCTCCGCAGCGGTTGTTTTTTTTCTAATTCTTCTTACATCTAGTGAAGGTCAAGGACTGTGGCATTGATAAAGAAGTACCCGCACCAAGATGCATAGAGATACGAAGCTGTTGTAAAGCTGATGATAATTACAATTAAAAAAAAATAAGAAAAAAGTGGTATGGCAACAGCTTTGCGTATGTAAATAACAAAATAAAAGTCGACGTTTCGGCCAAGTAGGATTTCAGTTGGATCAACAAACAGCAATACAAATATATATATAAGTATAGATACACAAATCTAACTACATGGCAATAATATGCTAGATACTCAAGAAATGAAATTTAAAAAAAAGGTCACTTCCTGCGGTCCAGAGCGTGGTCAGCTTCTGACTGAACTATATTAACCGGGCGTGCTGACCAACTATGTATATATATATATATATATATATATATATATATATATATATATATATATATATATATAACTGATCAGGCAGTCAGGTGAGAAAAATAAAGGGTTCTAAAAATATGAAGGGGTGGGTACAAGATACGTATAAACTGTGTATATATAACGGTTTGTGTGCACATCAAACATATGTGCAAAAAATAATGTGTGCATAACCATACATGCGTACAAGCATAAATATGTGTATATATTACCACCAACACACCACACAAAAAAAACCAAAGGTGTCCAAACGTGCCAATACAGGTTAGGGAAGATCATGGGGGTAAGAAATGTGTTTTAGGTGCCCTATGTGTATGAGAGCTTTATGTCTTGGGGTGAGGGAGGACAGCGAACCCAACCGTGAAATGAGACAATTCTCAAGGGCTAATAGGCTGTGATTGCTGGAGTGATACGAGATAATGCAGGTAACATGTCAGGTTTACCACTATGGCTCGGGTAGTTGAAATGGGCAGACACCGGGCTGCCAGTCTTTTGCTCAACACCCCGAAGATGCTCATGAAATCAGTCAATCAGGATTCGTCCAGACTCGCCCACATACGTCACATGGAATTGCTTACAAATTATGGCGTAGACAATATTCAGTGACACACAAATAAACCTCTCCTTGATGTGGAATCGCCTATTATGGATCAAGGCCTAAATCGGTGCAAAGCATGTAAGCTATTGTCCGTTCAGAAATTCATAATCACACCTGAATTAGTTTTGCGTGATAACCGTTTGTTATTTTGCTTTCAAAATGTGCATGCAATCTTAGAATATTGATGACGTTATAGAAATATATTTTGCTCTGAGAAATTTGATCTAGTTTAAAAGTTTTCTTCTTTAGGCTATATTAAATTCACCCTGTTCGAATTTGACACCATTTGAGGATATACATTAATTTGGAGGGTCGTTGACGTAAAATAGTTTGGCTATTGCACAAACACTAACTTCAGGAAAATCCCGTGCACAAAACGAAATATTGAACGACATGACGCACCACGGCCTTGGCATTATTTACCGAAGGGAAGGCGTATCTTTATTAATTTTGTGAAGACTCTGTAGACAATTTGTTGACTTTAAATACCAACATTTATATCTAAATTACAATGAGTTTGAAATGCAAATGTATAACTATGCAAAAGGTTACTTTTTTACTATATCAGCACTTCCTTAGGGAATCCAAGATGGGACATTTATATTGTGATATTCATGACCCAGAGAGACGAACGCAACTCGCGCTTGGTATTAATAGATCGTCATTTTCTCGTTGGATTAAACAAGACTCAGAGTGCACTGAATGTCAATCAAGGACGGAAAAGGAATGTCGACAGCTTTGACATGGATGTCATAAAACGCGAGATATTGAAAATGTCTGCTATTAATGTACTTGTTACTCTCAGGAATTTGAAATTAAAATTGCATGCAAACTGCAATATTGACATTTCTAAAAGTAATCTATGGAAGATTAAGTTGAATTCAATTCCAACTGCAGTTAGGACGTCCTGGGGTCTAATGGTGACCGAAGGACAAGACTAATTGTAACCAATTGAATTCATGTTTGCAAATACATATAACGAACAACACCCACAATTAAGCACTATGTAGATACGCCTCTGACAAGAATTGCAGTAACCTGGAAAATTTAACACGATTACTATAAACTCTAAAATTTGAATCAACTTCTGTGATATCGTCATAGAAGATCAAAGGAATTCGCTTATGTGCAAAATACGTTGTGTTTGTGGAATAAAAAATACCAAAATCTTTGCGTCATCAATATTCTAAGATTGCATGTACATTTTGAAACCAAAATAACAAGCGGTTATCAAGCAAAACTAATTCAGGTGTGATTATGAATTTCTGAATGGACTATAGACGTCCACAACGAATGGTGCAAAGGCGTTTGTGGTTTGAGCTAGGAAGCGGCTCGTGAAAAGAATGTCTCTCAGACTCATGTCGCGTTTGAATGCGGCCAACGGGGGATTACTTAAAAGTAGACGAGTAATAGGAGCAGAGTGGAGAATTGAGCGGTACTGGTTAAGGATCCTTGCAGTAGCCAAGTTGGGTACATGAAGGTAAATATGGTTCTAGCAGATGAACGGCGAGTGGGTGGGATGAGCGCCACCAGCCGGAAAGTATCGAGAGCTCGTTGGAAGTCAGACTAGAGAACCGAAACTGGATAGAGAAGACGCTTAAAGAAACGTAACATAAGGTGGTCTTGTTGGAGAAAATCTTGATCATCCTGGCAGATACTACGAAATTGTAATAATTGAGATTATGGGATCGAATGTCTGCAGTGACACAAATGAGAAAAGGTGTAGATACGATAACAGTGGGCGTCTGAGGGTTTATAGAAGATGGAAGTGTGGAGGCTGGAGGTACCAAGGGATACGATCACACCAAGAAAGGTGACAAAAGTGGTAAGGATATGTGATGTAATCTTGATGGATTTATGAAAGTTGCCAATGTAGTCAATAAATCTAGAGATGTCATGTTCAGGCAAGTCAGTCTGTCTAAAACGGCTGTCGATGTACCGGAGACATTTAAGGGCATGCGGGTCACGGAACGAGTTCAGTATTTGACGCTCAATGTGACCTATGAACAGGCAATCGTATCTAGGTCCCATCGATTCCCATATCTACACTATTGACTTGGTCTAAGAACTGAACATTGAATTCGAAAATATTAAGGCTGAGAAAAAGTTCAGGGAGGTGGAGGAGAGTAGAAGTTTCCACAGATGGATGTTTTCATTGGTCAAGAAATAATTGAAGAGCTATTAGGCCAATAGCGTGATGAATAGAGGTATGCTGAGAGCACGCGTCGAGGACGAACATTCGGTACGAACGTTCAGGGGTAAGGGAAAGAGAAGATAAATAGTGAGAGCATGGTATGTGTCCTTGACATATGTGGGTGAATATGTAACTATGGGTTGGAAAATGTTGTCAATATAGTCGGATATATGTTCCGTGGGACAACTACATGCTAAAACTATGGGACGACCAGGACTATTGGGCTTATGGATCTTAGTGAGCATGTAGAAGGAAGGTTTGCCTAAACCACTGCCTGAAATAAGATGGGACGTGCTAGGAGGGAGGAATTTATCGTCGATAAGCTGTGTGATGTGTAAGCTTCTCATTGTTGCTAGTAGGGGAGTCACTAGGGCAAGGTTTATTGAAAGTTGTGTCATGTAATTGTTTGGCACATTCTTGTATGTTTAGGTCCTTGCGCCAGACCACCGTAGTCCCTCCCTTGTAATCTGATTTAATGACAATATCTTCCCGACGTTTGATGTTGGAGAGGGCCCGCAATTCCGCTGGAGTTAAAGTTAGAACGAGGTACCCGGCGAAAGGGCAGTTGTTCGATCTCCCGTAAAGTGACCTCTATGTATAAGTCGAGAGCCGTTGAGGCACCAGAAGGCGGCGTCTAATCAGATTACCGACAGTGGAAACGATAACATTCATCACCATCAGGGGAAGATGAGGTGATTGATTTCCCGCAGTGATAATATTCTAAACACATGCCTCAGTTGTCCTTATGGACATCCCTTAGGAGACTATGAAGGTCACTTGTTGGGAGCAAAGGGACACATTGTAACCCTTTTAAGAGAACTGCGCGTTTGTTTTCCGGAAAAGTGAGATCTGTCGGAATGCAGATGAATCGAGAGTGGTGGTCAGGACGGGTTGAGAGGGTTGTTTAGGTCGGAGGTCGAATATCTTTTTGTGAGCTGAGAGGAAATGTGGTAATTGGTAGCATAACGTTGGGATGAAGATTGTATTGTACACTATTTTTTTACTCTGAAATTATTTCCTCGTTGGACAACAGTTATGATAACTCCTCAATGATTTGACAAGCATTTATGCATCTTGAGTCTGTTGTTGCTACCTCTCTTTCGTCACTAAACATTCTAGGTATTTAACGTCCTCCACTTACTTTAGTTGTCTGCCTCTATCGTTATGTTGCTGTACTGTTTCTCTTTGGCGATATTCATATGTTTTTATGTTGGTTTAAACTGTAGAAACCAAGTGAGGTATTGATAAGACAACTTTGGAATCAAGAACACTTTGTATGGCTCTCTTTTTCTTGTTTTTTTGTGTGCTGATATTTCATTTGTGAACATTAACGGTGTAATTTGTCCAATCTGATACACCCTAATGCATAATTACCACACTATTTCCGCATTTGTCTGTGATCTTTTATTTCAAGACATTTTCTTTTCTATCGTCAAACTTCTTGTGGTCTTTAAGTAAGCACCAGAAATATCCCTACGGGATGGTTTTGAAGAAGACTTTTCAATGCTTTTATCGTCGAACGAATGCAGGATGGACAACATGTAGAAAAATGTGGGTGAATTGTTTTTTTCTGTTTATCACAATATATTGTTCCATAAATTTGTTTAGAAGTCAAAATATATTGTAGACGTTCGCATGAATGACGTCTTCTGACAGGGATTAAACAATATCTGACTGTATTGGTTCTTTATTAGTGACATTCACTGGTCAGATCGGAAGTCTTGTTGCTCTTTAGGTTTCTTAGTGCAGCGATACATGTATTATATAATTAGTGTCAAATATGGATCCAGTTCATGTAGTGGAATGACGTCGTCTTGCGAATAAAGGAACTAAGAACATTCACTTACTAAAAAAATTATGTTTGGTATGTAACGTGACGTCGCGACAAGTTTCAACAAAGATGCACACCCCGTAATTGAGATTGTTGTGGTAGTAAAGTTGTACATGAATGGGTCGATTATAAATAATAATAAATCAATTCAATCATTCAAAAGAATGTAAACATGTGTAGGAGAACCATGATATGTAGCCATGTAAAAGTAGATGTAATTATGTAGGGAAATGATGGATTTGAGGACAGTGTAATGAGAGAACCATCGTGTGTTTAGGGAAAGTGGCATTCAAGGAATATATATGAGCTAGCTGTTATGTGTGTAGATATAGGAAAATCTAGTAATTATGTGAAAAGAGTTAACATAACAAATAGGTGATTACGGTTAAGGGAGTGTTACGTGTGAAAAAGAGACACTATGATGGGATACGATTTCATTGGCTGTGGGAATCACGTGGTCGAGAATGAGATACTTAACGACATGCGCAGAGAGAAATCGACAGGAGATTGCATGTAAGCTATGGAGACAGTAAGGTCGACTTCGCCACTAGGGCGTGGGTCTATTTTGTTAGAACAGACACACACGCTTTTTGAGTTAGAAGTGTATAAAATGAGATCTCATGTAAATAAAGGCGATAGGAAAGCACAGTCGATATAAGTTAGTAGAGAAGATTATTTTAACGATAAAAGGGCGAATTCCCATATCAGATATCCGTGTGTAGGGACAACCATAAGGTGGAAATTTCGTTCAAGAAGTTGAATGTAGTTAGAGGAACGAGTGATGCTGAATCCTTTAGTATAGGAAACTGGATATTTTGTAATAAGCTGGATATTTTGTAAGCATAGTGTGAAGTGACAGTGAGCAGACTAGTGGGGAAGTGTCTGTAACGAGATGTTCCATGAGATGAATTAATGACGCGGACATTATGTTGGTTGTTAAGTTCTGTATAGTGTTCAGGAAATGTGGACAGAGAAAAGTGTTTTAAATGTGTGATGAGAGAGTCATGAGATTAATTACAAGAGTTCGGAGGTAACTGGAACCTTCTTAGCATTTACTTCGATACCCGAGCGGTAATCAACTCCGCTGGGCTGTTTATATTAATAACCTCTTGTGAGTGGATTATGTCAATAAAGTATTGCTATTCTTATGTACACAAGATGTGTAAGTGAGTTTCATGCAGAAAGGTGTGGCGTATTCCAACCGAACAGACGAACCAGAACACAACGCGAAGTACGACGATTGACAGTTTACACTTAACGACGAAAACATTGAAGACATGAAGTTAGCGGTCACGGTAAATATAACCCCCATAGCATATCTTTGCACAGCCAGATCATTCACAAAGCTGAATAAACTATCAGCAGAATTTGAATCTATAAATCAGAATATACAGGGAATACTTTTTTTTATTTTCCATTTATTTCTTCGTTTGGTTCAACATTATTATATTTGTAATTATTTTCTAAATTGTTAATACATATTTGTATATGTGTTTTTGTTTGCTCCTGCTGAAGGCCTTTTGAGACGAAACGCCATTCTGGTTTGTGATGTCCACCTGCTACGTGAAGCATTAACCGTAACGTTTATTCCTATGCTTTTCTCTGTGTGTATTTATTTGTATATTTCTCCTCACAAGTAGTTTCAATGCAGCTTTGCATTATTATGCATTTATGTGCATTTCGCTACCTTGACCCTACAATCTACATACCAGCAATGCTACAACATGCAGACAGACTTGAATCTGAATGTTGCAATATAAAGCATCAACTAATGTCAGCGATCTGAAATGGAACATGGAAAAAAAACATCTGCATACAAGAAATAACTTAGACTGTAACATGACGTTTAGACTACCCTGTTAAACACGTTACTTACTTCCGCATAATTTCTACGCTGTAAGGTAAGACATTGATTTTATAGTCTAAGATCACTAATAACGTTTATCTCATTGTCATTATTAATAAACAGAGGCTTCAAGTTAGTTGTATTTAATCATAGCTTCTTTAATAATCGCTCAAGTTATGAACATAGCATACATCCACGTTATGTTACTGATTGTAACTCTTGGATGTTTTCTTCTGCTTTTAAGTCTTGACAATTTATTTTTATTTCTTCTTTCAGCCCTTGGCTGTTTTCCTAAGTTTCTGCTTCTTAACTCTTGGATGTTGTTTATGTTTATGTCACTAAAAATATAAACGATGTGAAGACTCGGTGGCTGAGTGGTTAGACTGCTCGCTACTGATCAGAAAGATCCCGGTCAAGCCCATATTTGTATTATTCCTTTCGGACCGTTAATGCATAATGTACACTTTTATATTAAACATTTAAATTGATTAGAAGAAGATGAAACGTATAATAAGCATTAAATCATCTTTAATGTTAGAGAATGTATATTGCATCCCTCAAACTCCCAGATTTGTCGGCCCTTAATAACTGTGTTACTACCATTAACGACTAATATATAATTCGCACATAAATATTGACTTTTATCGTATGTCTGTGTCTTGTGTCACAAATTGAAACCGCTTTCTCCAAATATTAATTTTAAGAATGAGTGGAATGTTCTAGGCAGAGGTCATCTTCATCAATAAATGTAGCACAATGTCCGAGAATAGAACTAAAATGCCACTATCTCTCTCTCTCTCTCTCTCTCTCTCTCTCTCTGCGACCAGGACTCAATCAGAATAGGATTCCAGACTCTCACATGAAGTCAGCTGTCAGGTTAAGTGCGTTGATCGCCCCCACAGACAGAACATCACATTTAGAGTCTGCCAGATCCACTCTGAATGAACACCCGTTAATACGTTGCACTGTGTTCTGCGCCGGTGGCCCAGTGCATCCGATTTCAGCCAGCATTTTATTCAGGTTCGCTTTCCATAGCCTTTGATTGTCCCCAATCTTCCTGCAAGGCAGCAGATTGTCTTTTCTGTAGGGGGATTCTGCCCTTAGATGGTCTGCCCTCCCAGGTTTACGAGCACCATCTGCCCGAGTCACTAGAGGTGACTAACACAGACATGCACACACAAAGATAGGAGATGTGAATAACACAGACATGTACACAGCGATACGAGACATGACTAACACCGACACACATCAAGATATATGACACATGAATAACATAGACATGCACATAAAGATATGAGATATGACTGGCATTGACATGCACGCACACAAATATGACACATACATAACATAGACATACACACAAAGATATAATATATGACTAAAATTAGCGTGCACACACACAGATATGAGATGTGACTTGCATAGCCATGCACACACAAGAATATGAGATGTGTCAAACACAGACATGCACACACAAAGATATGAGATATGACTAACATAAACATGCACACAAAGATATGAGATATCCCTAACCCAGACATGCACACACAAAGATACTTTGAAAATGTGTACCAGAAATCAAATGTGACTTTGGTTGATGAATCATACACTAGTCTTATGGTTTTTACAGCATTTGTTGTACTCATAAACATTGAATGTTACGTATACTTACGGATTTTGCAATTTCTTTAACCTAAAAGAGAAATGAAAGGTTAATATTTATAATATAAACTTGACCATATCTAAAGTTTAAGGAGAAAGTAACAACGCGTTTGCTTATTTACCATAGATGGGCTGGGGTGATATGGATGTTGAGTGGGATAATGTAAGAGAGAAACACACTGTTGACGTAAGTCTGCTACAGGCTGTGTCGAAGTGAATCAAATATAGACATGCCTGATGTATTGAAAAGACCAGTCCGGTAGGATTGAGGATTACATGAAGTTTAGATGATAAGGGAATGTATATTAATCAACATCGGCCATGCCGATTGGCGTAGCCGAGCGTGACCTTCAACAATTTTATGTCCACAGCGCATCTAAACAATTATGTTGTTGGCTGTTGTCACGACTCCAATTTATCTAATGGCGCTTCTATATGTCATACGTCTCTTCCCCTCTATTTTTACAGTTCTATGTAAACAGTTTTCCTTTTCACGTGGTGTGCCCGAAAACATGTCGATTGTTTTTTTTTTTTCCCGATGTTTTTAGAGCTCCTTTTTTGTTTTGGCCACTTTCAAAAAAAATATCCTTGGTATTTTTAGATGTCCAGGGAACTTTCAACATTCTTCTGAGAAATTCCATCTATATTCATGTTTTGTATGTGTCTGTATACCGTTCATGATTCGTATCCATATGTCAGAATTGGCTATTTATAACACCAGTTCTCTCCCTTTCTTATTCATATTAACATAGATTTATTGAAAGAGATATTTTTCATTTTCTGAAATGTGAATTCGGCATGTGCTATTCTGTTATTTATGTTTGTGGTGCATCTTCCACCTGCTGTTATCTTCACTCTTTAGTAGATTTTTAAAAAAATGGATGTTTTTATCGTCAGTTCTAAATAGCATAAAATTATCCAGTACCTGATTCAATTACTTGGTGAAGAATAATGGCAGCGAAAAGGTGCAGTGACAGCCTCACTTTGAAGTGATGAAGCCTAGAACTCCAACATATGACACATGACCCCCTTCACCGAATTAGATTTTCTTAGAACATTTACGGTTTCTCATTTTATTATATTTCGTTTTTACCGATTGCATATCGTTACATTGTCTTTATTAAAAAACGCAATAGGTCAGGTCTCCATTTTTATTTCTTTGTTAAGTTTCCACAATATTTGTCAAAGAGTGAACAACATGTGTAGTAAATATTGGCTTTACAATTGACAAAAACAAAGAATTCATTTCATTATAAATAGTTGGCATATATGAACAAAATTGAACACGACATTTCACATTGTTAAATGGCATAACATGTAAATAAGCAAACCCGCTATTTAATGACTGTCAAATTACTCATTAACGTGATGGAATACACCTTTACATTGGAGTGTGTTCTAGGTATTAATGCCTACTATTATTAGCGAAAATCTGTCATCCTTCACCTGTAGGAAAAGACAATAAGATCTAATTTAGACAGAATCGCTTCAAATATATTTAACACAGGCGGTTGAATATAAATAAAGCTCATCGCTAATATAAAACAAAAACCTTGCTGAAACAACTAGAATACACATCTAACATATAAACTAAAACATGTTGCTAAAGCTGCGAAATACACCACTAACATATATTCTGCTGAAAAGTACATCAACAAACACATCTAAACAACGTCAACTGTACACCTGATATAAAACACACAATAAAATATATTAAATAAAATTAACATTCTCCCCATTTGTAATGATTCAATAAAAATGTCTCTAAAATACTAAAACATTTCTAAAATAAATAACAAGAACATATTGTAAACTGCAATGTTATATCCATAAACAATCAACTAAAGCATCTTGCTAAAACTGCTAATAAAAAGTTACTAAAACATCTAAACCCCATCGTAGAATATTCCAATAAAATTAATTGGTAAACACATCAACTTATCAAAATCATCAACATAAAAATTGCTACCCCACCATAAGTTTCCCTTTCTTCAGTCTGAGAAGTTAACGGTTTTCCAGTTCTGCGCGGGCATTCCAAGTGTGATTCTATTTATTTTGTCAAAAGAACAGTTTCTAACTATTGGACGCTTGTCAACATGTTATTCATTTTGAACAGATAATTCACGTTATTGACGTAGATAATGCTTCAATCTTGTCTTTGTTAGGGTCAAAGCAAAGAAATGCATAAAAATACAAAGCTGTAGTAAAGTTGATTGTAAGAAGAAATGAAAAAAAAAATAAGAAAAAACAAATAGAAAAAAAAAACGGTATGTTTAAAGCTTTACGTATTAAGTGGAAGACAAACAATAGAGCAACGTTTCGGGTCAATAAGACTTCAGTAGGAACGAACACAAACGACATATTAACAAGTCGTAAAAATGTTAAAAAGCAATAAAAAATTTTTAAAAATAAGACTAGAATGAAAAAAAAATTAAAATAGGAAAATAATGACTCCCTGTAAACTTCGCTGTTGACAGAATGAAAGTGGACGGTAGTCCGCACTGGGTACATGCATCGGAAACTTACCCCGTCCGCACTAACGTTCATTTTCTTTCTGCAGTTGTTGCGACAGATGTTAGGGTCGCGAATTTATTTCACCCAAAATAGGAAAAAAACAAACCTTCTCATCCTACTATTATTCGAACCTATGTTCTACTGGTTTGGAGCTTCACAAACTATTGATTCGGCCACCATCACTATTTGAGCGTAATTGTATGTTCTTTAATAACCTCTGATTTTAAAATTACTCTTATTTAAATTAGACTAGTTTAGTTCATTCGACAGCAATCGAGATTATAATTATGTGTGTGTAAAGAATTGTAGATTACCAATATTACCCATGGAATGCTTTAGTCTGTCTATATCTCCATGGTATTTTTTATATTTATGTTATTCCCCTTACGCTGCCGGGGCTCGAAGGGGAAGTAAAGAAGAGTGGCGCTGTTCCAGGCATGTTCGTAAGAGGCGACTAAGGAGAATTGGACATGGGGCTGGCTATCCCGTACTGTGTAAAAATAAGCTGAAAACACTTCACAGATATGGACGAAAAGAATAAAAATAAATCGCCATCAAGGAAAGATAAAGGTTCTTTGTCTAATAGATGTGTGAAGCAATCGGAGAAAGTCGAAAGGAGTCTAGGTCGCCGGCTAAACTTTTATCTACCAGGAAATTCTCTGGAAGTGGCACCTGTAATATACGTACCCTAAATGAACAAGGAAAACCTGATAGGTAGTAGACATGAGAAACTACAAAACATATATTATGTGAATGTGCGAAACAAGATGGCTAGAAACGGAAATGATAAAACTAAACACAGGAGAGATTATTTTACATTCAGAACATCAGGTACCTGGAGCACAACATGGTGACGGGGTAGCTATAATGTTATATAGGAAACCAAAGAAGACACTGATATATTGAGAAGAAGTGGGGCCAAGACTAAAGAGAGCAACATTTAAAATAAAAAAAAAATACATATAAACCAAAAATATGCATCAACCAATGATGGGGATGATTTAGTTAAACAAGAATTATATAAATAGTTGCAAATGTCAGATGGATAGAAGACAAGCCAAAGATAGTATAGTATTGATGGGAATTCTAAATGCAAAAGTAGAATCGGGCAATATAGGCTTCGAAGAGATCATGGGAAGACATGGGTATAAATGAGAAAGGAGAGATATTCGTGAACTTATGTGCCCTTAATCAATTGAGTATAGGACGAATAACATCCCAACATAAAAGAACACATAAAGGAACATAGGTATTACCATATCATAGACCGGAGAAACAAACTGACCACACATATATTAATGATAAGTTTAAGTCATCCTTACATATTGTCAAAGGGTATAAAGGAGCAGATGTGGCTTCAGGTAATCTTCTGCTAGCCAAACTGAAACTTAAACTAAAAAGATATATTACAACGCAACAGGGTTGAAAGTTTGTCAAATGTGTAAACGTGGATTTGCACGCCAAAATAGGCAGAGAAGGAATCGGTGCAGTGTGGTGCGAAGGGAGAGGGGAGTGACGTAAAAAGTGGGATGACGTAGGTAAAAAAAAAGACGGTTGGTGGGTAACGGTTGACAGAGAGAAGCAGAGAGAAGACAGTGAGATGTGGAGCTGTGTACTTGAAAGGAGGCGGTACTCAGGGGAGCAGCCAAGAAAGGTGCACTGAGACCTGATAGTCTGATATTCCTTCATTGAAGCCCAACATGGAGCGCTATGGCTGCCTCTGATACTGTTGGTTTACATAAACAACAGTATTGCCCAGTACTGGCCTTCATTACAGATGGATTCAAGGTTAAATACTGTAGCGTCATCAATATAGAGAAAAACCGTGGTAGTTGTGAACTGATAAGTAAAGGACAGTTTATGTATTAATGAGCGAGACATCGTTATATCGTGATGATATCATGATTAATGTTCAGTAGACTGGTGTTGCAAGTAGAGGCACAACACATGTAGTTGTGAAACCTATATAACGAGGACAATTCATATGATAATGAGCGAGATAGCTCTCGCATCCTTAATGTTCAGTAGATTGGTGTTACCAGTGTCGACGCAACAGATTTAGTTGTGATACTATAAACCAAGGACAAATTATATGGTTGTGAGTGGGAATAGCACGACCACCTGTAGGGGTCACATTAACAGGAGCGTAAGAAAACGAGGCCAGTGTATGTATTGCGTCTCATAAGTACAGTAAGGTGAGAAGTAAGGCTGACAAACATATTGTTGTAGATGTGCTCAATGTTTTGCAAAGAAATTCTTCACAATTAATCTTTGATTTCGTGTTGTTAATTGGCGTTCAATTGACTGTTTATTCAATCAATTAGTATATGTCTGTGCCTAGCGAAGAGCGGAAGCTGTGTGGGCAACCAAATATCTGCCCGTTAAAGTCGAGACAATCTTAGCAACTGAATAGCACGAGGCACTTCATTATACGATCACGACATAAGTCCAGCATCGAGTAAGCAGAAGGCAGAAAAGAGGAGTATGAGAAAACGAGTCCAGACCCGCTCATATGTAGCATTTTTTTATAACAGGGAATGAAAAATACATTTGCATTCACAGTATCAAACAAAATCAATTGTTTCAACATATAGAAAATACAATAAATACAGATGATCATTGAAAAGCAATAAAGGTTACATCTAAAAAGACATGCGAAGAAACCACGGGGAAAAGATAAAATCAGAATAAGGCATGGATGGTAGTAGACACCGTGGATAAAATTAAAGAAAGAATAAGAAAGCAAACATAAACAAAAGAAAAAAGAAGTAGTAATGTGAAGACAAAAAGCTTACACAAGAAGTGAGAAAATGCATTTAAAGGGATACGAGTAAAATTATAGATGAACTAATTTATGAGGCATACGAAGCAGCAAAAAAAAAAAACTGAATAAGAAAGAAATGTACAGCAGCACAGAGAAATTAGGTGGACAATAAAAACAGATAAATGCATGTATTAAAGATAAAACAGGAAAATGCGTGTGATATAAGGGAGCTAATGTAGAGCTGGGAAAAGGACTTTGAAGAACTGTTGAAAATACCCGGTAAAACTAAACCTCCATGTATATACTACCAACAGAAGAAGAGTTACAAATTAACTGTGGAAAAATCAGGCAAGGAAGAAATAATTATTCTGTTATTGAGTTAATTGTGGGTCACCATCACTGCGCTCCGAATAAGACCATAGGTGCACATATCCCCTCCTCAGCAATGTCCAACGACTGCCGACTCTAATTCTGTGTTGGTTGATATGTCTTCTTGAACGCCCATTAAGTTTCTCGTTTCTGGCTGTGCCCATCTTAACTCCTGTCTCTTTCATCCGAAGGAGCGACATGAACGCATGGTTGTCAATGTAATGTAACCTTCCAACACCTCGGAGAGCATTGATGATGTCGCCCGATACATTGGATGGGCATCATCAACTATAGCGCAGCTATCCAACCTGTCCGCTCTGTCATTTTCTAAAACTTCAACATGTCCTGGGACGTAGTCAAAAATGACCATTCGTATTCTTGAATTTTGCAATGACTCTAACCACTGCATGTGTACAGAGTCCGCCTTCACTTCTTTTACTCATCGAATCACTCAGTATGCCGGCGTTGGTGTAGTCATGTGACTCTAGGCATATGAATGCACAGGTCACTACCCTCACCCCCAGCGTCATGCTACTCGTGGTCATAACATTTCACCGTGAATTAGAATATTCTGCCTGCCGGACGTGCTGTACACTCCCTTTGTGTCGTATTACAGATCCGTCTGTATAGATGACTGAATCTTTCTCATCGGTGTTATCCCAGATGAGACAGTTGGCCTCCGCATTGACCACGTCTGAGTTCTGTTCCCTACAATTCCTGTCGACTATGACAATACACGAAAACGTACCTCTGAATGACGTAGGTACCGGTATCCACTCTTTGCCAGGGTTTATATTAAGACCACATACCTGTTTGATGGCATCCTCTGCTCGGCACACACATGATTTGCCTATTTTTAACCTGACACCCTTCCCTGAGTTGAGCGCGTGTTGCAATGGATGCTCTTTATCTGCATGTATCTTCAGGTATGCTCGTGTCCTCCAGATCTTGATTATGCCATCCATATTTGGAAAGTCAAGAATATACCTCATTGCTACACAGGGAGTTTCTCTCGTACCCACCATCCCCCCAAGAGAATGCGCACCGCTTCATTCTTTATTTTCCACATCCTGGCAGAATGCGTCGTACTGGCAGTGGGTATTGCCAAGGCATTCTGGATTTGTGCGAGAACTAGTCCAGTGAACAGACGGGTAAGTAGTCTCTGATTGATGATGGCAGTTGCCATGATCTTCAAGGCGGCTAATCCTTTGCGGGATTTTCTTTTCACATGGTCGACGTGGTCCCGAAAACACAGGTTGCGATCAAACTTAGGTCTGAGGTAAGTCATCAACCTGTCCCCGATTACCTCATCAGCCCCCATTCGTACGACCGGTGCTTCCGTGTTAACGATATGATTGTTTAGGGAGAACCATACAACTGATGCTTTATTAGGATTAACCGATACACCTGATACACCACACCAGGAAGAAATGCGATCCAGTTCGTTTGGCAGTGTGGAGGCCATTTCCCTTCTGTCTCTTCCCTGTCCTATCAAAATACAAGAATATCATCAGCAAACGTCGTAATTATTCCACTTCCATCCATCTGTTGTTCCATGATCGTTATTGTGTACACGTTAAATATAACAGTGGCAATGGTGAGTCGTGTGGTAGCCCTGGACAAATGTATGTAGGTTCGGATGACCTAGTTCCACATCTGAGAATCTCCATCCTCTGAAACAGTGCTGCAGCGATCCATCTAATGAGAAAGAGGTGCACCGTCAGTTTGAGGAGCATATACTGAAAGGACTGGAAAGAAGGTTAGATTATAAAACTACCAAAGAAAAGAAGTTTACAGGAATGCACAAATTACAGGGGTATTATGCTACTATCAGTGCCAGATTATATTAAGTAGAATCATTTTGGAGAGACTAAAAGAGGCCATAGAGAATCATTTGAAAGATGAACAAGCAGGTTTTGGTAAGAACAGATCATCTGCTGATCAAATATCTACTCTACATATAATAGTTGAACAAAGTTTGGAACTATAGTCCCTAATTTATATTGGATTCATAGATTACGAAAATACATTTAATATTTTAGAAGGATGAATGCTTTGTAAGTTGCTGAGTCATTACGGAATCCCCATAAAGTGAATTAACCTGATAAGAACAATGTATGACGGAATGAAATGTAGTGTGGCGCATAAAGTAGGGTGAGCTTACAGCAGCTTTTCAAATAAGAACAGGAGTAAGGCAGGGATGCCTTCTATCTCCATTTCTCTTTCTCTTCTTCTACCTTTTAGCTCCCAGTGGAGCATAGGTCTTCAACAAACACTTTCCAAGTCGTTCTGCTTTTTGCAATTCTTTTAAGATCATTCCATGTCTTCCCCATCATCTTCATCTCTGCTTCGATCTGTCTTCTCCAAGAATTCCTTGGTCTTCCTCTTTGTCTTTTCCCCTGGGGATTCCAAAAAAGGGCCTGTTGTGTAATACTCTCAGTTGGCTGCCGTAGTGTGTGTCCTATCCATCGCCATCGTCTTCGCTGTATCTCTTTATCCACTGGTATTTGACCGGTACATTTCCATAATCCCACGTTAGTGACTTTGTCCTGCCATTTCCATCCCTTTATTCTGCGCAAGCATCCATTAATGAAAGTATGTACCTTCGTGATTGTCAATTTTGTTATTCTCCATGGTTCACAGCCATATAATAGGACCGACTTAACATTTGAGTTGACAATTTTTATTTTTGTATTTAGCCTAATTTCTTTGGATTTCCATATGTTTCCCAGTGCAATGAAAGCTCCTCTTGCTTTTGATATCCTTATTTTGGTATCATTTTCTGTTCCTCCCTCTTTATCTATATTACTGCCCAGATATATATAAGATTGTACGTCTAGTAGAGGTATTTCTCCTAGTTTTATTTGGTTATTGCCAACTGCATTCATTCTCATAATGTTGGTCTTATCTCTATTAATCTTAAGTCCTAGGTGTTGTGATCTCCCATCTAATATACTCATTTTATCCTGCATCTGTTGATGGCTGTGTGATAGGAGAGCTATGTCATCAGCAAAGTCTAAATCATCAAGTTGTTTGGTCAGTGACCACTGGATCCCATTTCTGTTGTTTTGAGTTATTTTCATAATCCAATCTATGGCCAGTAGAAAGAGAAATGGAGACAGAAGGCATCCTTGCCTTACTCCTGTTTTTATTTCAAATGCTTCTGTAAGCTGTCCTTCATGCACCACACTACATTTTGTTCCTTCATACATTGTTTTTATCAGGTTAATAAACTTTATGGGGATTCCGTAATGACTCAGCAACTTCCAAAGCATTCTTCTGTCTAAACTATCAAATGCCTTTTCGTAATCTATGAATCCAATATAAAGTGGGGATTTTAGTTCTAAACTTTGTTCAACTATTATACGTAGAGTAGTTATTTGATCAGCACATGATCTGTTCTTCCTAAAACCTGCTTGTTCATCTCTCAAGTGTTTCTCTATAGCCTCTTTTAGTCTCTCCAGAATGATTCTGCCTAATATTTTTCCTGGCACTGATAGTAGCATAATTCTCCTATAATTTGTGCACTCCTGTAAACTTCCTTTCTTTGGTAGTTTGATCATATAACCTTCTTTCCAGTCTTTAGGTATTTCTTCCCTCTCCCAAATTTTATCCAATAGATCATGTAACATCTTGGTAGAGGTGTTAATATCCGCTTTGATGGCTTCCGAAGGAATTTCGTCTGGTCCTGTGGCTTTACCATCTTTTAATAATTTGATGGCTTTCATTATTTCTTCTTTGCTTGGTTTTCCACAGTTAACGTGTAACTCCTCTTCTGCTAGTAGTATATCTGGAGGATTATTTGAGCCGGGTCTATTCAAAAGTTCTTCAAAGTGCTCTTTCCATCTCTCCATGTGTTCCCTTGTATTACTAAGCAGATTTCCTTTCTTATCTTTGATAAAGGCGTTGATCTGTTTGTATTTTCCACATAATTTCTTTGTGCTGTTGTACAGTTCTTTCATATTCCCTTTATTTGCTGCTTCTTCTGCCGCTTTAGCTAGTTCATCTATATATTTCCTCTTATCCCTTTTAATGCATCTTCTCACTTCTTTGTTCACCTCTGTGTAAGCTTCCTGTGTCTTTGCGTTATTACTTCTTGGTTTGCTTTTATTTATGTCTGCTTTCTTGTGCTTTCTTTCTTTAATTTTATCCAGGGTCTCTGCTGTCATCCATGCCTTATCCTGGCGTTCTCTTTTCCCCAGTGTTTCTTCGCATGTCTCTTTCCATATATTTTTTACCTGTTTCCAATGATCTTCTATATTTATTGTATTTTCTAGTTGTTGGAGGACTTGGTATTTGTTTGCTATTGTGACTGCGAATTTATCTTTAATTCCTTGTTCTTTAAGAAACCCTACATTGAAATACTTTCTACCCTTATTCGTTGTAGTATACCTTTTTAATTTAATTTTAAGTTTGGCTAGCAGAAGATGATGATCAGAAGCTACATCTGCCCCTCTATATACTTTTACATCCTGTAAGGATGACTTAAACTTATTATTAATACATATGTGATCAATTTGATTTTCTTCAATTTTCAATTTCTCTTTCTACTGGCCAAATATTAGATTATGATAATAACTCAAAACAGTAGAAATGAAATGGTCACTGAAAAAAGCAACTTGATGATTTACACTTTGCAGATGACATAGCTCTCGTACCACACAGCCATCAGCAGATGCAAGGTAGACATGAGCTAACGTAATGAGAGATCACAACAGCAGAGACTGAAAATAATAGATACGACGAAATTTATGAGAATTAATGCAGTTGGCACTACCAAAATAAAAATAGACTGGGAAACATGTAGACGTCCAAAGAACTTAGGTTAAATTATAAAAATAAAAATGTTCAACTCCACTTTTAAGTCAGTTTTTTTTTTATGACTTTCAAACATGGAGAACAACCAAAAAATGACAAACATGAAAATACAGACCTTAATTGACGGATACTTGCGCAGAATAAAAGGATGGAAATACATAGATTTATGGAAATGTACCAGTCAAATACCTGTAGATAAAGAGATACAGCGATGACGATGGCGCTGGAAGCACACTGAGGTGGCTAACTTAGATTATTACACAACTGGTACTTTTGTGGAATCCCCAAGGAAAAGACAAAGCGAAAGACCAAGATATTCTTGGAGAAGTCAGATGGAGGCAAAGATGTAGATGCTGGGGAAGACATGGAATGATATTAAAAGAATGGCAAGAAGCAGAATGGCTTGGAAAGAGTTTGTTGAAGACCTATGCTACACGGGGAGTTGAAAGGTAGAAAAGAAAGCAGAAGAATGCATTGTGTCTGATAATTATCGTAAGTATATTGTTCTTGTCCCTGCCTTGATGGTACACTAAGTGGCACTAAGCATGCGAGTAAAATAGTAGTTGCGGGCTGATATATCTTTGGTTAACAATAATAGATCGTCTGCTATATTATTGTACATGATGCAACGTAGACATACGATGAATAAATGTAAACAACATAATGAATGTTTTTGTATAAATATTCAAATATGCAAATACGCATTTACACATATGTACATACATATATACTATGCGACCCATTTTTGACAATAGAAACAAGAAGAGTTTTTAAATGTTATGTCGAGCCAGTCTTAACATATGAATGTGAATCATGGACAATAGGACAACAGTCAAGAAAATCGCTGGAGTCTGTAGAAATGTGGTTTTACAGAAGAATGTTGATATTACCATGGAGAGCTAAGAAGAGTAATGAGCATGTTCTGAAAGAGGTCAAAGCAAAAGGAGAGCTATTTTCCATCATTAAGAAGAAACAATCATCATTTTTTTGGCCATGTAATAAGAAAATATTTTAGAAGCAGCGATCTCTGCAATATGTGCCATTTTGGCACGCACGGTTTCTGTTTTTGAGATTGTGGTTCTGCCATATGTGCCGTCTTCGGCTCGAAAGGACAATAGATAGATAGAATGAGAAGAGAATAACTGGAATATATTGTAACAACGGGAAAAAATGAGGGACGAAGAGATAGAGGGAAGCAAAGAGAGAAAATACCAGAGAGCTTAAGAGAATGGCTTGGCAGAAGATCAACAACAGAAATGATAAAGAACTGTCTAGATCTAAAGTTGTGGAGATACATGATCACCTACGCTAGTAGACCCGTTACTAGACATACATATATATGTATATATATATATATATATATATATATATATATATATATATATATATATACATATATATATACATATAAATATGCACATATACATATATGCAATTATTCATGTATACAAATATCCAAAATATAAAAAATTTCCAAAATATAAAAATATAGAAAAATACATATATAGAACTATATAACTATACAAAAATACATATATGTATATATATATATATACATACATTTATACACATATACAAATTTACAAACATGCATATATACACATATACAGATACATACATATACATATATACAAATATGCAAATATACAAATATACACATATACATATATAACAATATACAAATACACACATATACAAATATAACATTATAAAGTCTTTACATATTCATACCCCACTGCAACATACACTTACAATTTCTATTTCTGTTTTTAGCTGTAAGTTAACGACATCAAGACATAGTTATAAGATATTCTCTATAAATACATTTATTGTCATTATCAACAGAAGATTATGAAGACTATTTATGCTGTTCATTTTTTTTTCTTCAGGTTTAAACATTATGTGTATATTCTTCATATGCCTTCTATCTACTTTGTTCATATACTTGCATTACAATTTAAAACCTTAGACAATAAATATAGAATGGTATTAATCAGCTAAACCAACGGAGAGACAAGTCAGATTATGACATTAGGTCAATGCCTTGTTCAAACAAGACAATACTTGCTAATTCATAAAAGAAAACACACGAAACTTATCAGCACGACGATGTTAATTCAATGACTGAGAAAGTCAGGAAAATATAGGTAAGAAAACACATGCTCGGATATGGAACAGTAACAACGTCCATGACCAATGTGTCTGCCGATCACATGATATATAGTCAATGGAAGAGAGGACCAGATATTCAAGTTTAACTCTATCGATAGATAGTTCCAGAACGGGCTATGAGTCGGTTCTCGATGAATGACCACTGGCAAAAGTACAAAAGCCGTTTCTGATTTGCTTTATGAAACAAAAGTTAACAAGGGTCAATAATTCATCAATTACAAAAAACATAACGGCACTTGTGATGTTAAATAGTTGATGCCGCTGTTAGAAAACAAACTATTGCATGAAATGCTAAAGATGAAGTCTCCTATTGTCTGGGATTGACAACAATTCTAGAGTTGAGGTTGAATGAATAAATAAATGAATCAACAACGAATAACCAGAGAATATTTCATTTTTAATAACGGTAATATATTCGTTATATTAAAAGATGTAATGGCTTTGAAAGAATGGCACTGGACGACAGATTTCCTGGAAATAGTTAAGGGTGTCATCTATGCGACGACTTATTCTTTATAAACTACACTCACCGAGGCAAAACATGGATATCGACATACATTCACAATGACAGTCACACCATTGTTACCAACATGTGGACATGCTGCTGGACGTGAAATAGACATTAGGGCGTGTTTGTTTGTTTGTGTGTAGGTGTGTGTGTGTGTGTGTGTGTGTGTGTGTGTGTGTGTATGCATGAATAATAAAAAAAAGACATAATTATATAGTGTTAGATGACTCTGAAAATTGATGGTTGAAGTAATTTCTACGATAATTCGATGGATGGTTACACACATTTGTGTTGTCAAACTTGTTACAGAGAGGTGAATTATAAATAATCAGAAAGAGTCAGTTACAATGTTGAACTATTGATGTTACAGGCAGTACCCTTGTAACATACGTTAGTAAACGGACATAACTTAGGCGAATCAAATGTAGGGACATGAAAATATGGGAGACACTTCTAGTACTGACAGACTAAGCATCGATTTGTTTCATAATTCATTGTTTAAGAATCATGCACGTTATATTATTGTTAATCGTGAACGTTCTAGCTACTTACTCCATTTAACAACAGGTAAATCTGCAAGAAAAATACGAGACGTTATAGTTTATAAATAATATTTCTAAACACAGTGTCCCGGATTGTCCCAAACTATATCCTTGATCAAATGTGCACTATCCCGTATGTCTCCATCCTAACACTTAACCATTAGAAGTAAAACAAAAAGAAAAATAGTCGGTTCCCGATCTGACAATCTGGATGAACAATCTTGAGAGTGACTTGACTTCCAGCTGGAGCGATGGGTAACATCAATGTGGATGCGAGGGTGGGGTGCGTTACCTTACATACTTTACTTGGACATAAGAGGCATGCTTCTCCGGGGTTGTCTCAAGAGTCAGAAACAAATAATAATACATGAATATTAGAACAGAGGAAAGCTTCCGAGGCGATAATCAGCGATTCAATTCTGGGGAAGAGGTATGTTTTCAACATTTGAGAAAAATGACAAATAATCAACAACAGCAACAAAACAAACAACGAACTTTAATATATGGTCCGAAGCAGGATCGAACCCGTACTCATTGGCACAGCGCCTCGCCACGAAAAGCCAAACGCTAGGGAACACTGCCTACTCTGATAACAAAAATTAGCAATCATTGGCGATGTCTTTGGCGCAAGTGTTCTCATGACTATAGCATAGGGCTGTGATCAGAGGTATCATCTGTTTTATTCAGTGTATACAGTGAGAGTGCAACGCAATAGTACATGGTAGTGTATTTCTTCACTTTAGTTGATGACATCACGACATATGTAAAACACGAGATAGAGAAGAAAAACACAGCAACTGTGAACAATGGGGGTCACAAAACAATAACACATTCATAAACCCGAGCAAGGTGTCTGTCATGTGGTGTTCGTTGAATAATAGAAAGGTAAAGAACATCATCTCAAGCTTGTACTGTAATGATGGAGACATTTCGGGTGTTACAGCTTTCAACTATTTGGGAGTAACTTTTAACATGATCCATTCTTTCAGTGATTACTTTAGGAATGTTATTCTAAATGTGAGGGGAGTCACCGCAATCAACATCATCATCGAGTGATTTCTCCGCAACGAAGGTTGGCTACCATGGAGCGCCATTCTGCTCTGTCTCTTGCTTTGATGTTGCAGGTTTTCATAGGCTGATTTGTCCATCTTTTGATGTTACTCGTCCATGTTAGTCTTGGTCTGCCTCTGCCTCTTTTACCTTATATTTTCCAATCTAGGATTACTTTTAGTAGGCTTTTGTGTCTTTTAACATGGCCCAAAAATCGCATTTGTCTTGTTTGAATTGTGCTTAGTAATTCTCGATTCATTTTTAGTTGTTTTAAGACTTCATCGTTTGTTTTCTTTTCCTTCCATCCAATTCTACTTATTATTCTATATATCCACATTTTAAAGGCTTCAATTCTCTGTTCTGTTTTCTTGTCTAATGTCCATGTTTCTGTACCATATAGGAATATTGAGAAGATGTAGCATTTTGCTATTATTAGTTTTAGCCCTGGTGTTATTTGTTTTGATGTTAGTATGTTCTTCATGACATTAAAATTGCATTTTGCCATTCCTATTATTTTGTTTATTTCATTTGTACATTTTCCATCACTGGTTATATTATGTCCAAGGTAGTTGTAGTTCTGAACTGTCTCCAGGTCTATTCCTTCAATTTGTATATCCACTTGTGGGGTTTTGAGTATCTTCTTTGTTTTAGAGTTTTATAGTTTTAGTCTTTTTTATAGTCATAGTTTTAGTCTTTTTTTATATTCATATCTAGTCCATATTTTTTGCTTGTCATGTTTATTGCATTAAGTAATTGTTGTAGATCTTTAGGATTTTCTGCTAGTAGTATCATCAGCATATCTTAGATTATTGATTATTTTTGCATTAATTTGTAGGCCTGGCATCTCTATGGTGTTTTTAAAAATGTGCTCAGTGTATAGATTGAACAACCTTGGTGATAGGATGTATCCCTATCTTACTCCTCTTTTTGTATCAATGGGTGTAGAGTTCTCTTTGTTATATTTTATTGTTGCTGTTTGCTCCCAGTATAGATTACATATTAGTCGTATGTCCATGTAATCTTGATGTATCTATTTAAGGCATTATATACGTTGTTTGTGGTGTACTCTATCAAAAGCTTTTGTGTAGTCAATGAAGCAGACATATATTTGTTTATTTACTTATGTGTATTTTTCTATTAATGTTCTCATGCAGAATATGGCTTCTTCTGTCCCGCTATTTTTGTTAAATCCAAATTGCTGCTCATCTAATTCAGTATTGATTTTATTCTGTATCCTTCCTTGTACGACTTTTAGCAAGATTGTTATAACATTGCTCATTAGATTTATTGTTCTAAAGTCACTGCATTCAACTGCACCATTCTTTTTAGGCAATGCAATGAAAGTTGATGTTTTTATTTCATTTGGTATGTATCCTGTGTGGTATATGTCGTTGCATATGTCTGTAATCACTTCAATGCCAAAACATCTAGTGCCTGTATCATCTCAATCTGTATAATGTCAGTTCCTGCTGCTTTTCCCTTTTTCATTGTTTTTATAGCTTTTTCCATCTCAGATTTAATGATTTTACCGATCGATACCATAGCCAAGATAAATCTTGTGTACCACAGTTTTAATGCTGTCAGTGCTGGACTGTGCCACAGTTTGTTAATTCACTCGGTAGCAGCGATTGTAAGGCCAGAAGGGACTTAATCGTAGGACCTATGGGATGGGTGAAGTGATGCGTTTCATTTTTTAAACAGATATTACGCTAACAACGATTTGCAAATTGTAAGATCATAAGAAAAAATGACTAAGCAAAATACGCTTTAATCTCGGTAAACAGTGCCACAACTGGGTCTACAGAGTCACTGGATTTCTGATAAAATAATCTTCCAAAAATCTGCGATTACTTTAGGATCGAATTTGCTACACCGAAGGAGATGAGCATAGATACAGTATATTAAATACTATTAGGGACTGCGAGTGGAGCTGTAGAAAGCAATGCAAAAGTAAACACGCAATGGTATTATGCAGCTCAACACTTTTTTCTTTCAATCAGTGACCGTTTGGTTTTAGTGTTTACATATGTTTATTTATGTTAGAATAATGTTTGTTGATCTTTGTATATATTTTTGTCTTTATACCTGATTGAGGCTTTCGGTGAAACGTCGTAGTTTTACTCGTATCTTTATTAGGATATTAGTTGCTTAATGCCATTTTGTGTTTATTTCACATTCTACATTGACAGCTGTGTTTTGACATCAGATCAATAGTTAGGTATTTGTGACATACCAGCAAGGCATAGAAGTGACTATGAGATCTGATTATTGTAGAATTTCTTTCTCCAGCTCGAGGATAATGATACAAGTAGCAGCAACGATGAAATCAAGACTGGTTACACAGAATGTGACACACGAAGTGTAAATGGCGGATTAGTCAAGTATTTTAAGTAAGGTCGACAGGTATAACCTGAATCGGGAGTGAAATAAGCTCATGAATGTCTCGGAAGTGAGCGGGTGTACCAGGGAGAATTATCCATGACTTGCTGGTGTCCCCGGTAATGAAATCGCAGCCTTGCTCGTTGACAGTGCTACCCTGACTGAACATGGACATCTTAAAGGTTTTGTTTAATCTGTTCATAAGGAACACAATCATGAGTCGGACAAGGATGTATATCTTGAGAGCTTCATGATCTTTGAGATTCAAATAAATCTATTCCTTCCTACATGATTTGTGGGAGGATAAGATGTGTCTAGATTCAAGATCTGGCAGGAACAAACTGACGACATGCCGAGAAATGCTGGTACATTCGGTAGTGAGGAGATGGGGAATACCCCGGCTGTAATGAAACTGACCCCTTGGATACAGAAGAATAGATTAGTTATCTATAGTAATATCAACATTTTAAAAATGAATCCACATTGGTATGATATCCAAGGACTGTCTTGTCTGGAAGCGATGGATCATGACTTGTATAGATATGATATAATAATGTGTTCCACATAACATTGTACTAGCATTTTCGTATTTTAAAGAAATATTATTTGCGTATTTGTTTTATTCTTAGTAACGACGTCTTCACTTGGGCCATTCTCACCTGCCCTCTGATGTGCATGTACCATACTAAGTAAACATCGCTCCAATATGTTTCAGTTCGTTGATATGTTTTAGTAGTGCCTCATTTATTTAAAATGTGCATTTAGGGGATGTCATTTTTTATATTTGCTGCAATCATTGCTTATTTCTCTTTGCTGATAAAGACGTGGACTCTATGTTTAATTGTCATCACTACAACGTTAATGATTATGCTATCAGAAAACATCGGTTCGTTTATATTTGTAAAAACATACTGCTACAATTGGTTATGTGTTTATGAGTGGCAAGAAACTAACGACATGGAAAGTATTTGTTGAAGACCTGTGCTCCACGGGGAGCTGAAAGGTAGAGGAAGAAGACATAGAATAAATCAGACAATCATACATACAATGACTAACATGCATTAAATGATGTCACATTTATATTTATGTTTTCCTTCTTGTTGTCTATCGGGGTGTATGTCAATAGTACATGTTCTCTATTAGTTTTATATTAGTTGTGCCAACACTTATTTGTCCTAGAACGGCTAGTTCTTTTTTTTTATTTGGTCAAGTGCTTTATTGAAATATTAAAAATATAACTGCATATCTGATATTGCTCTTTCTACTAATGATACTATTAAGTACTCCGCGTTTTTTTTTTAAATTGCTTTACCTTCTGTGACTCCTGAATATTCGTCACCATTGTTGGGTTTAATTTTGTTTTGTACTCATCACTCTTCCGTCGCTCAAATTGGTAGACCATTTAGTATCATACGGTCGACTTTCTTTGACGTATGGGTAACATGCTCTCAAGAAAGAAGTAAATACAACATTCCAATGTTTCATATTCAATTTTCTATTTTACGGAAGTGCGGCATTATTTTACTTACTTCCTTTGATATCTCCAACTCCTGAAAAGTTACAAGTGAGGCTTTTAATTTACGCAATTTGCTTTTCTCAAAATAAATGTTCATTCATATGTGGAATATAACTACTTTCTATGAAACATTTGTTTTACATTATAATCGCAATGTTTTTTTCTTTAATATTATGTGAGGCGATTTACGTTTGTCTTTCGAAACTTGAATATTATGTTTTATATGCAACTCTCCATGTTTTCTGTGAACATTGTATTTAAATGTTTGTTGCTTATTAGAAGAAGACCTAACTGGAAACAAATATGAGCTACATGCCTAAACACTCGTATCGTAATATTATTGAGTCGAGTAGAGAAAACGATAATATGAGAGACAGACAGACATACTGACATACATCGTATACAGACAGATCTATATATATATGTGGGGATCTGAGCACCTATGACGTTATACTCAACTCAATAACTCAAAAACGCCTAGCAATGCCTGGAGGGAAACTTTAATTTTCTTGTTTACTGTAATTGTTATGTTACCTATATGATTATATATTTGGGTTGAGACTATCCCATGACATTGACTCCAGGTTCTCTGAAGCTTTCCTTATTTCACTGAACCAGTTATATCCATGTAAAGCATCACTTCACAGTCAAACCTTGATAAACTAGTGCAGTCTTAACTATAGATGTCAAGTAAATGACACAGTAAACAGCTACTAATGAAATGTGAATACCGAATGTTACGTTAAGATCACTAATAATAATATATGGGAGAGGATAAGCGAGGACCAAGGCACGCACAAATTAATCTTTGGAAAGGAATCCAAAGTACAGGAGAAAGAAAAGAAAGCAAAATCAAATACGGAGACGAGAAAACATGAGAACATTCCGGACGTTGATCTTTGCAGGAAAGAAATTGTAACCGAGAGCAGAAGTAACAATGAATGGAGACAATCTGTCCGTGGTCCATGTTCCAAAAATTGACTCTACTGGCGTTGATCTACTGACGTCAATCACAACCAAATTAATCACCTCGTGTCAATCATGGTGCCTGTGTCTGTTTTTTTTCTTAATGCAACGTTTTATACTTGAATAACTAGTTTATCGCATTCGTTACTTTCCAATGGCAATATTCACTTCCAGCGAAAGCTTGATAGTTTACAATCACAACTTCAGCATATGGACCACATCAACAATGACTCTCTAAAAACCTGACCGTGGTCAATGCAAAAACACTGAGACACCTTAATACACGCAGTTTTTGAAACTGTGTGAAATGTTCAAAGTAAGATTATATTATTCTCCTTAATACAGGCGTGTTGAACGAACCCTATATGACAAGCAAACACTCAGTGCCAATGAAATTACTATTGAGAAGGATTGGAACGGCCATGTGGTATAACTACCAAACATGCATTTACAAATAATAATTACAAAGTAATAAGATATTTCATGGAGTGTTAGAAAAGAGCCCAAGCTGTGGGGGAAAAAAACTGGCTTTGTTCATTGAAACAAGTTGTGGTTACGTCATCACTGATGCTATCATGTCTGCATCGTAGTTGAATCATTGTTCGTTCGTTCGCTTTCGTCAGCTTTGACCTCTGACGAAGTCCCACCCACTCAATTTTGTGAGACTGAATTTTGCGTGTAAAGTCTGTTTTATCCCATTACAGGATGCCCCTCGCCATGCAGGCAGATTTACTCCGACTTCAGAGGTACTAATTTTTAGGGAATTAGTACAACCCAGGTGTCCTCGCCAGGGTACGAACCCCGGCTGTTGCCGTGGTAAGCCAACCACCTATCGATTGCGCTAACCGGGCACCCCTGGAATCATTGTAACTTTGCATATATTTAAGAGAGAGAGACTCAGAAAATTAACTGGTTGTCTAGAATGTGTCTTTTTTTTTTCTCATTGATGGCTTCTTCTGTCACAAAAAAATAGTCAGCCTACCTGGCCACGCAAGATCTTTCGTTAACGACGTCTCTAAACACATGTGTCCAATCCTTCACTTCAGTCTTAGACTCACATACACTGCTTGCACTCGGAAATGAATGTCGACTTGTTGACATCCTTAGTCTGTTAGGAACTGAATCATTGTTCGCTGATCGACCGTCGACGGATTGCTTATCACATCGGTCATCTTTTCAGACGGTCTGCAGCAAAATCAATGAATCCTACGAGGAAATGTATAAAGTGTGCACTGATACGTGCTTATTACATCAAAGGTAACATCATCATGCCTTCGAAGTATATTCACATGACTCTGTTTGGGCGGGTTCCATTTGAACACGCCTCTAACTTTCCCTAAATCTTTTCTCTTTTGTTGAATCGGAATTAGAGAGGTCCGTTAGACAATGATCGAAGCACAAACCAAATCGTCTGTTCACATACCCATTTTGCTTAATTTCCTGTGCAAAGAATTGTACACCAGAAAAGGATTTCCTATGAGCAATAGAGCGAAAAATAGAGAAACATTTGAGAGATAAACAAACAGGTTTTAAGAAGAACAGATCATGTGCTGATCAAATAACTATTCTACGTATAATAGTTGAAGAAAGTTTAGAACTAAAATCCCCACTTTACATTGGATTCATAGATTAGGAAAAGTCATTTGATAGTTTAGACAGAAGAATGCTTTGGAAGTTGCTGAGTCATTACGGAATCCCCATAAAGTTTATTAACCTGATAAAAACAATGTATAAAGGAACGAAATGTAGTGTGGTGCATGAAGGAGAGTTTACAAAATCATTCGAAATAAGAACAGGAGTAAGGCAGGGATGCCTTCTATCCTCATTTCTCTCTCTCTACTGGCCATAGATTGGATTATGATATAAAAGGATGAAAATGGCAGGACAAAATCACTAACATAGAATTATGGAAATGTACCAGTCAAATACCAGTGGATGATAAAGAGATAAAGCGAAGACGATGGCGCTGGATAGGACACACACTACAGAAGCCAACTGAGAGTATTACAAAGCAGGCCCTTTGTTGGAATCCCCTGGGGAAAAGACAAAGAGGAAGACCGAGGATTTCTTGGAGAAGACAGATAGAAGCAGAGATGATGATGAGGTGGAAGACATGGAATGATCTTAAAAGAATGTCAAAAAACAGAAGGACTTGGAAAGTGTTAGTTGAAGACCTATGCTCCACTGGGAGCTAAAAATGTAGAAGCAGAAGAATAGAGCGGAAATAAAAATGCAATTTCTTTGCAAACAGAAAAAAATCAAGTAATGGTTCGATTATAAAATAAACCAGATATAATTAGATGAAACACATTTACTTACTAGTTCCGATTGTGGCTCCCTTGTGGTAATTGTGAGATTGATGTGCGAGGATGGTAGTGAGGAGAGAAACGAAATGTTCCATTAACTCACTATAATTAAAGGTATCTTTCGTTCGCCTGAAGTATTGTCTATATCTGCAATGTCGTTTCCTGTATAAATTTTACTGTCTTTTGTAATTCTTGCAGTGGCCCATATAGTTTTGTCTGTAGTGTTGTATCTATGGGCCAATGGATTTTCCTCAGTCTACTATATTCAGTGCAGTCTTGAAGTATGTGTTCAGCAGTCTGGGGTGCCTGTCCACATGTACAAGTAGTTGATGTGCCGATCTTGAATTTTGTATACATGTGACTATGGAGTCGATTGTGTCCTGTTCTTAGGCGTATAATGATAACTTGTTCATATCTATTCATATTATGAAAGGCATCCTGATTTGGGGCTTGTGGTCCTCTGATTGATTTGATTATCTGTTTCTTATGATGGTATGTAACTGGTGTATCTAGTTGTGTGCCTGTTGAACCTCCGAATTAAAGGTATAACATGAGTGACTATAACATAGTTAGTGTAACTAATAGATTATAACAGAGTTCCTTGATTTATTCAATAAATTATTCACTTCAACCCCACCACAATCACTCCGCCTACCTCAGCAGATCAATAAGTAAAATAGTGCAACTTTACTACAGCAATTCGTTTACCTCCATGACGTTGTCGATCCGGAAAAGAATTAATATAAGGAATCCATCACATATGGAATATCATGCAAATATCGAAACCACTAAGCACGGCAGCGTCATTGCCACATCTACCAGATGTTGATAAACGTGATTTACTTTCCTCTCCATTTGCTTCTTTTCAACGTCGAAAGTTGTTATTTTGTTTAAAACGTAGGAGTATTTCCTTGTTGTTAATATCTAAGTAGAAGACACCAAATAATGATTCTTTTCTCTAAAATTGAAGGAAAATTAAAACTTATGACATCATTTAGGATGACTTTATTACTCTTCCAGCCGGCGATGTTTTCAACAATCATCCGTCATGCCATATTTATGTGGCACTCAAGAAAACTCTTCTCCCTCATTCGTTTCCTAGATTCATACTTGTGTGATACGAGTATATCGATCTTAGCTCCATATAACGCTGATAAACTTCATTTTATTTTATTTGTTTTTTTTTATATTTTGAATACGCCAAATAAAAGGCAGAATACGTATTTTCATTCGTTTTCACTCCTTGCTTGAGCTGTTCTACATTCCGCATGTAGTACATCTACCATTCGAAGTTTGCATTGTTCTCATTGTTTTTAAATTCATTGACCAAACTCGTGTCCTTGTCGTGAGAGGCAGTAACATGATACATTAGGTGAATGTTATGATTGTGCGAAATAAAGCTTGGCTCGGTCGCATTGGTCGGTTAGGTAACTAACCATTCATCAGGGCTGACCTCAAAACATCCTTTCGAACGAAGGATTTGTGAACATTACTCAGGCTCTGCAACCGGATTGTGGATAAAATATCCCAACAAGATTTATATCCAGATACACACCGAAAAATTGAAGGGAACATAAATATGTCAACATTACAAGACAAAGGGACAAAATAGTAGTACTACATATGAACATTGAGCACACAGATCAGGAAAACAAAATTTAAAAAAAATGAAAATAATGAGAGAGAAAAAACAAACAGATGCCTTATTTAGATTAACTGATGTTTTGCGCGAAGGAAAAAGCAGCAATAAAGTTCACAGAGACCCTAAGTACTTGTTAATGTATTCCTAGGAAACAACGTCGAGAAATAGAGTGAATTTCTGGTACATCCAGACATAGCAAGTTACATACTGGAAGTCAACATTTCAGACAGAATAATACAATTGTACATCACTGATAATTAGATAGAATTACAAAAAGAAGACATCTTCGATTAACTTTGTGACAGTTATAGTGAAAGTAAAACTATATAGCACACTTGATGGAAGATGATGGAAGATTTGGAAGGTGATGGAAGATTTCAATAAAATGGTGAGTACCAATATACAAAAGCAGGATAGTTATTTCTCACATACAGTCAAAAATGTCAAAGTAATTGAGAATGAACACCGAATGTTGAATCTATGTAGCAAGGACAATCGTTTCACCATTAACACTTTTATACGACAGAAACGCTATACATGTTATACGTTAAATAATACCATGTTGTGTATATGTGTTTTTTATTCTAATATGAAAGCGGTATTGCCAGTCTAAGAGAATTGCAAATGAACTTAGTGCAGAGCTGGGTACTGAGCATACTTTGTAACAGGATTGTGGATATTTGAGCTTGAGATACCATGGTACTCAGATTGGTAGACTTCGATGGTAGCCTGCCAGCGAGTTCCCACAATTCTTCATGTGACACGATATTCCTAACATAACTATACGTATATAAAGAACAAGGTAATGGGCAAGCATTGCCTTAAAAACAACAAGACCTACTAAAGTGTAGTCAACCTTCCTTGCTGAGTTATCGTAAATATATTTTTAATGACAAAACAAAGACGTACTTAGTTCCCCTTAAATCAGATGTTTCCTATAATACAGTTATATTTTCTTGCTGACGTCGCTTGAAGCACGAAGCAATGTAAGAAATTAAATCACAGTAACCAGAAATAATACTACCAGATGTAGAAGGCGTGGTTGAACCATCGCCGTAAATCAAATCACCAGGAGAATATCAACACAAGTAATGCAAGCAGCAGGAAGGTTCAGCGGTAGATGGTTACATAGAATATGTAGAGCAACAGAGGTAAAGGAAGGAACACCTATTGACTGATCAATAACAATAATAATACACCTTTTGGAAGAATAAGGGAACAAGAAAATGTTTATAATACCGTGACATCTAACTGTTGAAATATTGAACAAAATGTATGCCAAAATTATTGAAACAAGATTACGACCGATCATGGCACCCCAGTTGGCAGAAGAACAGATGGCTACGAAATCCCACAGTGTAATATTTGCAATGTTTCAGAAATGGTATTTGTATTTTAAATTAATGGATTCATGTGGATTATCTTTGTCTTTAGGTAACATTGCAAAATAAAAGTAGATTTTCTATTTGATGATCAACGGATTTTTAATTGTGTGTGCTTTAAACTGAACGAGATTAATATAAAAGTATGTATAAACTATGATGAGTAAGTAGATGTTGATGTTACTTTTGATCAGAAACATTTTAGTGGAAATTTAGTTTGCAATATCTGAGAACAACATTCCCTGAAGGTTGGCAGATAGCTAAATAAATAGACATCGTATGCAACAAGACAAACAACATGCTTTCGCTGATATCATCTATGTATGCTGAGCTTCAACACTACGTAATAATTATCCCACCTAGAAACACCGTATATAGAGCATTCATTCCTGTATTGTGCTGTCAACGCCAAACATAGTCACTTGAAACTAAACATAAAAGATAGATTCTCACAACGGAAATGAGGAAAGCACGTGGAGTGACCGGAACAGGTAAAATCAGAAGTTATGTTATAAGAGAAAGAATGGACGTTGAACAAATACTAATGTACATATAGGAAAAAATGGGCTTGCTTGTCTAGACAGAATGCCGTGTTATTCCTTACCATCTATCTATCTATTGACATTTCGAGCCGTAACCGGCCCATAGGGCATACACCCATATACTCTTTCTCTTAAACTTTTATTCTATCATTCCTTTATTCTTTATCATTCAGGGCATATATTGAAAGAGGTAAAGGGGGATGAATTATACACAAACTCAGAGTAAGCTGGACCGACTAATCAAAGAAAGGCTGCAACATCAATTGGCAATGGTTGAAGCTTCAAAATGAAGAGAATCAGAACTTTATATCTCTCTCGACATCGAAACGGCTATAAGAAGGAAGTGAAGAGAAAAGAATCAGCGAGACAGAGAATAAATGATGTACGTGTCCGCAAGTTACATGGAGTCTCTTTGAACAAACAGAATGTGAAACAATGGACATTTGTGACTTACTCGGTTTCATTTGTTTCTTCTTCTATCTCGTTTCCAGTTTCTCTCTCTACTACCTCTTGTTCCTCTACTATCTCTTGTCCATTTTCTCCCTCTTGAGCTGGAAGCAAATGTGAGAAAACGTTTAAGTAAAAGCATATGGATTACATAACTTTTAAACACACACACATATATATATATATATATATATATATATATATAAATATATATATATGTATATATATGTATATATGTATATATATATATATATATATATATTGACACAGTTTCTTTTATAAAATTATGTAAACCATAAATATAGGTAGGTCCGGCCTCAAATCTGTGCCTACATCTTGTGGAGCTGATCGTAATTTTTACATCCATCATGTCCACGCTGATCATCCCTAATTTCCAGTTATCTTTCTTTCCCTTGTCATATAATGCACTTTATTTGCAACTGTTTGCAGAAGAAAGAAGATCGTGTAACTTCCCTGCTGTTGCAGACTTACTAAGGACAGTGAAAGACGAAGGGAAGGTGCCATAAAGTGAAGCACTCATTATATTATGGATGTCATTTTTAGTCAATCATGGGTGGGGCAACGTAACAAAACAGTCGGAGAGATACAAATCAAAACCGTCAAAAGAAAACAAAACAAAACTATTGGAATAAAACGAGACTAAACAATCAAAAGACAACAACACAAAACTATTGGAATAAAACGAGACTAAACAATCAAAAGAAAACAAAACACAACTATTGGAATAAAACGAGACTAAACATTCAAAAGAAAACAAAACAAAACTATTGGAATAAAACGAGACTAAACAATCAAAAGAAAACAACACAAAACTATTGGAATAAAACGAGACTAAACAATCAAAAGAAAACAACACAAAACTATTGGAATAAAACGAGACTAAACAATCAAAAGAAAACAAAACAAAACTATTGGAATAAAACGAGACTAAACAATCAAAAGGAAACAAAACACAACTATTTGAATGAAGCAAAATAAAATCCTTAAAGAAAAGAAAACAAAACTGTCGGCTGGAAACAAAACAAAACTATCGGGAAGAAACAAAAAAAACTATTGAAAGGAAAGCAACAAAAAAAAAATTAAATAAAGCCCCGGAATGAAAAGAAACGAATACTGTTGGAAGAACACAAAATAAAACCGTTGTTGGAAGGAAATAAACCAAAGACATCGTGATTTCACTGTGTACTAAAGGGTTGATACATCTTTACAAAACCTAGCAGCGATTTTATGGGCATTACAATGAGATATCCTCGTCTGGTAGGGGACATTATATGTTAAAAGGTGATAACTGGCATCAAATCACTGTAAGCAAACAATGAATAATACTTGAAACAAATATGAGAATAGAACAGTTGGATATGAGGACACGACATGGAAAATTAGATATCTCGAAAGGGAAATGGAAATGACGGGTTTACATTTATTGGAATAGTGCGAAAAAAGACAAAATTGGAACTGTGACAACAACTCTGATAAATACACACTTATATTCGTTATTAATTCTCTAAAGATCATTCACCAGCAGTTATCATCTTAGATGCAGCGCAAAAGAAGGAGAATTAATCAAAGCTGCATCGGCAATATCTCCGTCAATACTATTAAACTAATGTATATACTGCACGTGCATGCGAGAGCATGACCAAAACAAAAGTACTGGATATTACCAACAAACCATCTGATATAACAATTAACAATGCAATTTTACGAAAAAAGTTATACATTTTAGGTATTTATGAAGCAAAGAGCACAGAGAGAGATGAAGACATTAAATAAAACATCAGGACACCATTCGCGCTAACATTAAATGCTTTCAACAAACTGATGAACATATGGGGATCCAAACTAATCAGTAAACACACATAACTTAGTTGCTCAACTCCTGTGCTGTGTCACTCCTAACATATGAATGTGAAAGTTTGAAATCGAACTAGATTACAGTCAAGAGACTAAGTCTAAAGAAAGAAATGTAAATACCTTTAAAATATGCTTATGTATCGTCTCAAACAGAGGCTGAAAATAAACTATTATAAACGGACTGATAACAGACGAATAAAACAAGAGTACGTGTTAGATTTATGTGAAGAAGGCGTTGGAAATATGTCGATCGTAAGCTGAGAATGAATTTAAAAAAGACTTCCTCATCAGTCATTCATATGGAAGCCATGTAATAACAGGAAACAAGGCAAACCAAAGGAATCGCTAAGCAGAATAATTACTAGGGAAGGCTATGTGACTAAATAACACACATTGGGGTGATACTTCCTATTAACACACACTACACAAGATGGCATTACTGGCTTTGTTTCGGTCGCAGAGTGAAATAGCGCCTCCCTTGTAGGTAGTCCACCCAAGATGATCGAGATACGTGACAAAACCATTTCATTTGATGTCTTTAAACAATAATCAACAGATAATCGTGGATTACAATTAATTGTATTCGTATGAGAACTATTTTATTCCGGAAACGATCTAGGTATAGAGACCCAAAACATACATTTTCAAATCTTGCATTTTATTCTGTCGTTCTATAACGATCCGTATTTCACAAACTTAATTATTTTGGAGTAGCAATCCATGTCTTGTCTCAAAGATTGCATACTTCATGTTATCACAAAAACAAGATATTGTAAAAATTAGAACAATAAAAACTCATAGACAACATCTAATAAACTTACGTTCGTCTATAATATCACGAGTTATTGGTTGCCGTACATCAGTATCACCAGAGATATCAGCTTTGTCATCGTTATAATGGTCTAATCTACGGTTCCGTACGCCGAGAGCCACAGAGAAAACATAAAGCACAGCAATACACGCCAATAGAAGGAGTCGCTTCATCTCAAAGTTATGTTCTCAAGATAATCTGAGTTGCCTTGAGGTTAGAGTCTGAATCAATGACGTGTCTGTGAGCAAGTTCATGGAGAGTTCATTAGCGTTTGTGATAAATCTAGAAAATGTAAACATTCTAAAAATGTGATTACAGTTTGTAGAGAAGGCTTGAACCTGAACTATTAAATGTTAACTGCCCTTTAATCTGAACTTAATTTAGTTTTATGATTCTAGAAATAAATATGCACCGTTCATTCATTCATTCAATTTCCTCTCGAACCGAAGACGGCACATAGGACGGAAGTGATAATTCTCCGCGATTGACAATTTACTTCTTGTTCTGGTAGGTTTCTTAGTCCCTTGGATGAGTCTTCCCAAAATATTGTTCTGCATAGTAACGGTCTAGATCTGCATTAATTCCTTACTTAAATGAATGCCTGATCAGGGAGTTTTTCTTCATTCATTACAAGCACATGACCGATGTATTTTTGAAGTCCCCCTTCTTAAAATGATTGATATGTATTCTTGTTTCGATTGATCTTTCATCAAATCGTTTGAAATGTATTCTTTTGAAACTTATGTTTAAAATCTTAAGTAGGCTATTTTTTCTTCAAAGACTTTTAAATTGTCATTTAATTATGGGTAGATTTCAAACATGAATGTTCATATGTTAGCCTTGGTATAGCACAGTAGTTGAGGAATGCACTTTTTTTTTTTACTTGCGAACTTTGGTTCTCCAGATATTCAACAGATTGTTAAATATATTGTAATACTAGAGGAATTTATTTCAGTTGTTTACGTCCATTACATCGAGTGGCGACTAGCCGTGTGGTGACTAGGAGTGTAGTCGAACGGTATAGACCCCACTTTTCCACTGTAACATGATGCGTGATCTGTATTCAACGTCAAATTTGTCCGGACTGCGGTTGGATTCAGTCTTTCACCGAAATGGAGGTTTGACTTATTTTTTTTTGGGGGGGACAGCAATTCGTGGGTAGGCCTATTGATCATGAAGTCTTTATCGGATTCGGCGCGACCGCATCGAGATTACGTTGAAAATGACGGCCCCGACAACGACCCGGAAGTGTTAATTTTGAGCTGCGCACTATTTATAATTTTTTTTCCGTTCATCAGGTTTCACCTCTGACGAAGTCTCTAGAGACTAGGAATTGAATTTTGCGTGTTAATCCATATTTTCCTGGCAGCCGTGTGCACAGTGGTTCCTCGCCGCACAGGCAGATAACTCCGAATTCGGAGGTACTCATATTTTTTCCCATCGATGAATAATTGACGTTTCATGCCGGGCCTAGCAGCTGAGACTAAGAGTGGTTGCCGCAGAGAGAAATCATAAATAAAAATTCCAACTGGTGCAGCCGTGTTTTTCTCAAATCCTCTGTCTCGAGGCCGGCGTCTAACGTTACCAATGACGGGGGTTAACACCACCCGGAAGTGACCATTTTGAGATGCGCACCATTTATTCAGTTTAAAGCGGCACGTTTAATAGAACCGCTTTTTTAAGATAAAGCGCGAAATTTTACTGAACGCAACATTATTTTATGGTTGTTTTGTTACGGAAGGACCCAGTATCACTGAAAAAGAATTAAAATCCGTAATTGCTCAACCGCTCGTGCCAGCGTAATCATCCGAATTAATATCTCATCTCCCAAACAAAGAAAGGTAACTGTAGTCCCCATCGTCTCATGCAGTCTCTGCACGCGCCAAAAGACATAAGGCGAAACCGCTCAGAAAGTGAATAAAGCCAAGTGTTTCCTGTCATACGGTATCATCATTCATTGTAAACAATTGGAATATCGAAACATGATCAAAACGGATGAGAGACACAGCTCACGGTGTGCACAGAGCACTTAACTCAGTAGCACCAGCAACACGCCGGACTTGGAATATGAGGAAGCTGCAACAAGGAACACATTTCATGCATAGCCTTTAATTAAGAAGGGGTGGAAACTCGCGTGCTAAGACGCCGGATCAAGTCTCGTATTTTACATTTACCTTTATTACCTTCAATTGTTCCCGCCGCCTATCCACCATATACCGGAAATTAATATAGTATAGTATAGTTATATATACGCAACATGTTCAATATAACAGTGTGGACGATCAGAATGAACACTTTGCTAGTTGCTGGAACGGAAACTGAGCAGAAATGGGAATACCCCTCTTGCGGTGAAGGGAAACCGTTCTAATCACTAAACGTCTAATCGTGGTTTATAATTTCGCTTTCTGTAAGAATTTATGTTTAGTATCTCCCACATTTCCTGTACCACACGAAACTTACTCAACAAATTGTCAACCGTAATGTGATGAGGAGGTTGTTTATCAGGAAATTTTGCAATAAATCTTTGAACAACCATACTCGTTTATCGACGGCTAATTCGAAACACTTGTTCAACTAAACAAATTATTTCTTCTGGTGACAACATCATTCTGTTTTGAGCGCAGAGAATTACCTCAGCAGACGGCAGCCATTCACTATATTTTGCTTCACGATGAACTGTGCAGAACATTTTTTGATGACATTTATTTATTTTTTGCATATGTGTTCAAAGTGTGTGTATATATATATACATATATTCCTGCATTGCGTTTTATCATAATATACTATACTATACTATACTATACTATACTATACTATACAATACTATACTATACTATACTATACTATACTATACTATACTATACTATACTATACTATACTATACTATACTATACTATTGTATTCCAACTTTCTTTTTTCCGTGATGTGGCCGAAAAAATAATGATTGTTTTTTTTTTCCTGATGTTTCTTAGGAGCTCCCTTTCTGTGTTGGTTTCTTTAATAATTTTATCAATGGACTCTTTATTTGTCCAGGCAACTTTCCACATTATTCATATAAACCCATCTCTGTAACCTATACTCGACTTTTCATTTTTTTGGGTTACAGACCATGATTCGCTTCCATAGGTCAGAATTGGCTCTATATAGGACCGATTAAATCTCTTTCTCACTTCTCTTGACATAGAATGTGTTGCATACGATGATTTTCATTTTCTGAAATGATTTTCTGAAATATTCTAGTTTTTATTTTTGTGGTGCAACTTCAATCTGATGTTATTATTGTACCTAAGCACCGATGAACTCTCTCACTTCCATTGACATATGTGTGTTGCATAAGACGTTTTTCATTTTTTGAAAAGCTTTTTTTGGCCTGGGCTTTTCTGCTTTTTATTTATGTGGTGCTTTTACCATCTGATGTTATTATTGTGACAAATTATTTTATGCGTTGCACTTGATTCAGATTTGTCCTGTTTATTTTTATGCTGCATGATGGTGATGATTGTTTCTTCGATACGACAATTGCTCCTGTTTTCTTACTATTCATACTGAGACCTTTCTTGTTGGTTTCTTGTACTTGTATGTATATCATTTCTTGCGGTTCATTTTCTGTCTCTGCTATTAAAACAGTGTCATCCACATATTACAAACTTGATATGTTGTGACTATTGACTTCACTCCTTTAATATATTCTACTTATCTCATATATTTTCGCTGTTAAGTGAAAACACACGGAAATAAAGAGAATGAATAATAAAAAAAATATTTTAAAAAGTAACAGCTAACGGATACATTACAGACACAAGAGAAAGGAAAAACGCGAACAGTCAAACACAAGTATAATATTTAAACGGCATAAATATATCACACAACTATTTCATGATCAAAGGAACAAGAAACCAATTTAAAAATGTACATCGGGCTATACAATTTTAAGATCGGAAGATAAGAAAAAAAACTATACAATGGAAAAGAGAAAAGAAGCAGGAATTGACAACATACAGATAGGGATGATACAGGCACTATAAGATTTTGGCATTGAAGTGATCACAGCTATATGCAACGGCATATATCAAGTAGGAAACATACCAAATGAACTAATAATGTCAAATTGTATTACATTGCCTAAACATAATGAAGCAGTTGAATACGGCAACTTTAGAATAATAAGCTTATTGAGCCATGTTACAAAAATCTTGCTAAAGGTTGTGCAATGAAGGATTGATAATAACATTAATATTGAATTATAAGAGCACCAATTTATATTTAGAAAAAAAACCCGTGTTACACAGGAAGCCATATTCTGCTGAGAATATTAATTTAAAAAAGTACACAGAACTAAAGAAACAAATATATACCTGCTTAATAGACTACACCAAAACTTTTGATAGAATACACCATAAACAACTTATAGAACGCATAACAGACATTCATCTAGATGACATAGACATACGACTAATATGCAATATATACTGGGATCAAACATCAATAATAATATATAACAAAGATAACTCTACACCCATTGATATAAAAAGAAGATTAATGACATGTATACATAGTATCACCAAACTTGTTCAATCTATACACTGAGCAAATCTTTAAAAACACCACAGAGATGCCAAGCCTAAACATTAATTGACACTTAATCAATAAACAAAGATATGCAGATGAAACTGTTTTACGATAAGAAAATCCAAAAGATCTACTTCAATTACCTAATTAGTAAACAAGAAAATAAAAAGTATGCATATTCATATAGATAGATAGATAGATAGATATATAGATAGATAGATAGATAGATAGATAGATAGATAGATAGATAGATAGATAGATAGATAGATAGATAGATAGATAGATAGATAGATAGATAGATAGATAGATAGATAGATAGATAGATAGATAGATAGATAGATAGATAGATAGATAGATAGATAGATAGATAGATAGATAGATAGATAGATAGATAGATAGATAGATAGATAGATAGATAGATAGATAGATAGATAGATAGAAATATTTAAAATACTACAAATATGATCATAGACAAAGAAAATACTCAACACCTACAAGTGGATACCAAAATTGAGGTAATATACCTGGAGACAGTCCAGAGCTACAATTACCTGTGAAATACTATAAACAGTGATGGAAAATGTATAATTGAAATAAAAAAAAGGGTATTGCAAAAAGTAATTTTAATGCCATAAACATATACTAACATCAAAACAAATAACATCAGGTCTAAAACTATAGTCCGTTCAGAATCGTTTGCCGAGATGTTATGATTTATAATTCAAAAAGTTCTTGATGATTTCACATGATTTTTGGCATACGGTGTTAAAATGTCCATGTCACGAGAACATATGTGTTACTCGATGTCTAGCTATAACGGTTTTATTAAAGCGGCGAATTCCTTTGATCTTTGCCCATGTAACTATTATTTTGACCCTAATCAAAATGTTTTACAGTAATCTAGTGCAACGATGACCCATAGGCGTGTCCATAAAATTTTACTGGGTGGCAAGTATACACATTTTAAATTATATATAGAACTTTTGTTCGTAGAGTCAATTTGATATAGTTCCATGCTCTTGGTGTGAGTTTCCCAAATGTTGTCGCTGCCTTTCAAATACGTACATTTAGTTCCTCATCTAAGGAAAGTGTGGCTGTAATAGTGGATCCAAGATAGCTGAACTTCTGTACTGACTCAAGCAGGCTTCCATTCAAAGTAATGGTTGTTGGTTTGCTTATAACATATTTTTGATTGCTTGGGTGGTCTTGAACAATAAACTGTTTAACAAATCAACTAGGAAATTTTGCAAATCAAACTATTTATCTGTAGACTTAATCAGAGTAATGATCATTCAGAATCAGACGAGTCAAATAGGTCGATTACTGCTTTCGGCTGAACAAACAACAAACCATCCTTTTTCCAATATTCCTCTTCTTGTCGTAACACATGATCCTCACATTTTACCCAGTAGTCTTTATTTATATTTGATAGAGCCTGATTTGTAAGTGTCTCAACATCGCATAATTTGAAAGTTTTATTTGTATATGCTACGTGTCCTTTAACTTTTGCCCAAACTAGTTATATAGGATTTAAGTGTGCATGATATGGAGGTAGTCTCAAACATCTATGGCCATGTTCTTGAATTAACTTGTCTATTTTAAATATCTTTGTACGTTGTGTCTGTTTTACAAGGCTAAGCAATTCGGGTTTCAAGTAGCTGTCGTTAACTTGTATGTGTTCTTTTATGAGCCACGTTTTGATTGCATCTTTTGTACTTGATGATGTTGGGATTCTATCTTCTACGTTAACTACGTTATGGTATGAAGCATTGTCCATTATCAGACAAGAAGGTCGATCTAATATTGGAAGGATACTTTTCTCGATCCAGTCTTTAAATATGTGCCCATTCATTTCGGAGTGGTAGTCTCTATTGTCTATGGATTTTGAAATGAAAACGAGATGAGCATTCTGCAACAACCCATTATGTCTGCTACCTGCATGTGCAACTATCAAACGTTGCCCTTTACTGCTTGGTACTGATCTTTTAATACTTCCATCTGCTAACTGCCATTCCTTTTAATTTGTATGATGAGCGTTGATCCAAGTTTCATCTAAATAAACAATATCATAATCATTTTCGCGCATTTCCTTCACTTTACGTAAATACTTGCTTCTAAGAGCTACTAGATGTGGCTTCTCACAAATAATGTTTTTTCCACCAGCATACTTTCTAAAGGTGAAGCCTGCACTTCTTAATATTTTCCATAATGAAGTTTTTGATATTTCAATGTCGTTGTTAGTTTTCAGCCAAAGCTTCAACTTTCTAAGTGTCACTTCTTCGTTTATATCAAACATTCGACAGATTTCTCTTTTTACTAGGTCCTTATCAAAACTGTCTAACGTTTCTTTCCTTCCTTGCTTTCTTGTATTTGTTGGCAATAAATATCCGCTTCCTTTAACTATTCGATCAAATGAACGTTTACACAAACCTAAAATATGCATTGTTCTCTTCTCAGAGTTTGATAAAGAACAATAAAGATGTCCCTTTTTACGCTCTCTGCAGAAGTATTGATAAATCTTTATAGCAATGTTATGCTCAGTAAAATATTTTGCCTTTATATTCATTCTCACATAGACTTGCAGAAGATAATATGGATAGTGCCGCCTCCTTTCTGTAAATATTGAGATTTGCCTCTGAATTATGACTCGAACTCGAGTCTACGGCCGTGATTTTGACGTCACATAATTTCCGGTTTCGGCTAAAATGTCATTTTGTGCTAAACGGGAAATTTCATATGTAACATTTCTTTATAAAAATTTATAGTGGAAACATAACTATTTTAGGACGGTGCGCATTCAGCCGTGAAGGTCATGCCTATATGTTAAAGAATCAGCTGTGAGATGTAAGCATCTACATAATCCCGCCGGTGTTTATAATATCGATTAACTTTTTTTTAATATAGGTTAAATAAGGCATCTTTGAAACTGGATCACATTTCTTTGATAAAAAAATATTTTTATAGCGACATTAGTATTCTAAACCTAACTTCAAAAGATCAATGCAAATGAACAATACGTTTTTGAAAAAAATAAATTAATGTCTAGGCAAACGAATCTGAACGGACTATAGAAGCGTATCTACATAGTGCTTAATTGTGGGTGTTGTTCGTTATGTGTATTTGCAAACATGAATTCAATTGGTTACAATTAGTGTGGCCGTATTTCTCAATGATTTTGTCAACATGGTACACCTTTTTCTTATTCGTATTCTTCACAAGTTGTAACAATTCGGGTTTTAAATATGTGTCGTCAAATTTGACATTTTCATTCGCAAGCCATGTCCTAATTTGCTCTTTTGTATTTGATGCAGTAGGCACTTTGTCCCATCTTGAATTCCCTAAGGAAGTGCTGATATAGTAAAACAGTAACCTTTTGCATAGTTATAAATTTGCATTTCAAACTCATTGTAATTTAGATATAAATGTTGGTATTTAAAGTCAACAAATTGTCTACTGAGTCTTCACAAAATTAATAAAGATACGCCTTCCCTTCGGTAATTAATGCCCAGGCCGTGGTGCGTCATGTCGTTCAATAACAATTCAGTTTTGTGCACGGGATTTTCCTGAACTTAGTGTTTCTGCAATAGCCAAACTATTTTACGTGAACGACCGCACCAAATTAATGTATATATCCTAAAATGGTGTCAAATTCGAACAGGGTGAATTTAATATAGCCTAAAGAAGAAAACTTTTAAACTAGATCAAATTTCTCAGAGCAAAAAATATTTCTATAACGACATCAATATTATAAGATTACATGCAAAAGTTGAAAGCAAAATAACAAACGGTTATCACGTAAAGCTAATTCAAGTGTGGTTCTGAATTTCTGAACGGACTATAAGAATTGCAAAATGTTACATCTTCTCAATATTCATGTATGGTGCAGAAACATGGACATTAGACAAGAAAATGGAACAGAAAATTGAAGCCTTTGAAATGTGGATATGTAGAAGAATAGGTAGAATTGTATGGAAAAAAAAAAGAAAACAAACGACGATGAGGCCTTAAAACAACTAAAAATGAAAACATAACTAGTTAATACAATTCAAACAACACAATTTTTTGGTGCATGTTCAAAAACACAACATCCTATTTTAAGTATTATTGGAAGGAAAAACACAGGTTAAAAGAGGCAAATATAGATCATGACTAACGTGAACAAGTAACATTAAATGATGGACACTTCAGCCTATGACAACCTGCACCATCAAAGCAAGACACAGAGCAGAATGGCGCTACATGGTAGCCAACCACCGATGCGGAGACGGCACTCGATGATGACGAATGTGAAAACAAAAACTTGCAACAGAACACAGCCTTGTGCGACTCGTTTGATATATTGGTACTGTTATATTTGGGGAGCCGCGATAGCTCACTGGTTAGTGAACTGGACTACAAAGGAAGGACAAGAGGTAGGGTTCGATCCCAAACGACGGCTTTCAGGTTCACCCAGTCTTTAATGGGAACCTGATTTTTTCAGGGAAAGTGAAGCGGCACGGGCGTAATACCGACCACATCACCCCAAAAATCATGTGCCGAAGGTTTGTAAAATATATGGTCTTTCTTCTCTTCTACTTTTCTCTTTTCACTGATACCTAAAAGGTGTCGTGGTTTATATCATTTGTCGTTCTTGTGCTGCTCGAATTGTCTGAATTAGTGATTTTCTTTTGCTGTTACATGTCTCTGTCACTGCATCTATCCATCTTCTTCTGGGTCTTCCTCTTGGTCTTTTTCCATGCATTCTCGAGAAGAACGCCTTTGATGGTGATTGGTAAGGATTCATTCTGACCAGGTGGCCAAACCATTTAAGTTGTTGTTGTTCTACATATTCTTGGCAGGGTTTTGTTCCTACTATTTTTCTTATGGTTTCATTGGATATTCTATCTCTTCTTGTGTTGTTTGTTACTTTTCTCAAGCAACGCATCTCACATGTATTGATCTTTGTTTAATGTGATTTAGAAAGGGTCCATGTTTGACTTTCATAGCACACAGTTGGTATGCAGATGCTATTTATCATTTGTTGTTTAGCTGGCATAGAAATGTTTGGATGTCTTAGCAGTGGTGAAAGCTGGTATGTGACAGAATTTGCTTTTTTGCATTCTCATGTCGATTTCTCTGTCTAGTTTTCCATCTTCTGTGAACATTGTGCCTAAATACTTGAATTTCTAAACTTGTTTTATTTCTTTGTCTTTGACCTTGATGTTTAATGGGTGTTTTAATTCGCTTATTCTTATAGCCACTGTTTTTGCTGTGTTAATTTTCATAATATATGGTCACTAACACCATATTCCCTTTACGCCACTTGGCGTGACGAGGGTACATTACTTTTTTTTTTTTACTGTTATATTTGATTGCTAATTATTATGGCTGCTGTTTGTTGTCATTACATGTTTTTTTATGATTCGCAGATCCTTGCCAACAATGTTTAATTTCTCCAGTATATTGATTATTTCCACATGAATTATTTTGTCAAATGCTCTTGTGTCGTCTATAAAACACATATATAGATCTTTCTTTATCTCTATAGATTTATCTCTCAATGTTCTTAGGATGTGCATTACATTATTGGTGCTCTTTCCTTCCACAAATTGTTCCTCATGTATTTCCAAGTTGTATTTTGTTCCTTACACTTTCCACAAAAGTGAACTTTAACAGTTTAATTGTTCCCAGTTCGTGAGAAAGTTGCTACTACGATAATAGACCGACCCCTGTCCGATATTCATATAACTTAACCAGGAATAAGTAATAACAATATGTATATTCGTTGATTTAATTATGAACGGTACCGACATACATTGTGGGTCTGTGGCTGTAAAGAGAGAAATACGTTGTATTGATTCTCATGTTTGCTGTTTGCAAGTGATGGAACGTGGACTAAAGACGGCTTTAGAATTGCAAGGAAAATGAAAGAAAACAAAACTGTAAAACATGAAAAGTCAAAGAAATATATTGAAAATGTTGTTTCACTGTCACTTTTAGGAAACGTACATATTAAAGAGCAGGTTAGTGAAGCTTGCGGGATTTCAATATTGAGCATAACAGGAAGGTTGCCACAAACCAGGAAATCTTATCCAAGATAATAGATTCCATTTTATCATATGATCATCAAGTAACGGGCCTGATATCTTTATTGTGCACTGAGGTAATGTCTTCTTCGTTGTTGTTACCATTACATCTGTCTTTGTGCTATTAAGTCTGAATTCTTTTTTTTTTCTTTCATTATACTGTCTAACATTTCTTTTACTCATTTTCGCCTTAGCGATTGAGACTGTAACCTCATCACACCTTAGATTATGACATCTCATTGTTCCAGGCATGCTCCTTATTGATCGTAAAATAATCTCAATAAACATATTAAACTAATATGGTGACATCATACAACCTTGTCTGTTTTATTTGTTGAAACATTTCCAATGTATGTACAGTTCTTATGGCCGCTGTTTGTTGCCAAAGTATGGGTAAAATCACAAAAATGAAGAAAATTATATAAATTACAGGATTCAACACAGAGAAACTATCATAATAGTCAATACTGGAAAGATAAACTGTAATGATGCTTTGGGGAGATTTTAGAAAATAAGAGAACTATTTTATTTTAAAAACAGTTAGAAGTATAAGAGCAAGAAATGCACCTAGTAGAAATAATTAATGACCAAAATCGAAATCCTCTAATTGATTCAATAAAAATAACTAGCAGATACATGAACTACTTTAATAGGACCTCTCAATCACAGAGAAGTTATTCTGAATAAAACAATACAAAAGCAGAACATTCTTGTATCACTAGAACTAGTTACACTATTTCCTCATCTGTTTTGGAAAACTGCTTTTGCCTGAGCCATTCTGCATCTCTCCTCTGTTGTACTTATACCCTCTAGGGTTAACATTGTTACCAAATATTTTAATTTGTGAAGTGGTAAACTATGTTGTAAACTAAAGTAATGGTGGTCATTAATTTATATTTGTTCATATAAAATGTTGAAGAATTAATAAAACAATTCACGAGTTATCTGTTTCGTTAGTCGAAAACTAAAACAAAAAGTGTAGTTAAAATTAATATCAGTGACACTAGCCACATTCCATGGAATCTCATTTTGCCGGCGCGTATTAATTTATGTTGCTAAGTAGTTCTTTTTATCTTTTATTAAAAAATGTAAACTGTTAAAAACCATTTTAAATGGAACAAGAAGCATTGTGCCCTTACATGATTTATTGACGCTGATCATAGTTCTAGAAAAGCAATTTTGAAAATATACAACTTGTCAAACACGAGAATAATAAAAAAAAGTTGACATAAGAAGAAGCAAGGATGGGGAAGACAAAGAAGAATATAAACCGCATTCAGTGTGACTTTTAATTACTCAGCTGAGGAAAACAATCTGCATATGAATAAACTAATGACAAAAATAATGAATCGAGCTACACAATAAAAGGTGGCCCCACTGGACTCAACATTGTAAAGGTGGACAACGAAAGCTTTAACATGTTCACGTTACATATCAGGAGACACGCAATATCTATGAATAAATGTACATACCGTAAGTCTGATTACAATACGTATCAATGTGTAAATGTGTATGTGGTGCTCAAGATTCGTCAGCACCAACGTAATATAGTAAAGCTGAGTGGCATTGTTCCTAAGCGTTCGGCTTCTCGTGGCAAGGCGCAATGCCATGAAGTACTGGTTCGATCCTGCTTCGGACCATATATTCTTTGTTTTTTATTTCTGTTGTTGTTTATTTGTCATTTTTTCTGAGTGCTGTATTACATACCTGTTCCTAATATGATTCCCTGAATTATCGCCTCGGAAGTCCCCCTCTATAATAATATTTATTTATTTGTATTTGTCTCCTTTATATAGTAACAACGTATTGACCCCGCCGCAAACATCTGCTACGTGCCACATCACAGTCTAAATCCTGCATTAGCTGGGTAAATTGACCGAGACTATCCTTTGTTTTAAAATAGGTTATATAGCCACGCCTTTCACGTGATAAATAAATGTTCAGCTGACCAGCCGGCCAATAGAATCAGTTCAGCTGCTGATGCAACATTGTATTAACACGTTGATGCTTCCGGTGGTTGATTGATTCGAACAGGTGTTGTCAAATTATTGTCTCTCATATTGAAAATATGCCAGCAATTGAGCAACATTGAGCAACATTGAGCACAATTGAAAAAAACTAAAACTTGCATTCGTGTACTTTTTTCCTTAAATATAAATTTCGGGTTTTTGAGACAAAGGCTCTTGAAAAATAAAATCTAAATTATCATCATCATCATTGAGTGCCATCTCCGCATCGAATGTTGGCTACGATGGATCGTCATTCTGCTCTGTCTCTTACTTTGATGGTGCGGATTGTCATGGGTTGACTTATCCATCTTTTAATGTTTCTCGTCAATATTAGCTTTTGTCTGCTTCTACCTCATTTACCTTGCATTTTCCCTACCAATATTACTTTTATTAGGCTGTTGTGTCTTTTAACATGTCCCAACAATTTCATTGGTCTAGTTCCAATTGTGTTTAGTACTTCTCTTTTCATTTTTAGTTGTTTTAAAACTTCATCTTTTGTTTTCTTTTCTTTCCACCCAATTCTACATATTCTTCAATAAATCAACATTTCAAATGCTTCAATTTTCTGTTCTGTTTTCTTGTCAAAATTCCATGTTTCTGCACCATACATAAATATTGAGAAGATGTAGCATTTTGCAATTCTTAGTTTTTAGCCCTGATGTTGTTTGTTTTGATGCCAGTATATTTGTTATGACATTAACATTGCTTTTTGCTATACCTATTTTTTGTTTATTTCAGTTATTCATTTTCCATAAATTATATAACAGGGTTATAGTATTTCCCATGCAGTTGTAGCTCTGAACTGTCTCCAGATGTATTCCTTCAACGTTTATATTTATTTGTAGATCTTGAGAATTTTCATTGTTTATGATCATAGTTTTAGTTCATATTTTATAAGAAAGCGAGACTGTGAACCGAGCATAGAAGAAATTGATCAGATATTGACAATAGTCAAAGGAGCATTAAATATGAACAGTTAATTACATTATTTAGTGGTCCATTTAAACTTTTGAATTATTTGGGCGCGGGCATCAGTAAACAGCAGCCATTTCTCTTTGTCATTTAAATATATTCTGAGGGGTTGGACTCACTAAAACCAGTTGTACAACAGAGGTGAGATGCAGAATGGCTCAGGCAAAAGCAGCTTTCCGAAAAATGAGTAAGATACTATGCAATCCATTTTTGACAATAGAAACAAGAAAAAGAGTTCTTAAATGTTACGTAAGCCAGACTTAACATGTTGATGTCAATCATGGACAATAGGACAACAGACAAGAAAATCACTCGGGTCTGTGTTGAAGAATGTTGAGGATACAATGGACAGCTAAGAAGAGTAATCAAAATGTTATGAAAGAGGCCAACGCAAAAAGAGAGCTAATTTCCAATATTAGGTAGAGACTATCATCATTTTTTAGCCATGTAATGAGAAGAGAACACCTGGAATATATTGTAGCAACTGGGTAAATTGAGGGACGAAGATATAGAAAAGCAAAGAAAAAGATACCATGCGTCTTAAGAGAATGACTTGGCAGAAGGTCAATAACAGAAAGGATAAATAACTGTCGTGATCGAAAGTTGTGGAGAGACATAATCACCTACGCCAGCAGGTATGGTACTTGATGATGATGAAGACAATTCAACTCTTATTGTGCAAAGTTACTCGAACCTGTAATTGCCCTATCGCTAATGATATAAATGTACACGCCTGGAAACAATGGAGTTGTGAAATATTAGTTAATAAGTCTATGTAATATAAAGATATATCCACATTGAGCTGAAATCGTATTATTAATATGCATACTGTCTAAGGACAGGTTATAAAAAAGAAGTAAAATCTTCAAGAAGTTAGCGTCTTCTTGAGATCAAAGGACTATTGCCAAACATTCTGATTGGTTATAGGCCGGACAGGGACACTCAACTAATGCCTCTATCATTGTCTATGCCGTGTATGAACTTATAAAGAGAAGTTAGCCGTGGCAGTCCACAATCTCTTGGATCCCTACAATCGGGTGGTCTATGGCAACTTAGTACTTCTACTTTATGAGACTGGCTTTGTTCAACGGCTCGTGCATGTGGAGGAAAGTGGTGTTACATTTCAGTGATTGGAGATCTGATCCGCGCTATATCTCACATGGGCTACCTCAAGGGTCGCCGTTATCACCTGCTTTTCTTAATATATATATACACACTGTCATAGTAGCCAAATCAATAGTGTGGGGTCACACTCTTGCCTTTAAATGTGGCATTTTTTTGGGTCCACGTTCGCGATAGATCAAGAATAGCAAGAACATAACAGGGAAATGTGGATCAGATAACCAATAGGTGCAATAACAATAGTGATCTCATTAACCCAAAGCAAAGACATGGATTATGTGGTACTGGCTGAATAGAAGATATGTAAAGGACACCATCCCAGTGATCAAATGTAATGGTCAAACAATCATCATCATCATGTACCTTACCGGTTGGCGTAGGCGATCATGTCCTTCAACAATCTTATATCTGCAATGTTTCGTATCAGTTCTGTTGTTGACTATTTTCCATGCTATGACACCAAGCTATCCAGTATTTTCTATCTTTGTCGTCCGCGATCTGTCTTTCCTTTTATTTTGCCAATTGTAACCAAGTATTCCAACTTTCCTCTTCTCATGATGTGCCCGAAAAATGTTGATTGTTTCTTTCTGATGTTTTGTAGGAGCTTCCTTTTTGTGTTGGCCTCTTTGAGAACTACCTCATTGGTCTTTTTGTTGTCCAGGGAACTTTCAACATTCTTCTGCAAAATCCCATCTCTGTGGCCTCTAATCGTCAAACAATCATAGTCAGACTATGAAATATTTAAGATTAAGATTTGTATGGTTCTTTCTTGCATTAACCGCATTAGCCATGTCGTTCATAAGCCAAAGAAGAACAAGAGCATGTCAGGGTTCTAGCCAGCTTTGGGCATGATCATTCTATCGTTAACGAAGATCACATTTGGCAAAAGTTTAGACTCAGTGCATACGACAGGGTGGGTGAACCTGATATACAACTATCTGTTCAATGAGGTCTCTACTTGGATTACCGCCGGGCATTAGATTACGTCACGCGTATGTTCATTGCCAGAGTTGGTAGCAAGACTATAGTTAGTATCAGAGTGGACAATTATTATATATCATCATCATTATGTGCCATACCAGGTTGCGTCGTCGATCATTTCCTTCCACAATCTTATATCTACAGTACAAAGTATCAATTCTGTTGTTGGCTATGTTCCATGCCATGACACCAAACTATCTAGTATCGTCTCTATTTGTTGGTCGTGATCTCTCTTTCCCTGCATTTTGTCAGATGTAACAAAGTATTGCAACTTTACTCTTCTCATGGTATGCTAACAAATATTGATTGTTTCTTTATGTTGTTTTTTTCCTATGAGCCAATTTTTGTGTTGGCCTCTTTAAGAATGTCCTCGTTGATATGTTTAGTTGCCCATAGATGTTTTAATATATGTGGACAGTATATGTGAAATGTCAAAATGATCAATAGTGCAATATTTAGATCCATGTTAGATACCCATGAGAGAGTTAGTGTAAGAGATGTAAACAGTGCAATAGTTGGTGTAGCAGATGTCAACAGTGCAATAGTTGGTGTAAGAGATGTCAACAGGGCAATAGTTAGTATAAGAGATGTCAACAGTGCAATAGTAGGTGTAAGAGATATCAACAGTGCAATATTTGGTGCAAGACATGTCAACAGTGCAATAGTGGGTATAAGAGATGTCAACAGTGCAGTAGTTGGTATAAGAGATGTCAACGGTGCAATAGTTGGTATAAGAGATGTCAACAGTGCAATAGTTGGTATAGGATATATCAAGACTGCAATAGTTGGTGTAAGAGATGTCAACAATGCAATAGTTGGTATAAGAGATGTCAACCGTGCAATAGTTGGTGTAAGAAATCTCAACAGTGCAATAGTTGGTATACAATGTGTCAACAATGCAATAGGTGGTGTAAGAGATGTCAACAGTGCAATAGTTGGTATAAGAGATGTCAACAGTGCAATAGTTGGTATAGGAGATATCAACACTGCAATAGTTTGTTGTAAGAGATGTCAACAGTGCAATAGTTGGTGTAAGAGATGTCAACAGTGCAATAGTTGGTATAAGATATGTCAACAGTGCAATAGTTGGTGTAAGAAATCTCAACAGTGCAATAGTTGGTATACAATGTTTCAACAATGCAATAGTTGGTGTAAGAGATGTCAACAGTGCAAAATTTGGTATAAGAGATGTCAACAGTTCAATAGTTAGTATAATAAATTGTCAACAGTGCAATAGTTGGTGCAAGAGATGTCAACAGTGCAATAGTGGTTATAAAGATGTCAAAAAAGCAATAGTTGGTGTACTAGATGTGAACAGTGCAATAGTTGGTATAAGAGTTGTCAAACAGTGCAATAGTTGGAGTAAGAGATGTCAACAGTGCAATAGTTGGTGTAAGAGATGCCAACAGTGCAATAGCTAGTATAAAAGATGTCAACAGTGCAATAGTTAGTATAAGAGATGTCAACAGTGCAATAGTTAGTATAAGAGATGCCAACAGTGCAATAGTTAGTATAAGAGATGTCAACAGTGCAATAGTTGGTGTAAGAGATGTCAACAGTGCAATAATCATTGTTCAAGTAGGCAATGTTGCACTACTTAGTGTCAAAGTCATCATCATGTCAGATGTCCTTTACGTAAAGTTGTACTTACCACAGACCGTCTAAAAGTGGATCTGTATATAGCCTGGTCTCGCACTTCTTACATCGACATGTTCAGAAGTGTCTCTGATGTTTTGAAATAACATGTTTTTGGTTAGTGTCCGAGTAGAGAAAGTAAATCACTGACAAAGTTAATATTAGTGTATCTGAGTAAAAGGTAGCTCCCTAGTTTGTGACACATATGGCTTTAGGGCAAAATGTTTGTTTCTCATAGCACATTAGTGCAATGATTTGTGACACATATATCATTAGCGCATTTGTTAGTGACACATAGAGTATTACTGCAATTATTTGTAACACATAGGACATCAGTGTAACACATAAGACATAATTAATCCAGGTGTAGACAATCTTCCTTGTAATTATCTTCTCCCGCACCTGGTGGCACATACGATATCATTGCAATAACTGATGACACACAAGACATCAGTTTATTAATTGGTGACACATAAGACATCATTGCAATAACTGGTGACACAGAAGACATCATTGCAATAACTGGTGACACATAATTTATAAGTGCAATGGTTTGTGACAGAGTAGACTTTAATACAAGAGGTAGCGTTAGTTTGACAAATATAGACCTCGTACCACATAATCATCGTCTTCTTGTCTTTCTTATTTGCCTCCCTTCTTTGAGGGTACATATTCTCTGTGTATGTGTCCTCTTTTGTTGACCTTTGCTGCTGCTGTGTTGCCTTGTTTTCTTTTTAAATATTCCATTAATTGATTTTTTTGTGTGTGGTTGACCTTTGGGTCTGTTGTTCTCAAAATGCTCATTGCGTTGTCGTTTGATTTGTATGTCTTATTACGTGGCCAAACCATTGAATATGTTTTTTTATGGATATTGTCGAAGAAATTATTGTAATTATTTTTCTCAGTTCTTTATTTCTGCTCGAATCTATCAGACTGTTTCCTGATAACCGCTGAATAAAATTCATGTCGGTAATCGTTATTTTCCGTATTGTTCTTGAGTCAAGGTCTGGTCTTGGCAGCACAATACTCGGATGAGGCTGTTTTATAGAGTGGTTGTTTTTCCTCTAGTGTACCTTCCTTTTAGGATAGCAGTGGTGGTAGCTGTCAGATGATTTGACAATCTTTGTTGCATCTTGAGTCCATTTTCTTTCTTGTTAATTGTCGTTTACTAATAGATTTTCTTAGGTTCTGTAAGATATTCATATGTTCTATTTATGTTATCATTTGCACATCAGCACTGAATCGGTCGTAAGCACGTGCAAGTGACATCATTATTCTGTCTGCTTTTTTCTTCTTCTTCCTCTTTCCTTCCTCATCTGCCGTTCAGCGTCGAGGGGAGATATAATTTGCGGGCTTTTGCTCTTCTGTTCGCCTCTGCTGCTGTTATGTTTCCTAGTGCTTCTAATATTCCATCGACCCATCTTTTTCGTGGCCGACCCTTGGGTCTGGTGTTCTCACAACGTTTGTTGAAGGATCGTTGTGTTGTGTTTTGTTCTTTCGGCCTTGTCACGTGGCCAAACCATTGTATCTGTTGTTTCTTTATATATTCTATGACGGGGGCTATTCCTAGCTTTTTTCTCAGTTCTTCATTTCTGATCTTATCTCGCAGACTGTTTCCTGTCATTCGCCTAACACATTTCATCTCTGTAGAGGTTATTTCTCTTATTGTTCTTGCATCTAGGGTCCAGGTCTGGCATTGGTAGCACAACGTTGGGATGAAGATTGCATTGTATAGTGCTCGTTTTGCCTCCAGAGTTATTTCCTTGTTGTGCAATAGTGGTGATAACTGTCCGATGATTTGACAAGCTTTGTTGCATCTTGATTCTATCTCTGCTGTTTGGGAATTATCGTTTGCCATCGTTTGGCTTCCTAGGTATTTGAATTCCTCTACTTGTTTTAGTTGTCTGCCTTCTATAGTTATGTTGATGTTCTGTTTATTTTTGACGACATTCATGACTTCTGTTTTGTTGATGTTGATTTTCATATTGTACTTTGTGCCTGGGATGTTGAGTTTGTTTAAGTGTTCTTGTAGGTCTTCTATTGTTTCATGTATTAGTGCCTTATCGTCTGCAAATAGAAGCTCGTTGATTCTGTCTGCGATTGTGGGAATATCGAGGAGTTATCTCATTGTCCTGCATGGTGTGGCTTTCGTGCATCCCATTATAATGCTGATGGCCCCATTTTGTATTCGTTCCAGTCTTTTAGTCTACGTGCGGCAGAAAGTTAACATCGTCAGTGTGAACTTAAAAACTAAAACCACTAGACCCGGATATAGAAGGACAAGAAGATGTTGTTCACAGTCTAACGCCGCCATTACCCTCAGTGTAGGGTGGCCCGTTCTAGCCTTCACCAATACTTGATTTATGTGCTGGGTTAACGCCACACTTAGAACAAAAACCATATTCCCAAATAACGTAATCTGAGGGCCCTCGCAACAGCTTCTGAACCAATGCTCACTAATGGTGTCTGTGTGTTGACAATATGGTTATTTAGAAAGAAGAAGAAATGAAAAAAAAATAAAGAAAAGGCATAGTTTGTACATACAAATTTGTCGTTCAACATTGTATCGCCATTTAATTACGTAAATGTTTAACCATACCATTTTTTTTTCATTTCTCCGTCTCATTCAACCTTTTTTTTTCAGCAGCCTCGCATTTTCATGCATTTCTTTACCTTGACCCAAGTTCACAGAGAACCAAGTTACTGCCGCCTTCGCCGGGTTTACAGGGTGCACCTGCCTAACAGTACAGCCTGCTCAAACGGGTAAGTTGAGACTGGAGTTTGCGAGCAACCTGTTCACTGTCCCTATAATGGGGATAGACCAAAACACCGTAAGCGTTAAACAATGTCCTCCCTCAACCCGTTGTTGGTTCACCTGTATTTTTTAAAGTGTAGACTGGAATCATTGGTGATAGAGGCTAGCCCTGTGGGGCTGGGATGTATAGTTGTAAGTCCAGAAGTCCAAGTACATCACATGCAGACGTCCTCAAACTGGAAGAGAGCAGCTGCTATCCAATTACCGATGACTGAACTGAAATAATTAAGAAATTAAAGGGTAATCTCTTGTAGACGTCCTCAAGATCGATGGCTACAGCACATGTCTCAACGCTTGAGTGTAAGCCCTCGTACAGCTCAGGGGTACAGACATAAGCACTACCCTAGATCTCTCAACCGTGACTGTAGCAGTCAAGTGTGGTTGGGAAAAGATGCCCATTTTACCATGTGTAGACAATCTTCCTGGTAATTATCTTCTACCACAGCTTGCCCACCGTGTTCTGCATGGCGATAGACCTGAATTTTCATACGATCATATCCCAGGTGTCTGTAAACCGTTTCAAGTTGCTGTGTAGTCACTCGTCCCTAATCGATGAACTCTAGATGATGATATTGTAGAGGTCTTCCAGTTTCTCCAGCTCCTTTCCAGACACATTTTAAATCGTTGATTTCGACGTACCGGATACCGCCTGGACCTGTTGCCTTGATATCAGAGTATCGGATACCATCTGGAACTGGTGCATATCATCGTACCTGATACTGTCTGGACCTCGTGCCCTGTTTTAACGCCAAGTATAACTTATCTTATATCATGGTACAGGATACAGTCTGAGCCTGCTGTCCTGTATTTAAAGTCAAGTAAACCCGCCATAATACCCTTCACCCTCACACACTATTCATCGCCCATGTCCTGACCCACATCAGTTTCAAAATGTTTGTTCTGGCTATAGTACTGCCTTCCATGTCCTTCTGGTCACTCTGGGCCAGATAGTGTTAGTAATACACCCTCGCTTTATTTTCATCTTCCGCCTGCCCAGGTTAGAAAAGGAAGACTCTAATTCTTTTATTTTCATAGGTTTGTGTTGTTTACAGTTTAGCTTTACAGATTTGTTGTTTAGCACCCCTTTACAAAAAAGCTTGCTCATTTCTCACTTTCCACTATTTCCGATCAGTATCTTACAATGAACCTTTTTTCATTTATATCGTTTTCTAGTTACTGGGTGTGCCCAGGCAGGGTCGGTGCTATTCTTTTTTTTTTCTTATTTTGACATTCCCAGAAGAATCTCCTCTTGTCCACGCAAGAAATTGCTGCCTCATTATATCACCATGGCGACTCTTCCCACTGTTTACTCAAGTGTGTATGTTTAGTTTAGCACACTGTGCTTGGCACACCTGATCCTAACGATATCCTGGCATGTTCTGTCATGTAAAACGTCTTTAATTTTGGCTTATGTTTTCTAATTCTGTATCAGACTGCTGCAATGACGATGGTCGATGTCGTGATACCCGAGGACACTCCATTAGCACAATATAAAGAGTGAGGGGATACAAGTACCAGATCAATAGCACTGTCCTCGTCGCCCCGTTCAAGTCCTGATGATACAGACACTTGATGTAAACCGATCGGTAGTATCAAGAACGGTATCAAAATATTCTCCTTGTTTCTTGAGAACAATTATTTCCCCAGATTTTCTCCTGATCATGGAAATGACGATTCACCCCAAATCTGATCTGACGAACCAGAAAGCCAAAACGTGTTTTTCCCATTCGTAAAAAGTGGTCAAACCGTAGAGACGGAGAACGCTTTCACTCATACTCTTCTCATGAAGTGCAAATATGTCATAGAAAGATGAAAGGTAGAACAAGATTGAACAGTGGTATGGTAAGTATTGTCTGTGTAGACAGTAGTGCAGTAAGTATTGTCTGTGTAGACAGTAGTGCAGTACGTATTGTATAAGTAGACACTTGGGTAGTAATATTGTCAGAGTAGACAGTGGTTTAGTAAACATGCCCTTTTTGACAGGGGTGTAGTAAGTAGTGTCTGTGTAGACAAATGTGTAGTAAGTAGTGTCTGTGTAGACAAATGTGTAGTAAGTAGTGTCTGTGTAGACAAATGTGTAGTAAGTAGTGTCTGTATAGACAGTTCTGTAGTAAGTAGTGTCTGAAAAGACAATGGTGCGTTACGTATTATCTTAGTGGACAGTGGTGATGTATGTGTTGTCAGAGCAGAGAACTAACAGACAGTGAGATTATGTCGCCTTCTACTTGATGATGACTAAGTTAGCAGGCATTTAAATCTATTTATAATTAGCTGTCCCACTCACATAATTCTTTCCAACTTATGTTACAATAGCTTCAATTGTTTATTTTTGAGACCGTCTGTTGAAATGTATATAGCACTCCCAAATCGTTTAATTCGTCCATAATCCACCATCTGTGAACGCGGGGACAAAATATAACAACGCGTGGTCCATTAATAATTCCTTAATTATGATAAAAATTCCACCAAATCACTCAAAACCCATATTTACTTGTTCCACTTCTTTAGGGTAAAATCTGGCTACGATAGCTGTAATCACTTAATAAAAACAAGGCTCACTGTGAATAAATATAGAGCACGTATTAGTCCAATCACATTACCCCACAACTCATATGCCGAACGTCTGTAAAATGTATGGTCACTAACCCCATATTACCTAAACGTCACTTGGCGTGACGGGGGTACTTTTTTTACGTAATAGTTAATAATGGATTTTAAGCATAACATAATTAGTAATATCAGTCTGACAGATTGTGTCAACAATACACGGGTACGAGAGAACTAGTCACATAAACTGTGGTAAATTCGTTATATTTCATCATCATCATCAAGTACCGGGCATACTGGTGTAGGTGATCATGTCTCTCCACAACTTTCGATCTCGGCCTCTATTGATAATTTCTGTTGTTGACCTTCTGCTAAGCCATTCTCTTAAGCTGTCTGTTATATTTTTCTCTTTGCTTACCTCTATCTCTTCGTCCCTCAATTTGTCCATTTGTTACAATATATTACAGTTGTTCTCTTCTCATTACATAGCCAAAAAATGATCCGATCCATTGGTTGCCCGTCCTCAACGACAGCGCAGCTAGCCAACCTGTCCGCTCTTTTATTTCCCCGTACTCCCGCATGTACAGGGACATAGACAAAGGTGACCTTATGTATTTTAGAATTCTGTAATGACTCTATCCATTGCATGCGTACAGAGCCCGCCTCCACTTTTTTATCATGCTCATCGAATCACTCAGTATACATGCGTGGGTGTAGTCTTGTGACTCTAACCATTTTAATGCCTTGGTCACTGCCATCGCCTCCATTGTCATGCTACTCGTGGTCATGACGTATGCACCACTGTCTTCCTTGACTATCCTGCCTGCCGAGCGTGCTGTAAATGCCCATGCACTTCTTTGGTGTCGTCTTACAGATCCGTCTGTCTAGATGACTACATCTTTCTCATCGGTATTATCGCAGATGTGACCGTTGACCTCGGCATTAACCACAACCGGGTTATGTTCCCTACTTTTGCTATTGAGTGTTACAATACACGATAAAGTCCCCTTGAAGGTCGTAGGCACCGGCATCCACTCCTCACCAACGCTGATATTGGTAAGCTCACAGACCTGTTTGATGACATCTTCTGCTCGGCTCTCCCATGATTTGCCTCTTTTTAGCCTGGCTCCTTTCACTGTGTTGAGCACGTGGTGCAATGGATGCTCTGTATCTGTACTAATATTCTGGTATGCTCGTGCTCTCCAGATCTTGATTCTGTCATCCATGGTTGGAAAGTCAAGAAGATACCTCATTCTACACAGGGAGTGTCCCTCGTATATCCCAGGATAATGGCCATGGCTTCATTTTTTATTTTCTCCAGCCTATCAGTTTGAGTCGTACTGACAGTAAGAATTGCCAGGGCATACTCGATTGGTGCGAGGACTAATCCCAGGAACAGAAGAGTAAGTAGCCTCTGCTCGATGTTGGCAGCTGCCATGACCTTCAAGGCGGCTAATCCTTTGCGGGATTTTGCTATCACATGATCGGCGTGGTCCCGAAAACACAGGCTGCGATCAAACTTAACTCCGAGGTATGTCACCAACTTGTCCCTGGTCACCTCATCAGCTCCCATTCGTACTACCGGTGTAGTCGTATTAACGATATGATTGTTAAGGGAGACCCATGAAACTGATGTTTTATTAGGATTAACTGAGGCACCTGAAACCCCACACCAGGAAGAAATGCGATCGAGTTCGTCTTGCATTGTGGAGGCGATTCCCCGTCTGTCTCTTCCCTGTCGATATACCAGAATATCATCAGCAAAAGTCATAGTTCTTCCCCTCCCAACCAGCTGTTGATCCGTGATCATTATTGTGTACACGTTAAATAGAACTGGTGACAATGGTGAGCCTTGTGGCAGCCCTGGACAAATGAATGTTGGCTCGGAAGACCAACTTTCACATCTGAGTATCATCTTGCTCTGAAACAGTGCCGCGGCGATCCATCCAATGAGGAAGGGGTGCACCGCTAGTTTAAGGAGCATATGCATGAGATATTCAAATGGTACCCTGTTGTATGCATCCTTCAGATCTATAGCAGCAGCTCATGTCTCCTCTCGTCTGTGGAAGCCTTCGAAGACGTCATAGGCAAAGAGCATTGAGCCATGTCTCTTCCTTATATCTATAACCTCCGAGTGTGGATGGGAATACGCGTTTCTTTTCAAGGTGACAGGTGAGGACACGGGCAACTATTTTCTCCAGCAGCTTGCCCGCAGTGTTCTGTATTGTGATGATTCTGTAGGCACTGATCTGAGAATAGTCCTTGTTTGGCTTCGGTAACGGTAGTAAGTAGCTGTGTAGCCACTACTCCTTAATCTGGCCACTCCGAATACTGGCATTAAACTCATTTGCCAGTTTTGTCAAGTCGTCGTCAACTAAATCGCTTATGGCATCGTACCGAATACCATCCGGACCAGGAGCAGTGTTGTTTGACCTTTTAAGTGTCATGCGAATGGTATCGGTTGTGATTGTGAGATCTTCTTCCAGTCCTACATCCTTACACAATTTTGACAGCGATCCTCCCGTATCCTCATTCTTACAGCCTCTTTGGTCTGTCTGCTCAATGTAGCGGGCAAGCAGGGCCTTCATTTTGCTCTCATCAGATTTGTGCCATATCCGGCCTGTGCTCTGAAAGTCTGGTATGCCTCTATGTGGTGTTGTGCCATTCATACTCGGATGAAGGCGCCAGAATGGTGCGAGCGATTTTTCTGAGCACATTTTTTTACAGAAGTCATCCCATTTGGCATCCTTAGCCTACTTAGCGCATAGTTTAAAGTGCATCATTTTTTGGTCCACTTCTATTTCGAGACGCTTCAAGAGCTCCATTCCTTCTGGCTTTCTGCCATGTCTTGTCCGTTTGTCTCTTGCTCCGCCAAGCTTCCTCGACAACTACGTTCCACCATGGTGGCTGCGTCAATCTCTCCTGCCTCCTACGAGGGGCACTCTGTTTCCTATGTCTGATTTTGCTAATTTTACTCTAAGCTGTCCCATAACTGTTACATTACCACTATTGTAATCTGCCCCTGGTCTAGTTTTCACACATACACCATACTTTTTTTTTCTAAATCTATCGCTTATCATTATGAAATCATTTTGATTACGTGTGTTGTTTCCTTTGCTTTTCCATTTCTACAGACGTCTTGGATGTTGCTTAAACCTGGTGTTTCCTATCATCATGTTGTTTGTTCTTGCCCAGTCAATAGGTTTGCCACCTATTTCTTTCCTCTCGCATAAGCCATATTGACCAATTACTTCCTCGACTCTTTAATTTCCTACTTTTGCGTTAAGGTACATTAGAACTTTAATGTGTTCATGTGGTTTGCATTCACGATGTGCCTTATTTAACTTGCAAAATGTATCAATTGTTTGATCTAGACTGTCTGCTGTTGGTGCATATGCTTGTATAAGAGATATATCTATTGGCTTTCCATTAAATTTCACTGGAAGGTCTCAGTCAGATATGATATATACATGTAAATATATTCTTCTGTGTTCCTTCCTAACCTGCCTTTCATGGATGGAGATATAATTTGCGGTCTTTAGCTCTTCAGTTGACCTCTGCGGCTGTTATGTTTCCTTGTGTTTCTAATCTTTAATCAATTCATCTTTTTCGTGGTCGACCCAAGAGTTGCGTGTTCTTGCAACGTTTATTAAAGATATATTGTATCGTGCTTTGGTCATTTTGTTTCATCACGTGGCCGAACCAATTTATTTCTTGTTTCCTTATGTATTCTATATCGGACACTATTCCTATCTTTTTTTTATCATTTCCTTTTTTCTTATCGTATTTCTTTTTCCTGACACTGGTCTAACACATGTCATCCCGGTAGTGGTTATTTTCCTTATTGTTCTCGAGTTCAGGTCTGACATTGGTACAGAGATTGTAGTCCACAAAGCTGGAATGCAGGTTGTATTGTAGAATGCCCGTTTTATCTCTAGTGCTATTTCCTTATTGATTAATAATAGAGTTGATAGTTGGCCAATGACTTGACAAGCCTTGCTACATCTTGAGTGTATTTCTGATGCATGTGAATTGGCGTCTGTCAAGAAGCGTTCTGGATATTTAAACTCCTACATTTATTACTATTGTCTGTCATCTGTCATTACTTCGATTATTATGTTTCTCTTTTGAGTTACAATATGTACAGCCTGTGACATATATATATATATATATTTATGCACCTATCAATTAAAAAAAAAATTAGTGGGAATATGGAAAACTCACTGGATGTGGAATTTGTGTAAGTCGTTGAGGGTTTGTGTGTGTCTGTGAGGGGGGGGGGCCAGTTGGAAGAAGAGTTCTCTTCATGACATGAAAGATGGAAGTAACAGGATATCGCTGGTAAACAGAGAGAACGATACATACATTTTGATTGAAACAAAAGTTGTCTGACATGGACAAATGTGGAACAGAGAGTTGGGTCTGGAAGGTCGTTATCGTTAACAACAACATGCACTGCGTATGTTTGTTATTTCTACCATTTATTAAACACGTTTGTATTGTTTATTACACTGATTTTATTTCCCATATTTCTCTTCCATACAATAATACAGAACAAAACTCTCAATATATTATTTATTTATTGTTGTTGTTTTCAAGACGCTACAAGACACAATCTCGGGAGATTAGACATGGACATGCAGCTTTAGTTCCTGTCTCTGACTCCCTGTCGTCAACTTGATGTTTGGTTTCTTGCAAAACTTGCTGTCACAGCGTGTTGGTGATGTCGTTAACTGGTTTCGTCTTAATCTCCTGTCTTAAATCAGCTTAACGGTCCGACTCGGTCTGCATGAAACAAAAGAGAAGCAGAAAAACAGTAGGGAAATTACATATCTAAATAAATGTACTCGTATAACAGAACTTTCTGTTGACTGTGTAATTGTAGTCTGCTTTTTATGTGAGTTGAGTTATCGAGGGATGTAAAAGCAATGGTAAAGTACGAGACTTGAACCGGTATCTTAGCACGCGAGTTTACATCCATATGTGCTCGGCCACCTATCCAGAAATGATCGGATATTTCTGTATAGTGTTGCCTCAAGCATCGAAACTCAGATGCGTATTGACATTCCTCACCTTCCCAGGGTAATACCCTGGTACCCATTTCTGCCAACGGCTGGGTCGACCGCGGGGGTATTTTTTTTTCCAACCACGAGTTCCATACACACCGCTCCCAGCGGGAATCGAACACGGGTAGTCCGAACGGGGTAGTCCAGTCGGGTGGTTTCCCAACTAGGCTATCAAGGAATTGAGTGATGTATGCAAGTTTTCTGTCCGTTTTCCCATTGGCCTGGCTAAAAGGTGAACATGGGTCTAATGCCACTATGGCACATGAAAAGCATCGGCTGTGAAATGTAATTGACGTCCGCCGGCAAAGGAATATATTAAGTACATATTATATTGTCACTGCAACACGATTCACTTATGTCTGATGCCATGAGTGTATGTAAAGAAGGAATTGAAGATCAAATCTTCGAACAACAACATAAAAGGTTGGCCCTTTGGAAACTTGACAGAATGTTGGTATCAAACAATCGTAATCTGTCAGCAGTTTGGAAATATATTAGTGTCTTATCTTGAATATAAGGAATTAATAAAACACGAACAGCACAGGTCTACACTCTGTAATGAAACAATTATACAATCATCCGTCTACAGCTAACATTCTTATCAATGACAAAGGCGGAGAAATCTTGTTATCAGAGGAAAGCGAGAAAGAAAGATGGGTAGACCATTTCAAATAAATAAGTAAACCGCAACCATTAACCCTAAGCAGACACATTTGTAAATGTATAGCAAACCTCATTTTGGACGTACCCACTTTTGAGGGCAATTTAAAAATCTCTTCAAAGTCGTTAAAAATGTAACGATATTGTTCTATTTATAGTAATGTGGTCATGATATATCTGATACTTATAGTAGTGTGGTCATAATATATCTGATACTTATAGTAGTGTGGTCATAATATATCTGATATTTATAGTAGTGTGGTCATAATATATATGATATTTATAGTAGTGTGGTCAAAATATATCTGATACTTATAGTAGCGTGGTCATGATATATCTGATACTTATAGTAGTGTTTGTCATTACATATCTGATATTTACAGCAGTGCGGTCATGATATATCTGATACTTATAGTAGTGTGGTCATGATATATCTGATACTTATAGTAGTGTGGTCATGATATATCTGATACTTATAGTAGTGTGGTCATAATATATCTGATACTTATAGTAGTGTGGTCATAATATATCTGATACTTATAGTAGTGTGGTCATAATATATCTGATACTTATAGTAGTGTGGTCATAATATATCTGATATTTATAGTAGTGTGGTCATAATATATATGATATTTATAGTAGTGTGGTCAAAATATATCTGATACTTATAGTAGCGTGGTCATGATATATCTGATACTTATAGTAGTGTGGTCATGATATATCTGATACTTATAGTAGTGTGGTCATGATATATCTGATACTTATAGTAGCGTGGTCATTATATATCTGATACTTATAGTAGTGTGGTCATAATATATCTGATATTTACAGCAGTGCGGTCATGATATATCTGATACTTATAGTAGTGTGGTCAAAATATATCTGATACTTATAGTAGCGTGGTCATTATATATATGATACTTATAGTAGTGTGGTCAAAATATATCTGATATTTTTAGTAGTGTGGTCATGATATATATGATTTTTATAGTGGTGTGGTCATGATATATATGATACTTATAGTAGTGTGGTCATAATATATGTGATGTTTATAGTAGTGTGGACATGATATATATATATATATATATATATATATATATATATATATATATATATATGATATTTATAGTTTTGTGGGCATGATATATCTGATACTTATAGTAGTGTTGTCATGATATATCTGATAAATATAGTAATGTGGTCATGATATACATGGTATTTATTGTGGTAGGTTCTGATTTATCTATTATTTATAGCAGCTTGATCATGATATATTTACTATTTATAGTCGCATGGTTATGATATATCTGCTATATGTAGCAGTGTGGTCATGAAATTATCTGAGATTTATAGTAGTACGGTCAATATATATCTCCTATTTATAGTATTATGACATGAAAATTATATGCTATTGCAGAGTGGTCAAAATATTAATGCTATTTATAGTACACATTTATAATAACAATTATATTAGGGGATTTCAATGCAAAGGTAGGAACAGCTAAAATGTGAATGGGGGGGGCACATGGCCTTGGAGAGACGAATGACAGAGGGGATAGATTGATAGATTGGGCAAAGACACGTGAAATGATTATAGGTAACACCTGGTTCAAACAACACCCTAGGCGACTATGGACATGGCAAAGCCTAGACAAAAATGTACACAATCAAATTGATTTTATACTGGTGCAGAGAAGATTCATGAATGGGCTAACTTCGGTTAAAATAAGGCCAGGAGCAGATTGCAATAGTGACCATGTGCCAGTAGTTGGAAAGATATGAATAAAACTGCTGAAGGCACAGAAATCACCAAGAAATATAAAATTAGAACTAGATATGCTAAGAGTAGATAAACAGATGAGTGATGAGTACAGCACGTAGTAAAAAATAGATATAATGCTTTTGAGAAAATACAGGACATCCGGGAGCAGTGGGAAATGCTCAAACAATCGATTCAACAAACATCAAAAGAAGTAATACCAGTGACTAAAAGAATCAACACAAAGAAATAGATGACAGAAGAAATATTACAACTAATGGACAAAGAAGAAAACATAAGAAAGAAGAAGGGACATACAAAATATTGCACAAAGAGATCCAAAACAAGTGCAGTGAAGCAAAGGAAGGATGTTTAAAACAGAAATGTGAAGAAATGGAAAAACAACAAAAGAAAGACTCAACATTTATGCACAATCAGTTAAATGAATTAACAGAAGGAAAAGAAGTCAAAGTTTCAGGATGTGGGAAATCAAAGGATGGAAATATAATAATGGGACAGGAGAAGACAATGGATAGATGGACAGAACATATCAGTCAACTCTATGATGATGAAAGACCAGATTTAAACAATTCAAATGAAGACACAGGATCACCAATAATGCAGAGTGAAGTGGAGGACGCAATTCAACACATGAAAAAGGGCAAAGAACCAGGTCCTGACAATATAACAATCGAAGAGATAAATGCATTAGGAGAGCTGGGAGTACAAGTCATAACAAAATTACTCAATGACATATATAACACTGGACACATACCCGAAGATCTACTAACATATATCTTTGTAGCCATATCGAAGAAGTCAGGAGCCACTGATTGTGATGACCATCGCACTATTAGTCTTATGAGCCATATGACTAAAATATTACTAAGAATAATCATGAGACGTGTAAGGAACAAAATAAAACCATAAATAAGTGAGGAACAATGTGGATTTGTGGAAGGAAAGGGCAACAATAATGCAATATACATCTTAACAACATTGATAGAAAGATCTATAGAGGTAAATGAAGATCTATATATGTGCTTTATAGGCTACGCGAAAGCATTTGACAAAGTAAAGCATGTTGAAATAATCAATATGCTGGAGAAATTAAACATTGATAGCAAGGATCTGTGAATCATAAAAAAAAATGTATTGGCAACAAACAGCAGCTATACGAATTAACAACCAAACAGGACAATTCCAATATACAAAGCAAGGAGTCAGACAAGGCTGTGTTCTGTTGCCGGATTTGTTTTCACTTTACAGCGAATATATTATAAGATCAATAGTAGACAAAACAGGAATTGAAGTCAACGGTCACAACATAAATACTTTGCGATATGCGGATGACACAGTCTTAATAGCAGAGACAGAGAATGAACTACACGAAATGATAGACATAATAGTAAAAGAAAGCAACAAGAAAGGTCTCAGTCTGAATAGTAAGAAAACAGAAGTAATGGTTATATCGAAGAAACAATCACCACCATCATGCAGCATAAAAATTAACGAGACAAATCTGAAACAAGTGCAACGTTTCAAATAGTTGGGCACAATAATAACATCAGATGGGAGATGCACCACATAAATAAAAAGCAGAATAGCTCAGGCCAAAATGGCTTTTCAGAAAATAAAAAATATCTTATGCAACAAATCTATGTCAATAAAAATGAGAAAGAGAGTTCATCGGTGCTATATAGAACCAATTCTGACCTATGGCAGCGAATTATGGACAGTAGTCAAACAGATGAAAAGACGATTAGAGGCCACAGAGATGGGATTTCTCAGTAGAATGTTGAAAGTTCCCTGGACAGCTAAAAAGATCAATGAGGAAGTTCTTAAAGAGGCCAACACAAAAAGAGAGCTCTTAAAAAACATCAAAAAGAAGGAATCAACATTTTTCGGACACATCATGAGAAGAGGAAAGTTGGAATACTTGGTTACAACTGGCAAAATAAAAGGAAAGAGAGATCTCGGGCGACAAAGGGAGGAAATACTGGATAGCTTGGTGTCATGGCATGGAAAACAGTAAACAACAGAACTGATACGATGCAATGTAGATAGAAGATTGTGGATGGACATGATCACCTACGCCAACCGGTATGGCACATGATGATGATATGACACGGTCAAGATATATCTCCTATTTATAGTAGTCTGATCATGACATTATCTGCTATTTATAGTAGTATGGTCATGAAATTATCAGCTATTTTAGTAGTTTGGTCATGAAATGATCTGCTGTTTATAGTACTGTGGTCAGGCATTTGAAGGAATTGGTTTCAGGTACAGCTGCTCGTTTTATTTAAAAAAATAAAATAAAATGTTTGCATAAGAAAAGTCACATTCAAAATGAGTTATAATTCGTAAAGGGGAATACTACGAATTAAAGGAATGGAAATACATTTTTCGTTTAAAAAACAAAACACTTTCTAAATAGAGCATACACATCAGTGTTATACATATTTCTCAATTTGTTTAGTAATATAAACAGATGTACACAAAATGTGGGTGAATTTCATTTATTTTAAAGTTCAAATAGGCATGTTATTATAATTCACATCGACATGGTTTTAAAACTAAAGAAAATATAGTTTGCAACAATGTTCGTTAGTACTTTAGTTTTTATCCGCTTAGGTCATTATTTAGTTATAGTGTGTGTATACCAACATGTTCAGGACTGGCTGCTTTATTTGTATACAATGTTATAAGATGTTTGTGTAGTAATGACAGTGTGAAAAATGAACGTTGATATGTAAAACAGAGCAGAAAATAACTATCGTTAAAGCAATTCTTTGTTACTGGAACCCTGACGGATAATCCATTTGAATTTGAAACACAAAACTCCGACGATCATCACCATTGAATTTGTGAGCATAAGCAACACACATGAATAATCACTGTGACGTTGAAATTACAAATTATATACATTGACTGTTGACGTGAGTATTGGGACTCTATTGATATATACATTGACTGTTGACGTGAGTATTGAGACTCTATTGATATATACATTGACTGTTGACGTGAGTATTGGGACTCTATTGATATATACATTGACTGTTGACGTGAGTATTGAGACTCTATTGATATATACATTGACTGTTGACGTGAGTATTGGGACTCTATTGATGTATACATTCACGAGATACAAACATTTTAAAGTGCATGTCAACTTTTTCTAATTTTCTTGACACTTATATTTTTCAATGCACTCCTTTGGATGCAGGTGAGGTTGGTGTTGGCTACTTTAACAATAAAAGCTGGTCCGAATACTTCTACTTCAGGTACTCCAGACACCGTTTTTCTTTGTTTTATCACCGTGATTCATTACATGACCCTGTTTTTATTTTGATAAAACCAGGTATTTTAATTCTTGCAGCATTACATCGTCCCTTTATTAATTGAGACTTATGGGACAGCAGTTGAATTGTTTGTTGCTTGCCGGCTTGGTCAGAGAAAAGAAAATAAATGTGTTCGGCTTTGTGAACTGGAGCAACCAACAAATAAAAAAATACTTTCTTCCACATGCCTTGTTATTCTATTGGATGTTCCATACGTTGTGACACATTGGTCAACACTATCGCACACAATATATACAATAATTATAGGATATCAATCACTGATGGCTCCTCGACAATAGAGCCTGTTGTTATAGAGACAAGTCTCCACCGTGGATTTGCTTGAGACAATGAAGCGAGGTTTGATGTATTTCTTATCGTCGAACATGACGTATATGATTTTCATCTCCACGTCAACAGAAACAATTTCATCTCTAGTAATGCCAGTTTAGCTGATGTTAACAGTTATGGGAAGTCTTCACGAGTAATATTGACTGTATCAGTATAACAGTGGCTCTTCTATAGAAGGTACATCAATACTAGAAGGTTGGTGTAATACCACTCAGTATAATTATAATTGCCTCTCCCACACGACTCTAATACCTTAGCAAACACTATGACCTCTTGCTGACTGCCTCATTCTACATTGTGATTACAGTTTATATTACTGTCACAATATGTATGATTGCTACATATCAATCACTACAGTCAACTAGGTTAAATGTTTTCATTTTTTTGGGGTTTCGTTTCAATATACATTTTCTGTACCCCACTTTAATACCAGCCGATGTCCATTTTAACAACAGCGAGCCTTTTAAACGGACACACGTTTGCTGCAATTGAGGAAAAACTCCGCATGAACAGTTTAATTTTAGCTTTTCCCCGTCGCATCCACTTCAATCACATTAAACAGTGTGTGGTACAGTACCCCTAACTATTCTCGCGATATGCTCTTATGTTTACATCTGTGGATCTATGGCCCAGTAGTGGTATCGGAAAGCGGTTTTAAAAGTACAAAAGTGATTGGTCCTGAGATGTGTCACCGGAAGATAAAGCAGTGAAAATAAAGTAACGTGGTATAAAGTATGTACACATTTGTTAATCGTGAAACACCCCCCAACAACATCCAAGTGCACGAGAAAGAAACACAAATCGAACTGGCACAAGTTAACGCTCAGTACTAAACACATAATTAATCACTAAACAAGAACATGTCATATCAGTATCGCCTGCCATATATGTCCAACAATATGTTCAATTTTTTTTCCCCCATTTAATTTGGCTTTACAAGTTGGAACATTAAACAACTTGAAAGTTGTGTCTTTTTAAATACATGCGTATCGCTGTAGCCGTCTATTATAATTAAAAATAAAATGTCTGATTATTACACACATCGCAGACAGTACATTCATTCCCACAAGGTTGGTTATCCAGTATTAATAAATTAGTGCATGGCTCCCCATGTTGTTAACTTGATTGACTGGACGTTAAAACATGTCATGATAGTGCTTCAACAATGTACATGTTGTATTATCAACAAACAAAACCCATTTCTAAATTGAATTGCTTACCAGATTTGAGTGATTTACAATCTGAAATAAAAGAGCAAACTCTAAGTGTTAATGTAATAAGCATGACAACTTGTCAATGCTTTTTTCCTTTAATGGCATATTTTACTTCATCGATATCTTTTCTTCATTTTATACAAGCATTCTCTTTTTTGTTACTTTGTGTTATTGGCATAATCTCCGAAGTTTCAGAATTTCGTTCTACATTTTTACATAAGACATTTCGCAAACGAAAAAAAAATTGTATAAACTGCATGTTCATGAAAAAAAAAACCCTCTTACATCTGCAAAATAAAACATATATGTACGACTATGGTGATAGAGATGTATGAGATGTTAAATTATAATCACCATCACATCACGCCGAACATTCCCATAAGTGATCCGATCATCTCCTCAAAATGTTCATCACCACACAGAGACACATTGTACTAGTTCGGTGTTGATTGACACATCCCCTCATTCGTTCAGAATATTCATGCTCTGTTCTGGCATCACCGATCTTCACTCCCAGTTCACACAGTCTAGATGGTCATGTATTTGTACATCGATCACATTCTGTTGCTCGACCCATCTCTCGTAGATTGTTAACGATATCTGCCCGATCCATGTCTGTCTCGACTGTCCAGCAACTAATATTGCCGAACCGCCCAGTCTGACCGCTATGCCGTTGCCATCAACACCAGCATGACCCGCGACATACATGAAGGTTATATTGCATATCTTGGATCACTTTATTGATCTCAACTATTGACGACGCATTGGGCCTGACTCTAATTTGTGGACCATGTTTATTGAGTCACTCAGCACACACACACACATGAGTAGATGCTTGAGTCTCCAACCAATCAGAAGCCATCGCCACTGTCATTATTCCCATCTTGAAACTGCTGTTCGTCATTGAGTAGCCGACGCTGTCCTCGTGGAAACTCATGACATTGGATCGGACAGTGAATGCCTAAGTAATGTATTGATGACGTAGCACAGAACCATCTTTGTAGACTAGCACGTCTATATCTCTGCAGTTTTCTCAAATGAGGGCATTGACTTCTGCTCTAACTACAATCGGATGTTATTCCCAGCATCCTGTCTAATGTGGCAATAGCAGACAACATGGTTGTAAGTTCCAATGTGACAGGTATCCATTCTAACTCAGGAATATCAATAGATAGCTCACAGATCAATTTGACAAAATCTTCACCACTTTCTATCCACGATTTACATCTACTTAATCTATCGCTCTTAACTTCATATATTTTCAACTTTCAATAGTAAACTTCAAACCAACAATCGTTGCTAGATATAACGATCACTGATATCTTTATTGGAGTTAAGTGGCTGGGGACAAAATTCAAAGTAGACAAAGACAATATCTGACTTTACGACAAGAACAATTTGAAAAGCATGAAGAAATAGAGACATATATTACTGCATTCCAAAAACAAGCATCATGTTCCCATTGCTACACGCATGATCATAATCACCACCATCATGATTAAGCACAATGCCTGTTAGCGTCAGTGATCATCGCGTCACGTGGTACACATTTATACATCTACAGCGCTACATCTTGTCGATTCTGTTTGTTGACCTCTTACCAAATCATTGTCTTAAACTGATGTATATATATTTCTCTCTTTCACTCTCTCTTTCACTCTATCATTCTTCTTGTATCTTCCTAATTAATACTTCCAACTGTCACAATACATTCCTGATCCCTCTCACTTAGGTGCTAAACATGGTGAATGTTCTCGAATGGTCAACATACAGTGACCATTATATATGGTCATTAATTAGGGCACTAAATAATTATTGTTTACCCCCTCCCCCCAACCATACTCGTGAAAACATCTAACTGGCCACGATATACATTTAAAGACGCGCACACGTTAAAATATTTTTCACTGCTTTTATATAAAAAAATGTTTTTACCTTCTCTGCACTTTCCACAATCTAAAATACAAGCGATGAGATGTTAGTTTTTTTTTTTAAATTATGATCTCCTTACAGCCGTGTCCTTATATTTATTGTTTCATCAAAAAGATAAACATTCTTATGTATTGATATGTTTATACTGGGAGCAAACATCAATAATAAAATATAGCAAAGAGAACTCTACACCCATTGATATAAAAAGAGGTGTAAGACAGGGATGCATCCTATCACCAAGCTTGTTTAATCTATACACTGAGCAAATTTTTAAAAACAAACATCATAGAGATGTCAGGCCTACAAATTAATGGAAAAATAATCAATAACTTAAGATATGCTGATGACTGTACTACTAGCAGAAAATCCTAAAGATCTACAGCAATTTCTTAATGAAATAAACATGACAAGCAAAAAATATGGACTAGATATGAATATCAAAAAGACTAAAAGTATGATCATAAACAAAGAAAATACTCAAAACCCACAAGTGGATATCAAAATGGAAGGAATAGACCTGGAGACAGTTCAAAGCTACAACTGCCTTGGACATACTATAACCAGTGATGGAAAATGTATAACTGAAATTAACAAAAGAATAGGAATGGCAAAAAGTAATTTTAATGTCATGAAGAACATACTAACATCAAAACAAATAAGATCAGGGCTAAAATTAAGAATAACAAAATGTTACATTTTTTTCAATACTCCTATATGGTGCAGAAATATGAACATTATACAAGAAAACATAACAGAGAATTGAAGTCTTTGAAATGTGGATATATAGAAGAATAGGTAGAATTGGATGGAAGGAAAAGAAAATAAACGACGAAGTCTAAAAACAACTAACATGAAAAGAGAACTACTAAATATTATTCAAACAAGAAAAATGCGATTTTTGGGCCATGTTAAAAGACACAACAGCCTACTAAAAGTAACCCTGGAAGGGAAAATACAAGGTAAAAGAGGCAGAGGCAGACCAAAACTAACATGGACGAGTAACATCAAAAGATGGATAAATCAGCCTATCACAACCTTCACCATCAAAGCAAGAGACAGAACAGAATGGCGCCCCATGGTAGTCAACCTTCGTTGCGGAGAAGGCACTCGATGATGATGATGATTGATATGTTCATGTTGAACTGTTAATAAATTCCTAATTGATTCTGCTTGACATGTTTTTGTAAATGTTCTTGTCATTTCCTCATCTGCGACCGGCTTTGCTTGACGATACAAACGTGGTTTGAAATCGTTATGCGCCCAGAGCTGTAACTATGACACAGTACGATGTGTTGTTTAGTAAATCGTGTACCGTAATGCACAGTCCCTCGTGCGCCGTGTCAGTGTAAACGGGTTCGAACCTGCTTCGAACTGTCTATTGTTCTTTTTTTATCTTCTTGTTTGTTTATTTTTTTCGAGTTTTGTAAGAATACCTCTCCCTCTGAAATGACATCAGCGCTCCGAGATATGTGTCACCGATGTGGTATTAATCTTTAACGAAGTAACTATTTGAATATTTCTCTCTCTCTCTCTCTCTCTCTCTCTCTCTGCGATCAGGACTTAATCAGAGTAGGATTCCAGATTCTCACATGAAGTCAGCTGTCAGGTTCAGGGTGTTGATCGCGCCCACAGACAGAACATCATAATTAGAGTCAGCCAGATCCAATTAAAACGTTGCACTGTGCTCTGCGCCAGTGGCCCAGTGCTTCCGATTTCAGCCAGCATTTTATTCAGGTTTGCTTTCCTTATCCTTTGATTGTCCCCAATCTTCCTGCAAGGCAGCAGATTGTCTTTTCTGTAGGGGGATTCTGCCCTTAGATGGTCGGCCCTCCCAGGTTAACGAGCACCATCTGCCCGAGTCACTAGAGGTGACTAACACAGACATGCACACACAAAGATATGAGATGTGACTAACACAGACATACACACAGCGATACGAGGCATGACTAACATTGACACACATCAAGATATGAGATATGACTAACATAGACATGCACACAAAGATATGAGATATGACTGACATATATATGCACGCACAAAGATATGACACATGACTAACATATGTAACGGGTTTCCTCTACCCGTTTAATGACAGTGGATCACGCCGACCAAGATGTGTTCAGCAATAGTCTGTGTACACCCTTGATCATGGGCCGGCAGACAATACTCCCTCCGTGATCGTTGTAGTGGGTAACTTCGCGTTGCTATTAGCCGCAGTGATCTTCCCTCCAGCCTTGCGACAACAATTTCCCTTGGGACAGATTCGTTGACACTATTTACGTGGACGTCTACAACACTAACAACACTCTAGTAAGTCGTCGTAGAACAAAGAAACAGGTGTTTATTTGTGACCCCTGGTCCACACTGATAACAATGAAAAATGTCAGCAACAGAACTTGCAAATTACAACAATGTAAAATTACCAGCACAACCTCTGTCAAACTGGCATAATGCTGGTATAAGAAAAACTCACGCCGTCCTTCCTCTTGCACTCTGTGAACCGTGTGGTATGAACTTCCTCTCATACCCGCCTAAAGTCTATCTATTTCTCTTGGACCCTGACATGGTCGCTAACTATCACATTAGACAGTCTCTCCACATGAAGACTGTGCAAATCGAAATATGTTTTCCATAAGGTAGTCAGTTAATTAACTCGAAGCACACCGACCCACAGTGTTTCTGCGCTTCGTAGGCTATTGACATCCCATCAGGTACTGAAAGATATTAACACCGACTTCGCGGCCCTTTACTAAGAAAAACCCAACTGTCTCCCACCGTGGCTATCTCTAGACTGACTTATGCCCGCTCAAAAATCACTCACTTCCCCTAGCCAATCAAAACTCTCCTGAGTGATCCTCACCCTACACGGACTACACTGTTTTCCTGTTTATCTTTCATTCCTCTCTCTTTACCGTGATCACTCTCGTTCCCTCATCATATCTCTCTTTCCCGTGACTTCTTTTCTCATTCACTCATCACCTCTTTTCGACCCACTGCTACACATAGACATGCACACACAAGGATATAAGATGTGACAAACACAGACATGCACACACGAAGAAAGACATGAGATATGGCTAACATAAAAATGCAAACAAAGATATGAGATATCACTAACCCAGACATGCACACACAAAGATATGACACATGACTAACACAGATACGCACTAAGATATGAGATATGACTAAACACAGACACACATTAATATATGAGACATGATTAACACGGACACACCAAGATATGAAATATGGCCAACATGACACACACCAAGATATGAGCCATGTCTAGCACAGAAACACATTAAGATATGAGCCATGGCTAGCATTGAAATACACTAAGATATGAACGATGGACACCACATGCACATACTAAGATATGAAGCCTAGCCAGCACAGACAGCCACCAAGATATGAGCCATGGCTAGCACGCATATACACTAACATATGAACCATGGCCATCACATACACACACTAAGATGTGAGACATGGCCAGCACATACGCCCACTAAGATATGAGCTACGACTAGCACCGATATACGCTGAGAATTGAGCCATGGCTCAATTCAAGAGAAGCAGAAGAGGAGGTAGAAGAGCAGCGATCACGAAAGGTATCTACATGCTTCGGTTTGTTGTAGTCGGCAGACTCTTCTTAACGTGGGAATCATCGACATACGGGCCTCAGCCCCGGTTAACTGTTCACAGGTTCCGTTCAAACAGTTGTCGGGAGATTTGAGAGTGCAGTCTGACCCGTATAACGTTCCCTTGCATGCACAGTTCCCGGTTGATTATTTACAGGTGTCATTGAAACAGTTGTCCAGACATTTGAGAGTGCAGTCTGATCCGTAGTACGTTTCTTTGCACGTACAGTCTGTACTTTCCGGGCCACATATGATGTCATAGCCATCAGAACACGTCTGTTCGCACTGTAGCCCAAAATCACCATCGGGACAAGTGGCATAAAATGTATAGCCAGGATGATTACATTGCAGGCATTTTCTGGATTTTTTTTCACATAAAGGACAGACACTAAGACAAGACTGTAGCAGTCATGTCCATAGATCCCATGTGAACAGTTGGCGTGACACGTACCGATGATGACGTTGCAGCCTTTGTTACACCCACTACACACTTCACAAAACGACCCAGAATGCCCGTCCCGACAATAGGTGTCTGTAAATGTTTGCACCTCACACACCGTCAGTGCTTGTCGGCCTGCAAAATGGTCGGTGAGAATTCAATCTTAATGTGTGCTATTGTCATTTGTGTGGTGGCTACAACAGTGTTCACAGAAACATTAGGGTATGATATATCACTATACTGGAGTACTACGCCGCCACTGTCAGAGAAAGCCCTTTGAGTGGCATTCTTTACCAGAATCATAGTGCTAGCTCGATGATAGATTCGAATGGTGTGAATTATCTGGGGCATGGCAAAGTTCAGATGCCAATAAACAGGATTTGATCCACTTCTCAATTTTGTGTGTGTGTGCAGTCATTGTCATAGAGATTGGTCTTTATTTTGCCATTAACTGCGGACTCAGGTCCACATCCGTCTCGTGTATAACAAGCATTAAATGTGTCGGTCTGGTTTGTGTTCTGTTTGAGAGACACATTCCGAACCCCGCCAATGTAGATGGAGCAGATATTTTCAACTATAGCCCCTTCAATCCGTAACTTGTTGATTAGACCAGCTCCAGAGCAAAAGACATCAATCTCGTGCTGACTAACTAAAGACCTTGATTCATTGTTACATAAGGCAGAACCATTTAGTTTTACCGTGAAACTGTCCGCATTTGTTAAGTCATTCACATAAATCCTGTAATAGGAGAACGGCAAAGATTGATTGAGAATTACCTCAACTGATGTAGAATTTGTGTCCGAATTACATGTGACGCCGTTGTTATCAAACAGGAAAGTAGGGTTAGATTTTTGGGCGTATTTGTACACGAAGATCCATTGTGCTGACACTGGGGTCCGAAATATTCGTGCTGACAACTGTCATTGTTTGGACATGTCCCTGTAGTTTTGTCACAAACTGAGTCTACAACGATGGTTAACGAACTGTGTACAAACATTTATTATCAAACCCGTCATTACATTTATAAAAATCCGCCAACTCGCTGTGATAACAGATAGAGTGATGTTCTCTAATAGAATGAGACAAACCGTTATAGACAAGCAAAGTCAACATTGTTTACATCATGGCTCGAATGCAAACACGCGTCCATCTTCTCCATTTGGACATTTAACGGTGATCGTGCGTAACACATACGCGTATCAGATCTTAGAGGCAACAGCAGCCACAGTTTATGTGTCAAGAACTTCTGGCGCGATTTGAACGCGAAAGTGACTCCTCTCTTCGCTGTTGTGTCACTGGCGACGAGTCATGGGCACATACGGATGACCCAGACAGTCATGAGCACATAAGTATGGCCCAGACAGTCATGACCACATACGTATGGCCCAGACAGTCATGAGCACATAAGTATGGCCCAGACAGTCATGAGTACATAAGTATGGCCCAGACAGTCATGAGCACATCAGTGTGACCGAGACAGAAGCGCTAGTCTATGGAGTACACCTACAAGCCTTCACCTACCTCAAAAACATCAAAGTCGTCGTCTCGGTTGTGTAAGTGATGATGCTTACCTGGCGACTTCTCTCCTTTCCCGAAACTGAAGGAACATTTCAAGGGGGCAACGACGGGCTTCTGTTGAGGATGTGCAAGCTGGTGTGTGTACCAGGTGCAGGGAGCAGATGCCCACATGCTTCCTCGACGAGATACAACAACCTGTCTAGCTTCGACGTTTGTATGTGGACTGATATTGTTGAATAATAATGACATACCCACATAAATGACATGCCATTTTTTAAATAAAAAACGTAAAGCGCTTCCGCGTAACTAGTAGGTTATTTAACATATCACGTCGAAAGAAAACTTTTCTTTTCAAAATGTCCAAAGATTTATAAAAAGGTTTTATACAAATTAAATTTTACCGGAGTTTTAGCTTCGTCGAGGGAAGTAGTAACATAAAGCTCAAATGGTTAAATATTGTGTTTGTTTTTAATGTGGATAGTAAGTTTAATTAGCTTCATCTCGTGTAGTAGTAACATGTAGCTCCAGTGGGGGAGTATACTGTTTCTGTTGAAAGCAAATTCATTTAGCGTAATCTGCATGTGTCATTAGAAGTGTCACGCCCATCTTCACTATGAGAATGCGATTGGCTGGCATATCACTTTGTAACCATATTGAATATGTGACATTAACATATATAATTTGAATAAAACGTGTTCTGGCTTTTTACCGGGCATTCTTTAAATAAAAATATTTGGTCGTCACGTATGTTTGGTGGGAATCTACTGCACTTGAACGTGTGACATTGCATATGAAGGTCACATAAACTGTAAGTGACTAAGTAATTGATGAATGTTGTTTCATGGGAGGAAAATTGGTGGACTAAATATATAGAACATATAAACAACTATGCACTTGAGTGGGATTAAGTACAATAACAGCAGACAACGTGGTTAAGCGTCATAACGGGAGTAAGACAATGATGCATTTTGTTACCATTCATTTTCCTTATGGTTATGGACTGAATCATGCGAATGGTTGTTGGCGACAGGTCAAGGGGAATTACATGGGTCCTACCATAAGTCTTGAAGATACTGACTTTACAGATGATTTTGGAGTATTTACCCACTGGAACCAATTCATACAAGAGAAAACAGATAAAGTAGATTCGTTTACTAACACAGTAGGACTGGACATAAATGAAGAGAAAACTAAGATTATGAGGATAAATGCAATGGATCATGTTAAAAGCATGAGAAGATATTTCATTAAAAAGGGAGATTGAGAAAGCGATCTCTGCTTTAGCAGGAATGTCAGAACAAACATGCATTCAATAGGCTTAGAAACATTTGCGTTCAACTATAACTCGTTTCAAATCACTTGCCCAACTTCAAAACGCTATTACTCTCTAACCGTTTGTTAAAAACTTTTGAAAATTTCCAAATGTTATTAGAATGCAAAAGACCCTTTAAATGTATATTTAACAAATATCTTGCAGCTGCAGTTTTCTTAAAGCGGCGATATTTCTTTGATGTTTGTCAAAATTGTGAATTGTGAAGCCCTAAAGAATAGAAATTAAAAAACTTAAAAAATTAAATTAAATTAAATTTTAAAAAATTAAAAATAGAAAACAAAACACCAGGATAATTATTGTCTGCTCAGTTCGAGGACGGGCGATAATATCAAGGTATACCTGTATGTCCAATTTTCATAGTTGTGTGGTCCTGAAAAGGACCGTTTGTTGAACTAATTTAAGGTAATATAGGGGCCAACATTTTGGAGGCTATATACTTTCATTCTGAATCAGACGAGTCTAAAAGATTAATAACTGTTTGGGGTTGAACATTCCACAAACCATCATTTTTCCAATATTCCTCCTCCTGTTTTAAGACGTGGTCTTCACATTTAGCCCAATAATCTTTGTCTATATTTAATAAAGCGAGATTAGCAAGAGTCTTTACATCGCATATTTTGAATGTTGTATTTTCTTCTGCCACTTGTCCTTTTAATTTTGCCCAGATTAGTTCTATTGGATTTAAATGAGCATGGTAAGGTGGCAGCCTCAAACTTATATGACCGTGCTCTTGGATAATCTTATCTATTTGAAAAATCTTTGTCCTCTGTTTTTGCTTTACTAGATATAGTAATTCAGGGTTTAAGTAGATGTTATTAAATTGTTTGTGCTCCTTTGTGAGCCATATCTTAATAGCATCTCATCGGGACTTTATCTTCAAGTGCAACAATGTTGTGGTACGCTGCATTGCCCATTATTAGGTAAGATGGTCGTCTAGTGATGGGAGAACATAATTTTCAATCCAATGTCTAAATATGTGACCATTCATCTCAGAGTGATAATCCCGATTGTCTATGGATTTTGAAAGAAAAATGAGCTCTGCATTCTGTATTAGTCCATGTTGTCGACTACCTGCATGAGCAATTATCAAGCACTGTCCTTTGCTGCTAGGTATTAATCTCTTAATCTTTCCAGCTGATGACTGCCATTCCCTTTGGTTAGTGTGGTGAGCATTGATCCATGTTTCATCCAAGTACACAATATCATAACCTTGCTTGCGCACCTCTTTTACTTCACGTAAGTACTTGCTTCTCATGACTACTATATGTGGCTTCTCACAGATGATGTTTCGTCCATTGGAATACTTTCTGAATGTAAAGCCTGCAGCTCTCACATTCCTCCATAATGTAGACTTTGATATTTCAATACTGTTGTTCTTTTTCAGCGAAATTTTTAATTTTCTTATTGTAACAGTTTCATTCATACCCAACATTTTGCGAATTCCACTTCTAATAAGTTCACTGTCGAAATGATCCCACATTTTTGCTCTTCCTTGTGATTTTGTATATTTTGAACATTGACGGTCACGTGCTTGATTCCAGCAATTAAATGACCGTTTAGATAAATCCAAAATGTGTCTTGTCCTATTCTCAGGGTTTTCTAAATAATGAAATAATCTTCCTCGTTTAGCCTCTTTGCAAAAATAGTCATACATTTTTAATGCGATGTTTTGTAAACTGCAGAATTTCATTTTAAGACTCATGATAAATGTTATCGTTCCACGTCTCTCCGCCGCTGAATGAACGGAAATGGAACACACAATTTCTCAAGTGTCTAATTGTGTCAAAAAAAAAAAAAACCAGGGGAAAGCGTGCAAATCGTCAATTCTACCGTGTATGGATTTGTACTCGCTATTTTTAGTTTAAAATACAGTAAACATTAAGTTTTGACTACATCAATGGGTCGTTATAACTTTATATAAATCAAATAAACAACAATAATAACCAAATGTTTTTTTTTTAATGAAATTAATTCCCTGTTGGGTTCTAATCAATATAACTTTACATGCAAATTTTTGAATATCTTACAACAAGCGGTTAAAAAGCTATCGATTTTTAAAGTTGGGCAGGAGTTATGAAACAAGCTATAGACCACATCTTAGCACCAAGCCTAGAATTTACGTGACAAATGTGCGATCCATACTTTTATGAACAGCTGAAACGCGGAGAAAGCATTATAAGACAGAAAGCCAACTTAAGTTGATGTCTTAAGAAGATTATAACTATACTTTAGATCAACACATTAAAATGAAAGAAATCATCGGAGGATCAAGTATTAACAACATCAATCAAGAAGAGAAAAGAAGAACTTGGAAATGGCTAGCTCACGTTCTACGAATTGAAGGAACCAGGCACCCGCTAGTAGCATTAACATGGGCACCATCTTCTGTTAGCCAAACTTAAAATTAAATTAAAAAGGTATACTACAACGAATAAGGGTAGAAAGTATTTCAATGTAGGGTTTCTTAAAGAACAAGGAATTAAAGATACATTCGCAGTCACAATAGCAAACAAATACCAAGTCCTCCAACAACTAGAAAATACAATAAATATAGAAGATCATTGGAAACAGGTAAAAAATATATGGACAGAGACATGCGAAGAAACACTGGGGAAAAGAGAGCGCCAGGATAAGACATGGATGACAGCAGAGACCCTGGATGAAATTAAAGAAAGAAAGAGCAAAAAAGTAGACATAAATGAAAGCAAAGCAAGAAGTAATAAAGCCAAGACACAAGAAGCTTACACAGAGGTGAACAAAGAAGTGAAAAGATGCATTCAAAGGGATACGAGAAAGTATATAGATGAACTAGCTAAAGAGGCAGTGGAAGCAGCAAATAAAGGGGAATGAAAGAAATGTACAACAACACAAAGAAATTAAGTGGAAAATACAAACAGAGTAATGCATTCATTAAAGATAAGAAAGTAAATCTGCTTCATTAAATAAGGAAACAAATGGAGAGATGGAAAGAGCACTTTGAAGAACTTTTGAACATACCCGGCTCAAATAATCCTTCAGATATACTACCAGCATAAGAAGAGTTACACGTTAACTGCGGAAAACCAAGCAAAGAAGAAATAATGAAAGCCATTAAACTATTAAAAGATGGTAAAGCAACAGGACCAGACGAAATTCCTTCGGAAGCCATCAAAGCAGATATTAAAACCTCTACCAAGATGTTACATGATCTATTGGATAAAATTTGGGAGAGGGAAGAAATACATACAGACTGAAAAGAAGGTTATATGATCAAACTACCAAAGAAAGGAAGTTTACAGGAGTGCACAAATTATAGGGGGATTATGCTACTATCAATCCCAGGAAAAATATTAATGAAAATAATTCTGGAGCGACTAAAAGTGGCCAAAGAGAAACATTTGAAAGATAAACAAACAGGTTTTAGGAAGAACAGATCATGTGCTGATCAAATAGTTGTACAAAGTTTAGAACTACCGACTCCACTTTATATTGGATTCATAGATTACGAAAAAGCATTTGATAGTTTAGACAGAGGAATGCTTTGGGAAGTTGCAGAGTCATTACGGAATCACTATAAAGTTTATTAATCTGATAAGAAACTTGTATGAAGGAATGGAATATAGTGTGGTGATTGAAGGGCAGTTTACACAAGCATTTAAAATAAGAACATGAGTAAGGAAGCGATCTCTTCTATCTCCATTTTTCTATCTTGTGGCGATATATTGGATTATGAAAATAACTGAAAACAACAGAAATGAAATCGTCACTGACCAAGTAACTTAATGATTTAGACCTTTCTGATGACATAGATCTCCTATCACCCAGCCATCAACAGATGCAAGATAAAATGAGCATACTTGATGAGACCACAACAGCTGGGACTGAAAATTAATTTAGATAAGACAAAAAATTATGAGAATTAATGCAGTTGGCAATAACCAATTAAAAAATAGGCGAAATACCTCTACTAGACGTACAATCTTACATTATGAATGATATAGACAAAAAGGATGAACAGAGAATACCAAAATGAGGATATGAAAAGCAAGAAGAGCATTCGTTGCACTGGGAAACATATGGAAGTCCAACGAAATTAAGATAATAACATAAGTTAAAATTTTCAGCTCCATTGTTAAGTCAATCGTATTATATGACTGTGAAACATGGAGAACAACAATAATGACAACCGTGAAGATACATACATTCATTAATGGATGCTTCCGTAGAATAAAAAGATGGAAATGGGAGGACAAAATCACTAACATAAAAATGACGGAAATGTACCAGTCAAATACCTGTGGCTAAAGAGATACAGCAAAGACGATGGCGCTGGATAGGAAATAAACTGCGGAAGCCACTTGAGAGTACTATACACCATGCCCTCTTTTGGAATTTCCAGGGAAAGGACAAAGAGGAAGACCAAGGTATTCTGGAGAAGACCGATGGAGCAGAGTCAACATACTGGTGAAGACGTGGAATGATCTTAAGAGAATGGCAAGATCCATAACGGCTTGCAAAGTGATTGTTGAAGACCTATGCTCCACAGGGAGCTAAAAGATAGAAGAAGAGGTATAAACAACCTAAAAAGCCAAGGTATCTTTCTTCTTTTCTCTTTTCACTTATACCTAAAAGTGTCGTGGTGTATACCATTTGTCGTTCTTGAGCTGCTCGAACTGTCTGAATTAGTGATTTTCCTTTGTTGCTACATTTCTGTGTCACTGCATCTATCGATCTTCTTCTGGGTCTTTCTCTTGGTCTTTTTCCATGTATTCTCGAGAAGAACGTCTTTGATGGTGATTGGTGTGGATTCATTCTGACCAGGTGGCCAAACCATTTAAGTTGTTCAACAACAAGCCAAGGCTTATAAATGACAAATAATTTGTCGATGTAAGATTAAAACGAAGTACACTGTTTATTCACAAAAAATCAATGAATCATTATTAACATTCAAGTTATTTAGAGTTAACATTTCTTACTTCTTGGACTCTGTCAAAGAAAAATCCACACTAAAAAAGGAAAGAGAGTATAATAATGAAAGCATATTTTAAGCCCATCTATTTTTTAAACAATTAAACGCATCTGACAACTCATGTAGATACGAATTTGCAATATCATTTTTGAACCGACAGAAAGCCAAGAGCATTCTTCTAAGGATAAATGCTAGCTGGAAGAGAAGTCATGTGTCGGCAATCTGGAAATAAACTATTATATTGCCCATCCTCAAACGGGTAAAAGAACCACTAGATCCAATTAGCTGTAGACCAATTAGCCTACTGAGCTGCCTGAGTAAACTCATGGAAAGGCTGGTTAACAGAAGACTTTTGTGGAATTTGGAGACAAAACAACAAATCGTGCCACTTTGTTGTGAAAACAAGAAATCAAATAGGAATATCCGTTTATACTGCTCCAATCTAGTTAAATATTGATGCAGGGCACGTTGGTACACTCTGGCCTTATCGGCGGGTGCTAAATCATCGCGGAATAGGATACGTTGCATTTCATCATCTAAATCTCTCAAGTTGTCACCGATCGCCTCGGGTGGGGTATACGTGCTAGTAGTCTGATTAAGACCCTCGAGGAATCGAGGATCCATCAAAATCATGTTTTTGGCCATTGTTACGCAGCTAGTACTCCACCGAGAATACTTAATATAGGACGGAGCGAAGCACCTATGAACCCCCGGTTTGTAGAATCTCTCTCCGCCGCTTAAGATCCGGTTTCTTTTTAGTGAGAAGTCTCACCTTGTTCTTGTGTCGACGTAGCTCGCACTTCTGTCGCTGAGTGAGTCTAACATTACCTTTTAATATGTTATGACAACACTCACACAAAAACTTAATGAGTTTGGGAGAGGCTGTTTTTAATATGGCTCTTAAACCGCTCGGCGAGGCGGCGCGCATACATTTCAACATTTCACCGTGCCGTCTAAGTGCTTCATCACACATGATTCTCTACTTTGGCACGTAGACGATTTGTCTCTCCCCCGGGAATATTTTTGTTCTCAACCTAAGATTATCAGGTGTGTCCTGACGAAGATCGACCAGCAAATAACCGTGAGGAGACGCTGTCGCGTCCTTAAAACTATCTTGGAGGTACCCCACCTGTCCTGGGTACATTTGTTTAGCCAGATTGATAATTTGACTCCCGTCTCTCGGGTTCTTGAAAAGGACTAAATAGTGCGTATTGAGACTTAAGGTTCGATGTTCTTTTTTTTCCGAATAGATTTTGAACAATGTACATCACACTAATATCTCTGTGATGACTACCTTTGGTGAATAATTTTGTTACCCGCTCGTCCGTCTCAGACATCAAGTCATCGATGACGATCAGTCTTCTCTTCTTACCACCTTCCTATTTATCGACGTCTGGTAGACCCTTAATAAATCTCACTGACCCCATAGTCTCGTATATCGGTTGCCATTTCGCATAACACATATAACTTCCTCCGGTACGGGGACAGCTAACTCGTGAAGGTTCTGTATAAACTTTTGCACAAATACCGTTTTCCCACACCCGATAGGACCGGCTATCAGAGCTGTGAAGGGATGATTCCATCGGGGATCCATCCACACAAGTGCTACTAACTTTAGTGATTACGCCACCGACGAAATAACGAGTGATTTTAGGTCAGCGCGCGAGGTTTCCACTCTTCAACTAACACCTATTTTTAAACTCCACAACCTATATACACACTACAGGGGGCGTTTCCTAGTCTCAAGCCGCGTTACATGAGACCGAATTAATACACGCATCATATTTCCCCACACATCACCCTATTGGGTCAGTTCCAGAGGTCACTGAACTTTTCGCAACACGACTGATTACCACGCATGATAACGTATTGCGTTAGCTACTATAAATAGACGGTCATCGACCCGATAAACGTAACGGGTATAAAAACCCCAGTCAATCAGTGTACACGCACACACATAACCAACGTCTGTTGCCAGGTGGTTTGTGTTTGTTTTCTTTGAATATGGAGTCGTATGGCTTGAATACGCCAACTTCGTTTGATGTCAGTGATCAGCTCATATTAATGTCATGTGGTAATGAGACTGTAGTTCCATTGTCTAAAGATGACGTTAAGGCAGTCTCGGTTTGTGTTTTTCGTTACAGACCATTGATAAATATAAGGACATATAGCGGTGAGAGTTTTTTGAAGTTTCCTACCAGAACTGGGATAACACTATCGAGAGAGGAATTTATCACGTTAGTTGAGATGCGAGAGGAAATTTTAACCGCTTATGCTAACCTCAACTACACGCCGCCTGCTGTTAACCAGATCAACTACACGCCACCTCTCGTTAACCAGACCAACTACACACCACCTCTCGTTAACCAGATCAACTACATGCCACCTCTCGTTAACCACCAAAACTACACGCCGCCTGTTGTTAACCACCAAAACTACACGCCATCTCTTGTTAACCACCAGAACTACATACCATCTCTTGTTAACCCGAATCTCATCGACTACACGCCCCCCTTTGTTAATCAAGGGAACCTCGCTCTTGTTAATCAGACGACAGATCCGGCAGCCAATATGGATGCCGCGGGTGTTTCAGCAGAGTCACCAATTACCTATTCCAGCTTTGATCAAGGTTTTGTCAAAATGGAATGCGGTTGTGTTTTGAAGGCTAATGAAACTTCCTATGCACCCGTGTTTGATAGACATTTAACAAACAGTACCACCAAAACAGGAGGGAGGAAACCCAGACGCTTTATATGTGTTGTATATTTGTTGTATTAATAATAAAGCTGTGAAATATAGAAAGAATTTGTGATTTGCTTTACCATGACTGTGAAAAAGAGAGAGAGAGAATTTCGCTGTTTGATACTTTGTGTGGCATGATGATGATGATAGGACATGAAGGGTTGATGATGCTGTTGAGGGTGGCACATGATGATGTGTCACTAAAAATGTAGACACTAATGATCGTTTTGATACTTTGTGTGGTATGATGATGATGCTAGGACATGAAGAGTTGATGATGCTGTTGAGGGTGGCACATGATGATGTTGGTAGCGATAACATGACCATTCAAGGCACATCGCCCCAAGTTTTAGAATCGCTGTTGCCCCGCAAGAGACCCGAGCGAGATAGCCGGTGACGACCCGCCATCTGACGACCCCACAAGTTTTAGAACAGCTGTTGTCCCCGCCCGCGAGAGCCGACCGCACGCCGTCACGCATCACCGCACACGAGACGCGCCGATCACGCACCGCCGCACACCACGAGATAAGCCGATTACCGCCACCACCACCGAGATAATAAGCTGATTATCGCACTTTTTACACGGATTTGGTGCCAGTTTCGTGCGGTATCGGAGCAAAATCCATTGTCTTTGGTGCAGTTTCAGTGCATGTGCGTGCACTTCAGGTGTGGGTAAACAGCCACCTATAGTACTACTGTATATTGGCAGGTCGACCTTTCTTATATAGAGTCCGATGATGGTGGGATGGGTTTGCATTCAATTATACCCAGAGCGAGTCAGAACAGTGTAAATTGTCTGGATAATATATCAACTTGGCAATGTTGCCTAATAAAACGTAATATTAATTATATTATAACATACACGTTTATCCTCCATTAACATATAGTAAAGAGGAAACAACAAAGGTTGGTGTAGGTATCCACGCTTTGCGGTGCATAGGAATGCAGTTTACTGAAAGTTGTGCTTTCATCTAACACATAGCTGAAGTGTTAATGTAAGCCAGGTAGAGGCTCTCAGAAGTAAGTGTAATGAAGGCCGCATGCGATGAGCGTCACCTTCTTCTCCCCCTATACCAAGGACTGGAGATTGATATTGATGGATATGGTCTTATTTCAAACTTTCAGACATGCGCAGAATGAAATACTGACACCCAAATATACAATGAGGCCATGAACATAATACTTTGATGCAGGAATGTCATATGCAGGGAGATACGGCATCACTTCGATTATCCCACAATCGAGGGCAGAATAATAATGTCATGAGCACGTGCCTCTCCCCGCAGTCTGTGATGATGTACAGCATCCATAACACCGCGAGTTTGGTAGGAAAAGGGACAGCAGACACAAACATGAGTCGAAGTCCTAATGTTGCAAGGTATTTTATTCAACGTCTCATTGGCACCTTCTGAGACGCAGCCGACTTAAGGTATTGTATCGACTTAATCGTTCAGTTGAGCCCACAAGCTACGGAGAGATACACCGACCAAACCATACTTCGGTATCAAACTGCATGAGTTCTCTCCATAACCTACACATAGAAACTCACAAGGGACATTACTTAGCTGCCTATCATCATCATCATCGAGTGCCTTCTCAGCAACGAAGGTTGGCTACCATGGATCGCCATTCTACTCTGTTTCTTGCTTTGATGGTGCAGGCTGTCATAGATTGACTTGTCCATCTTTTGATGTTACTCGTCCATGTTAGTCTTGCTCTGCCTCTGCCTCTGTTATCTTGTATTTTCCCTTCCAATAGTATTTTTAGTAGGCTGTTGTGTCTTTTAACATGTCCCAAAAATGTCATTACTCTTGTCTTAATTGTATTTAGTAGTTCTATTTTTTATTTTCAGTTGTTTTAAAACTTCATCGTTTGTTATCTTTTGTTTCCATCCAATTCTACCTATTCTTCTATAAATCCACATTTCAAAGGCTTCAATTTTCTGTTCTGTTTTCTTGTCTAATGTCCATGTTTCTGCACCCAGCTGCCTATACAGTTATTCAATGAGAACCATATCACTGCTTCCTGCATCAGATTGGCAAATGTCACAACTTGTTTATATACGATGAAGCTCTGTCTGACGTTCACATTCAACCATTCGCGTATACTGGTTTTGGGGTCTGGCCTAACGCTGACATAATAAATAAAAACATATATTATATTCAGTAGACTAACATAAAGTAATATTTTCTAATGATATCACTACCATTTAAATTACTTACTTATTTATATGTAAACACTATCCGTCTTGTTTGGGACGAAAATGTATTGATGCCTTTTGTCATTGAAAGTACTGTTGGGTTGGTTTCTAAGTTTCTGAGAGAATGATTTCTCAATGGACATAAATGCCAAACCAGATAAGCGTTCTTGTTTCTGAGTTGAGCGACAAAAAGATTTGATTCTCTTGAGAGCAGAAGAAGTTCTTTCTACAGATGCTGATGCGCATAACGTAGTTATAAATAGCAAATGAAATAGGTTCACTTTCATTTAGTGACGATTCTGATTGGCTAGAGCTAAAAATAACCCATGAAACCGCATTCATCTAGCGGCAACACTCAACAACATTATATTCATTCCCATTTTTGAATGGCATGGGCGTTTTACTTGGTCCGGATAGAGTAAAAATGTACCGCCTGCTCCTAGAGGTTTCAATGTAGAATAGTTATAACATTCACAAACGTTATAGTGGCCAGAGGTAAACCTTGCTTTAGTAAATGCAAATCATAGCAAATAAATCATATTGGCCTACGAAATGATTAATAGAATACCCGAAAATTTGTAATATAATTACTTTAAATAAAACTAAAATAAATTATCATTTCCTTTTGTATTTCGTTAATATATTCAGGTTACCGGCGGTACCTGCAGTATCATGGAGAATACGCCACTGCATGCAACACAATGCCTGCTTCTGTTCTAGCAATACAATAAATCATTATCAGAGTAAAATAAAATCCTGCTACATCCCTGTCAACATCTTTCAGGTCAATTCCTGCAGCTCGGATGTCAATACCTGCATAAAAGCTCTCGTAGACATATTGAAAAAATCGGCATTTACCCAAATCTCTGTGTTTGGGCAGTACTCTCAGAGTAGGTGAAAGGATATTCTGCATTACTAACTAGTAGGCTATTTTCCAGACAATTATCTCTTTCAGGGAATTGAGCATCGTGTTTTTCATGATGTTGCCCTGATAATCGTGGATTTTTTTTGGTCTTTGTCAGCAAATTATCCTGAACTACATTCTATATAAAACGGACTAAAAAAAGGAATACACTTTTAGTCTCCTTGTGGTATTAACACAAGGGCAACATTTCAACACTTTTTTCATGACCAATAAATTGTCTACTTCATCACAAAAACTCACCAGTCATGGAATGTTTGAGCACATAATGAACGTTTGTGACAGATACCCTTGCATAGTGACACACGTCATGAAAGGGGGGGGGGGGGATGGGCAAGAAGGTAATCATTTCTTGTGAATATTCATATAATTTCGTTATTGTGTTACTTACTACGTATATAAAAGGAGTACCCTGAAAAGTTATGAGCGTTAAAGATATACCATTTAGCAACATATTGATCTATCAATGTTAGCAATCCTTAAACAAAATAATGAAGATGGAAGTTCGTCCGAGTTCTAGCCGTGGTGTATACAATGCTGATCTTGAACATCGCGCTGTCTGTTGTCACAGCGAGTTGGCGGATTGTTAGAATTGCAACCACGGGTTTGAAATAATTGTTTGTGCACATTTCGTTAACCACCGCTGTAGATCAAGTCTTTATTCTGCTGGCTTTGTTTGCGACATTGGAAGCTAATGACCTAACTGCCTAACTTGTGTAGACGGTTGGTTTGGAGCAAATTGTGAGTTGCAGTGTCACTGCTAAAATCGCTCAGTTTGTGACAGGGCTACAGGGACATGCACAAACGGTGACAGTTGTCGGCGAGAGCGTTTCGGACCCCAGTGTCAGTACTTTGATCTAGTTTGCAAATACGCCTAGGGATCTGGACCTACAGATCCGGACAGTTTCATGGTCTAATCAACATGTTACGTATTGAAGAGGCGATAGTTGCAAATATCTGCTCCATCTACATTGGCGGGGGTCGGAATGTGGCTCTCAAACAGAACGCAAACCAGACCGACACATTTAATGTTTGATAAACAGTGGATGGATGTGGACCAGAGGCCGCAGTTAATGGCAAAACAAAGACCAATCTTTATGACAATGACTGCACACACACACAATTGAGAAGTGGAACCAATTCTGTTTACTGGTATCTGAACTTTGACACGTCCCAGAAGACTCACACCATTCGAATTTATAATCGAGCTAGCACTATGATTCGGGTAAAGAATGACATTCCAAAGTCTTTCTCTGACAGTGGCGGTGTAGTGTTCCAGTATAATGATATATTATACCCAAATATTTCTGCGAACACTATTGTAGTCACCATACAAGCGACAATGGCACACAGTAAGTTTGAGTTTTCACCGACCTTTTCGCAGGACGAGAGTGCACTGACGGTGTGTGAGGTGCAAATATTTACAGACACCTATTGTCTGGACGGGAATTCTTGGTCGTTTTGTACAGTGTGTGGTGGGAGTAGCAAAGGCTGCACCGTCATCATCGGTACGTGTCACGGCAACTGTTCACATGGGATCTATGGACACCCGGGTCTTGTCTTAGTGTCAGTTCTTTATGTGAGGAAAATCCGGAAAATGCCAACATTGCAAACATCCTGGCTATACCTGTGATGACACTTGTCCTGATGGTAATTTTGGACTACAGTGCGAACAGACGTGTTCTGATGGCTGTGACATCATATGTGACACAGAAAGAGCAGACTGTACGCGCAAGGAAGCGTACTACGGGCCAGACTGCACTCTCAAATGTCCTGACCACTGTTTCAACGACACCTGTGAACAGTCAACCGGGATCTATTCATGCAAGGGAACGTTTTACGGGTCAGACTGCACTCTCAAATCTCCGTACAACTGTTTGGACGATATCTGTTAACAGTTCATGGGGGCCGGCGTCTCGTATGTCGATGATTCCCACGTTAAGAAGAGTCTGCCGACTACAACAAACCCAAGCATATGGATACCTTAATGTGTACTGGATATTTTCTTTCCGTGCTGGACATGGTTCATTTCTTGGTGTGTTTCACTGCTAGCCAAGGCTCATATCTTGGCTTGTGTGTGTGTGTGTGTGTGTGCTGGCCATGGCTCATATCTTGGTGTGTGTCATGTTAGTCATATCTCATATCTTGGAGTGTCCGTGTTAATCATGTCTCATATCTTTAAGTGTGTATGTGTTTAGTCATATATCATATCTTAGTGTGTATATGTGTTAGTCATGTGTCATATCTTTGTGTGGGCATATTTGGGCTAGTGATATCTCATATCTCTGTGTGTATGTTTATGTTAGTCATATCTCATATCTTTGTGTGTGCATGTCTGTGTATGTCACATCTCAAATCATTGTGTGTGCCTATCTATGTTGGTCATATCTCATATCTTTGTGTGCATGTCCATGTTAGACATGTGTAGTTTCTTTGTGGGTGCATGTCTATGTCAGTCATATCTCTTATCTTTGTGTGCATGTTTATGTTAGTCATATATCATATCTTTGTGTGTGCATGTCTGTGTATGTCACATCTCATATCATTGTGTGTGCCTATCTATGTTGGTCATATCTCATATCTTTGTGTGCATGTCCATGCTAGACATGTGTAATTTCTTTGTGGGTGCATGTCTGTGTCAGTCATATCTCATATCTTTATGTGCATGTCTGTGTTTGTCTACATCTCACATCTTTGTGTGTGCATGTCTGTGTTAGTCACCTCTAGTGACTCGGGCAGATGGTGCTCGTAAACCTGGGAGGGCCGACCATCTAAGGGCAGAATCCCCCTACAGAAAAGATCACCTGCTGCCTTGCAGGAAGATTGGGGACAATCAAAGGCTAGGGAAAGCAAACCTGAATAAAATGCTGGCTTAAATCGGATGCACTGGGCCACTGGCGCAGAACACAGTGCAACGTTTTTAACGGGTGTTCAATCAGAGTGGATCTGGCAGACTCTAATTGTGATGTTCTGTTTGTAACACACCTAACCTGACAGCTGAGTTCATGTGAGGAGCTGGAATCCTACTCTGATTGGGTCCTGATCGCAGAGAGAGAGAGAAACAAAATAATGAATTGCAAATGTATGATGAAAACACTTAGGAGTACAAATGTACCCCAATCCAAGGAAAGAAACAAACAAGGAAACTTGATTGGTTCACGACTTAAAGCGATGACATTAAAGTCCCCGAGTATTATATTTAATTGAAACAACAGTATCAATGACATGCCATTGAAGCTGGTCTAACAAATTAAAACGAATAATTAATTGAGTCCAATGACGTCATTTCTACATACTATTTACTTACATTTAAACGTTCTTCACTCTGGTAGGCAATCTGTGAATACATCGACATTTAGTTTAGAAATATATACAATTCTAGGTACATACAATTGCTATTGTTGTATATTTTCCTTCTTCATTTTCCTTTTTACTGTCCACATTTACCTTTTAGCGTTAAGGGTAGTATTTGTTATATCACTTCCTACCATTGAGTACATACCGAATTACAATTAAAATTGGTAGATCGCGTGATTAAGCAGAAAGATCAGCATAGGACGATTCTTTTACAAAAGTAACAAAACTATTATCTGTACGACACATAGTACCATTGCTGGTGTATGTCGGACGGGTGGGGGGGGGGGGTGGGCAACGATAGAACGAATAGTAACGAGAACAAATGAAGCAAAGAACCGGTCATGAACGAGAATTAAATTAAATGAAAATCAGAAACCATTGAACATTTAACAGCAAGGGAGGTCAACTGAAGACAAAGTAACGACAACAATATTTTTCTTCTTTGGACTTCACTTCATTGTAAAGTCTTAAAGAAGTTTCACTATCCCAGTTCTTGCTGTTATTAGGGTGTCTGTAAATTTAGTGCTGTGTCAAATATCTCTTATATAGTTCCATTTTGAGTTTTGCACCTTATGTTTTCTGTCTTGTATGATCTCATTTCCAGTGCTGTTTCTCTTGTTTCTTATTTCTTGTTTATTCATGCTTCACTGAGAGATAGAAGGGTACATGGTAAAGGGCACACGCTATATAATAAAAAAATAGTTCGCTAGAATGTCAGTCATTGAAGTGATGAATAGCTGTAGAGACAGAAAGTTGTGTTGATACATAATCGCCTGCTCCTGAGGACACTCTGCCTGGTGATAAAGACGATCCGTGTTATCCATTAATATCTATCATTAATTAAGCATGCTGCAAACGTAAATGAAGAGCAAAGAAAGGCTCTGCTTGCGCGCTACATTGAGCAGACACAATAAAAAATTAAGCTGTAAGATTGATGATTAAGTGGTCTCTCTCTCTCTTTCTTTATCTCTCTCTGAATTATTTGAGGGAGTTTGATGGGCAAACACTTAACTGATCGCGTAACACTGCTTCTATCCACATGTTGTTCCGTTTGACGACATGAGAGCTCTAGCTGACAACGACCAGGAGGAAGTGACCAGCGTTTTTCATGTCAGCTTTCAGAGTCGCCAGATTAAAGATGAAGACCTACACTGCTGTTTACCATCTCTGCGGAGGACAAACAATGACCACTATCAGATCAGTCCCTACACAATCATCATGATGAACATCACTGCGAGCAAGCTACTGGAGATAATAACTGCTCGTTTACACATTTAAACGTGAAAGGAAACACACATTCCTACCCACACTCGCGGGTGATAGATATAACTAAATGACATGGCCCAATGCTGCAGTCTTTACCTGTGACATATTCGAAGTATTTAAGAGACGGTAGGAGACAAATGCAGCCGAAATTGATTTGGAGGATGCATACATCAGAGAACCATTCCATTACCTAGTGCATATGTTCCTCCTATTAGCGGTAATTCTCAAACCCAAAGATAGAATCAAGATGCAACAAAGCTTGTCAGATCGTTGGACAGCTATCACCACTATTGTCCAACAAGAAAGTAACTCTGGAGGCAAAACGAGCACTATACATTACAATCTTCACCCCAACGTTATGCTACCAATGCCAGACCTGGACCCTAGATGCAAGAAAAGTAAGAAAAAAAAAACCTGTACTGAGATTAAATGTGTTAGACGAATGACAGGAAACATACTGAGAGATAAGATCAGAAATGAAGAACTGAGATAAAAACTAGGAATAGCACCCGCCATAGAATATATAAGGAAACACAAGATAAAATGGTTTGGTCACGTGACAAGGCAGAAAGATCAAAACACAACACAACGAGCCTTCAGCAAACGATGTGAGAACACCAGACCCAAGGGTCGACCACGAAAAAGATGGATCGATGGAATTGTTGAAGCACTAGGAAACGTAACAACAGCAGAGGCGAGCAGAAGAGCAAAAGACCGCAAATTATATCTCCCCTCGACTCTGAAAGACAGATGAGGAAGGACAGAAGAAGAAGAGATGGGCGGTGCATCCCGTCTTGATTACATGGATCGCTACAGCATTGTTTCAGAGGTGGTGATACTCAAATGTGATAATGTCGACCTTACTTACCAAATCCAAAGTCCGAATCAATTTTTCCAGGGTTGTCAAGGTTCACCTTTGTTGTCTGGTTTATATAACGCCATAAGAATCACGGAACAACAGGTGAATGGGAAGGAAAGAACTATGACTTCTTTTGATGACATTCTGTTATACCGATAGGGAATAGACAGACGGGTAATCACTTCTACACTGCAACACGAACATGATCGCATCTCTTCCTGGTGGAAAGTATCAAGTGCTTTGGTTACTCCTATCAAAGCCAAGTAGCATGATTCTCCCTTAACAATGATATCAATACGGAAACACAGGTGGTACATATTGGGGCAGGCAATGGGACCAGGGCAGATTGATGACATACGTAGATGTTAAGTGTGATCGAAGTTTGTGTTTTAGGGACCATGTTCGACCATGAGATAACGAAAGCTCGTAAAGGAAAAGCCACAATAATGTTCATGGCAGCTGCAAATATTGAGCAGAGGATAATGGAACTTCTCTTCCTGTGACTAGATCTACCACCAATGGAAAATGCCCTAGCAATCCTCACTGTCAGTACAACGTAGATCGACAGGCTATAGAAAGTACAACATAAAGCGATGCGCATTGTCCTGGGGGGTACGACATACACTCCCTGAAAGAAGACAGGATCAAAAATTGGAGAAAGCGAGCGTACCTTAAAATAAATGCAGATACGGAGCATTCATTGCACCAATATCTCAACACAGGGAAGAGGATAACAAGAAACAAATCATGAGTGGGCCGAGCAGAAGATATCATCAAACAGGTCTGTGGGATTACCGAAATAAACACAGACCATTAGTGGTTCATGGTGCCTCATTCAGGGAAACATTCACATGTATTGTCACATGACAGAAAAGCAGGCATCATTAGTCAGCTGTTGTCGATGCGAAGATCAACGCGTTCATCTGGCACAAAACCGACATGGAAGATGCAATCATCTATACAGGCGGTTCAGTATTACGACCCAGTGAGCGCGTGGGCATTTACAGTGCGTCATGCAGGCAGAACAGTCAAAGAAGACAGCAGTACGTTCGTTAAGACTATGAGTAGCATGACGATGGAGGCGATGGTAGTGGCCAGGGCATTCATCTGACTGGTGTCACAAGAGGTGGACAAGTTAATATATGATAACATTCTTCACCTAGTCAAAGGTTAGAGTAAAATGACGCGTTATAGTAGCCAATCTTCGGTGTGGAGACGGCACCTAGTGAATGAATAAATATATTTTAGATTGACTTCTTAATGTCAATAGAAATTAGAATGTGAAGACAGTCTTGTGTACTCAACGATAACCTATAGAGTTAGTTACATAAAGGAAGGATGCAAATGACGTTTTAGGGAATAAGTGGAAGCAGCTATAGCTTGTTTCATAACTCGTGCCCAACTTTTAAAATCGATAGCTTTTTAACCGTTTGTTGTAAGTTGTTCAAAATTTGAATGTAAAGTTATAATGATTAGAACCCAACAGGGAATTAATTTCATAAAAAAAACATTTGGTTATTATTGTTGCTTATTTGATTTATATAAATTTATAACGACCCATTGATGTAGTCAAAACTTAATGTTTACAGTATTTTAAGTTAAAAATAGCGAGTAAAAAACCATACACGGTAAAATTGACGTGTTTGCACGCTTTTGCCGTGGTTTATTAACACAATTAGACACTTGTAAAAAACACGAGAAATTGTGTGTTCCATTTCCGTTCATTCATAGGTGGAGACGTGGAACGATAACATTTATCATGAGTCTTAAAATGAAATTCTGCAGTTTACAAAACATCGCAATAAATATGTATGACTATTTTTGCAAAGAGGCTAAACGATGAAGATTATTTCATTCTTTAGAAAACCCTGAGAATAGGACAATACACATTTTGGATTTATCTAAACGGTCATTTAATCGCTGGATTCAAGCACGTGACCGTCAATGTTCAAAATATACAAAATCACAAGGAAGAGCAAAAATGTTGGATAATTTCAACAGTGAACTTATTAGAAGTGAAATTCGCAAAATGTTGGGTATGAATGAAACTGTTACAAAAAGAAAATTAAAAGTATCGCTGAAAAAGAACAACAGTATTGGAATATCAAAGTCTACATTATGGAGGAATGTGAGAGCTGCAGGCTTTACATTCAAAAAGTATTCCAATGGACGAAACATCATCTGTGAGAAGCCAAATATAGTAGTCATGAGAAGCAAGTACTTACGTGAAGTAAAAGAGGTGCGCAAGCAAGGTTATGATATTGTGTACTTGGATGAAACATGGATCAATGCTCACCACACTAACCAAAGGGAATGGCAGTCATCAGATGGAAAGATTAAGAGATTAATACCTAGCAGCAAAGGACAGCGCTTGATAATTGCTCATGCAGGTAGTCGACAACATGGACTAATACAGAATGCAGAGCTCATTTTTCTTTCAAAATTCATAGACAATCGGGATTATCACTCTGAGATGAATGGTCACATATTTAGACATTGGATTGAAAATTATGTTCTCCCATCACTCGATCGACCATCTTGCCTAATAATGGACAATGCAGCGTACCACAACATTGTTGCACTTGAAGATAAAGTCCCGACGTCATCCAGTACCAAAGATGCTATTAAGATATGGCTCACAAAGGAGCACATACAATTTAATAACATGTACTTAAAACTTGAATTACTCTCTCTAGTAAAGCAAAAACAAAGGACAAAGATTTTTCAAATAGATAAGATTGTCCAAGAGCACGGTCATATAAGTTTGAGGCGGCCACCTTACCATGCTCATTTAAATCCAATAGAACTAATCTGGGCAAAATTAAAAGGACAAGTGGCAGATGAAAATACAACATTCAAAATATGCGATGTAAAGACTCTTGCTAATCTCGCTTTATTAAATATAGACAAAGATTATTGGGCTAAATGTGAAGACCACGTCTTAAAACAGGAAGAGGAATATTGGAAAAGTTTTGGTTTGTGGAATGTTCAACCCCAAACAGTTATTAATCTTTTAGACTCGTCTGATTCAGAATGAAGTATATAGCCCCCACAATGTTGGCCCCTATATTACCTTAAATTAGTTCAACAAACGGTCCTTTTCAGGACCACACAACTATGAAAATTGGTCATACAGGTACACCTTGATATTATCGTCCGTCCTCGAACTGAGAAGACAATAATTCTCCTGGTGTTTTGTCTTATACAGTTATTTCCCCATTACGGCCACGCCTTTAGCTAGTGAAAATTAATCATAGACCAGTACTACGGTAATTTCTATTATTTAGGTGTTCACAATTTACAATTTTGACAAACATCAAAGAAATTCGCCGCTTTAAGAAAACTGCAGCTGCAAGATATTTGTTAAATATACATTTAAAGGGTCTTTTGCATTTTAATAACATTTGGAAAATTTCAACACTTTTTAACAAACGGTTACTGAATAATAGCGTTTTGAAGTTGGGCACGTGATTTGAAACGAGCTATAAATATGACGATGTACGTGAATTGTTGCCAGCGAACTATGTCGTGCACGCTGACCACAACTGCCATCGCTGAAAGCAATCGAACTGATTCAGGGTCGTGTGATGACATTAATAGTGAGAGTACGAATACGATACCTGTGAGGAAGAAGGAGCGAGAAAGGATACAATTAATGGTCTTCAAGAAGACACCTTTGCAAATACAGATTTTTGCAAACGAAAGAAGTAGAAACATTCAACAATTTATGTATCTGATTATTCGATTTTTTTTTTCACATATATAAAGTCTGCTGTTTTTAAACTATATTTTCATTAATTGTTTTTCGCTATCTTTACCTCAGTTGATCACATTCATCGAGAAGAAAAAAAATAGTTCTTTAATATATTATTTTAGTTTATGGTACAGCTCAGTGTATCATTCATCATCATCATCAAGTACCGGGACTGCTGGCGTAGGTGATCATGTCTTTCCACAACTTTCGATCTCGACAGTTATTTATCATTTCTGTTGTTGACCGCTGCCAAGCCATTCTCTTAAGCTGTCTGTTTTCTTTTCTCTTTGCTTCCCCCTATTTCTTCGTCCTTCAATTTTCCAAGTTGTTACAATATATTCCAGTTGTTTTCTTCTCATTACATGGCAAGAAAATAATGATTGATTCTTCCTAATATTGGAAATTAGCTCTCTTTTTGCCTTGGCGTCTTTCAGAACGTTTTCATTACTCTTCTTAGATGTCCATGGTATTCTCAACATTCTTCTGTAAACCACATTTCTACATACGCCAATGATGTTCTTGTATGTTGTCCTATTGTCCATAACTCACATTCATATGTTAACATTGGCTCTACATAACATTTCATAACTCTTTTTTTTTGTTTCTGTTGTCAAAAATGGATTGCATTGTATCTTCCTAATTTTTTTGGAAAGCTTCTTTTGCCTGAGCCAGTCTGCATTTCACCTCTTTTGAGCATCTACCATCCGAGGTTAACAAAGTTCCCAAATATTTAAATTCAATTAACTCTTTTAATGTTGTTCCACTTGTCTTTATTGTGCACTGAGACGATGTCCATTTCTTTGTTGCTGCCATTACTTGTCTTTTTGCTACTAAGGCTGAAACCTTTATATCTACTTTCTTTCACCATAATGTATAACATTTATTGTTACTCATTTTCACTCTTAGCAATTAAAATTGTATCAGCATAACTTTGATTATTTATATTATGACCTCCGATTGTTATTCCAGGCATGCCCCTTATCGATCTTAAAATAATCTCACTTTACATAGAAAACAAATCTGGTGACAGCACACAACCTTGCCCAACACCCTGTTTTATTTGTTGAAACATTCCCAATTGATTTAATGTTTTTATGACCTCTGTTTGTTGCCAGTACATGTTCTTTATTATTCTTAGATCTTTGCTGCCTGCGTTTATGCCTTCAACAATTGTTATTATTTCTTGGTGCGTAACTTTGCCAAATGCTTTGGTATTATCTATAAAACACAGGTATATATCTGTTTTCACATATATGGCTCTTTCCACTAAAGATCTTATGATTTGACATCTCCTTTTTGTTGCGTTGCAATATATTTAATCTCTGTTGTAGCCATGCATATCTCCTGATTGCATTTGATTACAATTTCTTAATTTAATCTATTGTATTCATTTTTATTTTCCTCATTTCTTCTTCTTGTATCCATTCGATGCAAAATGTCATCTGTCATCCATTTATATTTGAATTTGTCCTGACTGGTAGTATGAACTCTTCTGATGTTTGCTGCATTTATTCATTTAGCATTTCCCACAGTTCATCACTGCATTGTATCTTTTCTATTGCATGAACGGGTTCTGAATTGTGATGCTATATTTGTCTTGCATCTTCTTGTGTGATTTGAGTAAATCTAAATTAAACTTGATATTTACTGAAGCTTATTTTGTTGCTTTGTATTTTACTCTAGCCTTTCCCACAACTGGTACATGATCACTATTGCAATCTGCCCCCGGTCTAGTTTTCACACACACCAGACCGTTTCTAAATCTATTGCTTATCATTATATAATCAATTTGATTACGTGCATGTTCTCCTGGGCTTTGTCATGCCCACAGACGTCTTAGATGTTACTTAAAGCATGTGTTTACTATCATCATGTTGTGTTTTTTTGCCCAGTCAATAGCTTTGCCACCTCTTCCATACCTCTCACCGACGTCATAATAAAACTACTTCCTCATATCTTTCCTTTTCTACTTTTGCGTTGGGATCCCCTAGAACTATGGTGTTTTCATGTGGTTTCACATTCACGAAGTGCCTCCTTTTTCTCGTCGTAAAATGTATCAACTGTTTCCTCTAGACTGTCTGTTGTTAGTGCATACACGTGTATGAGATTTATATATATTGGCTTTCCATTCAATTTTACTAAAAGGACTGTCAGATATTGCCCAAAAGGCATTCGCCGTTCTTGCTCTTTCTGCATCCAAGGTGATACCTACTCCTCTTTGGTTTTCAGCACATCCAGAATAGATTATTTGAGAAATATTATGATGCCCATAAAATAATTTATTCTGGAGTGTATCATTATTGAATAATAAATATATATTTTAAGAAACGTGAAAGAAACGTGTCGATTTGATGAAAGTACAAGTACTACATTGTCTTCTACACAAGTGCAATATGGAGTTCATGTAAGTGACAAGACAAGAGGTGAAATGAAAAGTAAAAAATTACAGATCGTTGCTATCAAGATTCAGTGCTAATGTAATGAAAATGATAGATAAAACATATGGCTGTGCAACAATAAAATAGTGGAAGATATAGCGATAAATTATAACAACATGATAGAAGACAACTACTGAAATTATGACGTCGAGCTTACAAGCTAGTTGGAATGAGACGTGATCACCGATTACAGCTTTGGTTGTTTGTGCTGATGATATATTTGTAACTCTTCATTTCATGCTTCTCGAACAACTCTTCTTATGTTGCTGTTGTATTCATCATCATCTAGTGCCGTCTCCGCAACATAGGTTGGCTACCATGGAGCGCCATTCTGCTCTTTCTTTTGCTTTGATGGTGCAGGTTGTCATAGGCTGATTTGTCCATCTTTTGATGTTACTCGCCCTTGGTAATCATGGTCTGCCTCTGCCTCTTTTACATTATATTTTCCCCTCCTGGATTACTTTTAGTAGGCTATTTTTCTTTTAACATGGCCCAAAAATCGCATTTGTCTTGTTTAATTTGTGCTTAGTAGTTCTCTTTTCATTTTTAGTTGTTTTAAGACTTCATCGTTTGTTTTCTTTTCCTTCCATCCAATTATATATATTCTTCTATACACCCACATTTAAAAGGCTTCAATTCTCTGTTCTGTTCTCTTGTCCAATGTCCAATGTTTCTGCATCATACAGGGATATTGAGAAGATGTAACATTTTCCGATTCTTAGTTTTAGCCCTGGTGTTATTTGTTTTGATGTTAGTATGTTCTTCATGACATTAAAATTGCTGTTTGCAATTCCTAATCTTATGTTCATTTCAGTTGTACATTTTCCATTATTCGTTATAGCATGTCCAAGGTAGTTGTAGCTCTGAACTGTCTCCAGGTCCATTTCTTATGTTGTATTGCTATTGTATTACAGGTCTTTTATTTTAAAATGAAGTATACAGAAAGCATTACCTACTATAAATTTAATTAGAAGCATTCCTACATTTAATCCTGAAAGTAAAGCTGTTTAGAAGATTCATTCATAGAGCTACATCTCGGGCCTTTGTTAACACATTCTTTGATTCTCTTTTGTTAAACAACCCCATTTTATTGACATTTATTTCCTTATTTGTGTCACTTTTCATTAGTCAAAGAAAGTCAATGACCTCTTATAAGATTTTACACAGTGCCCATTGAGTTATTTTCTGTTTCACTGAACTCTCAGTTTTATTTTGTTCTTTTTAAAACCCAAAGTTGAATATTTTGAATACTTTATGTTGTAAAGTTGTTCTTTCGCCTATCACTTTACTTAAGCTTAAATTATGCGTTATGTCTTACTATGACCTTTGGAGGGTGACGTATTGCTCTCTGACACTGCTGCGGTAGATATACAAATATCAGCATCTAGTGCATTCAGTTGCCCATGGTCAGCAGTTTATTTTGAGAGATAACATGTTTTACAAGGCATAGGGTGCGCACATTATTCATACCATCTAATATACTTAGCATCACCATGATTGTGTGCCATTCCACTTATCGTAGACGATCATGTCTTTCCACAATCTTCTATTCACAGTGCATCGTATCAATTCTGTTGTTGACTGTTTTCCATGCCATGATAAGAAGCTATCTACTATTTTCTCTTATCGTCGCTGCGATATCTCTTACATAGATACACTTGTATTTTCCCAGCTGTAACCAAAATTCAAACTTTCCTCTTCATATGATGTGCCTGAAAAAAAAGTGTTTATTGTTTCTTAGGATCTCTATTTTTGTGTTGGCCTCTTGATAATTTCCTAGTTTGTCTTTTTAGCTGTCCAGGGAACATTCTTCTGAGAAACCCAATCTCTGTGGCATCTAATCGTTTTTTTCATTTCTTTGTTAACGGTTCAAAATTCGCTTCCATAGACCATAATTTGCTCTATAAAGCACCGATGAACTCTCTCACTTCCATTGACATATGTGTGTTGCATACGACGTTTTTCATTTTTTGAAAAGCTTTTTTTTGGCCTGGGCTTTTCTGCTTTTTATTTATGTGGTGCTTTTACCATCTGATGTTATTATTGTGACCAACTATTTTATGCGTTGCACTTGCTTCAGATGAGTCATGTTTATTTTTATGTTGTATGCTGGTGATGATTATTTCTTCGATATGGCCATTAAATCTGTTTTCTTAATATTTTGTCTGAGACCTTTCTTGTTGTTTTTTTATACTATTATATTTATCATTTCTTGTGTCATCCGTATATCGCAAATTGTTTATGTTGTGACCGTTTACTTCAATTCCCTTTTATTTCTACTATTGAGCTCATATTTTTTTTTTTACTGTAAAGTGAAAACAGATCCGGCGACAGAACACAACCTTGACTGACTCCTTGTTTTATATATATGAACTCTCCTGTTTAGTTGCTAATTATAACGGCTGCTGTCTGTTGCCAGTATTTGCTCTTTTTTATGATTCACAGATCATTGTCATCAATGTTTAAATTCTCAAACATATTGATTATTTCCACATGTTTTACTTTGTCAAATGCTTTTGTGTAGTTTATAAAGTACATATTTGGATCTGTCTTTAGGTCCATCGCTTTTTTATCAATATTTTGATGATGTATATTGCATTATTGGGGTCTTTTCATTCTAAACATCCACATTGTTCCTGACTTCTTCCTGGTTTTATTGTGTTCCTTTCACGCCCAATGATGATTTTTAGTACTATTTTCGTTAATTCGCTCATAAGACTAATAGTTCAATGGTGATCGCAATCAGTTGAACCTGACTTGTTCTGTATGGCTACAAAATTAAATTTTAGTAGATCTTCGAGTATGGTATTTGGACATAATTTGTATTCGCAATATAAGAAAGAAGTTTGCCATTCTTAACCTTCTTGGCAGCTGCTGTGCTAGTCGGAGATAGCAGCCATTGTCTCTATACATGAGATCCTCTGCCGACCATCACGTAGTGAGGACTATAACCGGCACTACTTGTCGATTTCTCCCACAACACCATCCACCACCTACTTCAATGGCTTCACGTAACCCTGATAGGGGGAGGGGGCTAAACGGGAGCTTTACCTTGTCCAAGGGTGTCCAAAGACTAGCGAAGGAAAGTAGTCATCTTACTCCACCTTTGGTAAGGAATAACTCTACCCTACTAACCTTAACGTAGCTCTTAAATAATATTACTTACACGATTTACAACATCTCTAAACTGGAACGGAATATAACGTATAAATTGTAAGATACTTTTGTTCTCAAGACATTGGTGGTTCAACCAAAGACAACTATAACGATGGTCTGGGGGCAGAAAATACAATCGGTAACACTTCAACCGACGTGTCGTTTTAAGCTTCGCGAGCAGGGTCGTTTGTGGGTAGAATGAGGTAGTCGTCTATAACTGCTATAGCTGAAAAAAAGTTACGCTACTTTGAGTGTTTTCCGATTTGGTCTCCACGCGAGCTATCTTATAGTTTGTTGTAGTTCAACTCTGTTAGAGAGTAGCATTTTTGAGTGTTGATGTAAAACGTCAGCACCGATAACTCACTATCATTGTGCATTGTGTGTGCTTGTACACTATCATTGCCTCCCCTATTTTAGACACTCATTGCGATCCCGACCTGATGACATTCTGTCAACGCTGTCATGACAACCAGAGAAAGCTTTAGTGTGGACATTTTATAAACAATTTAACTCTTATAAGTCCGTGGTTTTTATTTGTTTAGTATGTTGGGATGTTTCAGATACCTATTTCTGGACAACCACATACGTTATTCTTCGGTTTGAAGACTAGACTTATTATATATTGTTTAATCGGGGAATGGATGATTTTGTGCTTAATAAATGTTTTTCTTTAATCTAAATTAGAATAGTGTTACTTAGTAATGTGATCTTATTTCTTCGTTACTAAAATTAAATACTGACATAAGCACATCATATTCATTGCTAGTCCCTGCATCGAAGGTTGGCTGCCATGGAGAATCTTTCAGTTCTCTATCTTGCTTTACAGTGCAGTTTGTCAAAGGCTGACTGGTCCATCTGTTAATACTATTCGTCCATGTTAGTCGTGGCCTGCTTCTGCCACTTTTACTTTGTATGCTTCCTTCAAAGATTACTTTTTAGTAGCAATGGCAATTTAAAAATAAAAGGAAGTAAAAAGTAGTATGATGACAGCTTTACGTGGTAATGTACAAAACAAAAGTCGACGTTTCGGCCAAGTAGGCCATCTGCTGGAACTACAAACAACAACACAAACAAATATATATATATATATATATATATATATATATATATATATATATATATAAGGATATATAAACAAATGTAACTATATAACGATAATATGATAAATACTTAAGAAATGAAATAAAAAAGGTCGCTTTCCGGTGTTCCAGAATGTGGTCAGCTTCTGAATGAACTAATATGAAAACACGGGATAACCAACTGTATATCTCACTGATCAGACAGTCAGGCGAGATGACGGAAAGGAAGGGTTCTAAAAATATGTGGAGGTGGGTACAAGGTATGTATTAACTGTGCATATCTAACTGTGTGTGTGTGTGTACCCCGAACCAATGAGTAAAAAAAACGCATGCGTACAAGCAAGCATAGATCAGTATATATTGGCACAAAGCACACGGAAGAAAACCGAAGGTGCCCAAATGGGCCCATATATTTACAGACAAAGATGTATACATGTATAGGTTCGGTATGCGCATGGGGGTAGGAAATGTGTAGTAGGTGTCGCTGTGTATTAGAGCGATATGTTCATGCTTTGGGGGGGGGGGGGCAGCGAACCCACCTGGGCAGGGAGGCGATTCTCAAGGGCGAAAGGGCTGCGATTGCTGGAGTGACACGAGACAATGCCAGTGACTTGCTTGTCAGGTTTACCACTATGACCGGGGGAGTTGAAATGGGCAGACTCCGAGCTGCCAGTCTTTTGCTCTACATCACGAAGATGCTCACAAAATATGTTACTAGAGCGTCGTCCAGACTCGCCCTCATACGTCATCTGGCAATGCTTACATATTATGGTGTAGATGATATTCCGTGACACGCAAGTAAACCCCTCGGTGATGTCGAATCGCGCATAAGGGAACAAGACCGAATCGGTGCAAAGCACGTGGTCACAAGTTCTGCAAACTCGACGTCCACAACGAACAGTACCAAGGTGTTTGTGGTTTGAGCGGAGGAGACGGCTCGTGACAAGAATGTCTCTCAGACTCCTGTCGCGTCTGAAGAATGTCAAAGGAGGATCACTGAAAAGTAGGCGGGTAGTGGGATCTTAGTGGAGATTAGAGCGGTACCGACTACGGATCCTCACCGCCGCCAAGTTGTGGGGGTGGTAGGTGAGGGTAAATATGGTCATATCAGAGGAACTGCGGGTGGATGGGGTGAGTGCCAAAGGCAAGGGAAATATCGAGAGCTCCCTGTAAGACAGATTGGAGAACCAAGTCAGGATAGAGGCGACCCTAAAGAAACTTAACATCAGGTGGACGTGCTAGAGAAAATCTTGATCATCCTGGCTGATAGGACGAAGTCGTAATCATTGAGAATATGGAATGGAATCTCTACAGTGGGATGGATGAGACGAGGTGTAGAGATAACAGTGGATGTCTGAAGGTTTATAGAAGACGGAAGTGTGGAGGCTGGAGGTACCAAAGGAGACGATCAGATCAAGGAAAGTGACGAAGATAAAGAGAGTCGAAAAAGAAAAGAAAGTAAAAGATTACTTTTTTAGTAGATTGTTGTGCCGTTTAAAATGCCCTAAAAAATTCATTTTTCTTTGGTTTCAAGTTTAGTAGTTCTCATTTTATTTGTATCATCATCATCATCATCATCATCAGCATCATCATCATCATCAGCATCATCATCATCATCGAGTGGTGTCTCCGCAACAAAGGTTGACTACCATGGAGCGCCATTCTGCTCTCTCTCTTGCTTTGATGATGCAGGCTGTCATAGGCTGATTTGTCCATCTTTTGATGTTACTTGTCCATGTTAGTCTTGGTCTGCCTCTGCCTCTTTACCTTGTATTTTCCCCTCCAGGATTACTTTTAGTAGGCTGTTGTGTCTTTTAACATGGCCCAAAAATTGCATTTGTCTTGTTTGAATTGTGCTTAGTAGTTCTCTTTTCATTTTTATTTGTTTTAAGACTTCATCGTTTGTTTTCTTTTCCTTCCATCCAATTCCACCTATTCTTCTATATATCCACATTTAAAAGGCTTCAATTCTCTGTTCTGTTTTCTTGTCTAATGTCCATGTTTCTGCACCATATAGGAATATTGAGAAGATGTAACATTTTGCTATTCTTTTTTTAGCCCCGGTGTTATTTGTTTTGATGTTAGTATGTTCGTCATGAAATTAAAATTGATTTGTACGTTTTTTCAAAACTGCATCAGTTGTCTACTTTTCCATCCATCTAATTCTTCATTTCTTCTAAATCTACATTTCAAAGGCTTCCATTTTCAATTCCGTTTTCGTGTCTAGTCTCCTTATTTCTGCACCATACAGGAATGTTGAGAAAATGTACCTTATTAACATAGTATTATTATACATTATTCTTATTAATTATTAACAACAATGCTTAATGCCTATCTGGTATGTAATTTTTTTTCTCATTTCATTTGGTTTGGTACAAAGAAAACAATTTAGTGAGAAATCAGATATGGATGGGACATCTGATGGTGGTCATTTATTTTTCTTTACAATCTGAAACATTGGGGCAGTAATAGTTGTGACTATACCAGCAAGTTCCTTTATGAGCTCCTTAGTCAAGTTAAACTGTCATAACTTCTTATAATGTGCCAATAGCTGTACATTTTTATTTCTATGTTCTTGAAACAATAATAAAGTAATTACACTAACTATGACATTAAATCTATGAAATACACTTTTCCATCGATTATTTTCTTTCCTAAGTGATTTGTATTTAGAAATTATTTTATCAGACATGCCTTCTCCTTCCATTTATTTATTATAATCACTGACAACTAACGGGTCAACATTTATTTTTTTTTCAAAGATACTATGCAATTGCGTTATACAAATGCATGATGTTTTAAAATGTAAAGATTTTAGCACTTTGGTAATTATATTAGCAACTGTATTATCCACTGAATAATATCTATATTGCCCCCTTCCACGCTAGCCCAAGTCATCTAACACCTTGCACTTTTCCCTGGGTCCACACATTCTTACCACTTACTGGAGAAGTCTTGTAATATGCTAGATGGTCCACATGCTGATTTTCCATTTTTAATAAATTTACAAATAAATGAAAAGAAGTAAAATAATTATCCACAAATATTTTATATCCATGAGAGAGGAGGTATTTACATACTAACATAACAATGTCAAATCCTAAACCTTGTGCTGAGGTGTTGAATCTTTCCCTGTGTATATTTCAAAGTTAAATGTATAACCTTGTTACTGCATCTAAGGTCTGTTGTAACACCCATTTTCATTCTCCATTGTGATGGTTTATCCTTGACATACTGTCTCAGTGTCCTTCAGCGTTAGAGTGAACCTTTTGAATCACAGGAAGCGGTGAACGTTGCCAGTTCTGTTGATAAATATATAAATAATCATTTATACTAGATGAATATTTATGTAATAACAAAAAACTTCAAATTATATCTATTAGATAACAAATGCATTACTATACAAATGTTGCATACATGAACTCTTCTTAAAGATATTTTAAACTATAAATTAACCGATTTACAATTATCGTTATTTAAATTTAAAAAAAAACCTGTCTAATTTAGCTTTAATAATCAGCGGTTTCCTCTACACCATGCTAGGCGTCGTATGGAGGTTATTGTGTAAGGTGACGTAATTTTCTGACCAAGGTATGTTTTTGGGTGCCTACTAGTGCACTGTCGCAAAAATTACCACAGTAAATGTTGCTATGACTAGACAGTAATTATATAAAGCACATTATATTAGATTTTTTGATTCAATGTTTTTTTTTTTTAATGTGCAAACTGCTTTCAGTTATTAAACAGGGTAAAAACGTATGATTGCAGTTGAGACACACACATACAACTGTAACAGTGGATGTACTGATGTAGGGAAACAATGGTTTTGGGGACAGTACAATGAGAATTGAGAGAACCATCGTGTGTTTACGGGCAGTGACATTCACAAGATGGTTTGTGATCTGGTTGTTTGAGTGAGTAGAGATAGGATAATCTCATGTTTGAGAGGGAATGGTGAGAGACACGAGGGGTAAATAGACTTAAGATAGTGAGCTGATTTCACTGGCTGGGGGACTGACATGGGGTAGTGTTCCTGTGGTTGAGACATGAGATACTTAAGAGCCTGCGCAGAGAGAAAACGACAAGCGATCACATGTAAGCTAAGGAAATAGAAAGGTCAATCCAAGCCGCTAAGGCGTGGGTTCTTTGCTAGTAGTACTGAGCAAACGCTTTTTAGTTAGCAGTGTATATGAAGATATCACACATAAGCTAAGCAGTTAGGAAGGCACAGTCGATCTAAATTAGTAGAGAAGTGGATCTTTCATGTTAAAAGTGTAAAGGTTGAAATTTTCAGAAAGATTAATTGAGGCAGTTACCTGTAATCCAAGTTATTTGAGAAGTGGATATATTTTAGTGGTAACAGGACGAATGTCCATATCAGATAGCCATGTGTAGATACAACCACAAAGTGGACATTTCGTTTAAGAAGTTGAATTCAGTTAAATGAACGAGTGAATCTGAGTAATTTAGTATAGGAAGCTGGATATGGTGTTATCATACTGTGATGGAGCAGATTAGTGATGAAGTGTCTGTAATGAGATGTTCCATGAGATTGATTTATGACGTGGACATTATGTTGGGTGTTAAGTTCTGTACAGTGTTCAGGAAATGTGAGCACAGATAAGTGATTCAATGATGATGAGAGAACCTTGCGATTAATTGCAATAGTTCTGAAGTAACTGGAACCTCCTTAGCATTTTTTTTATACCCGAGCGGTGATCCACGCCACTGGGCTGTTTATATTGAGAACCTATGTTAATTTATGTCAATAAAAATAAGAAAGAGTGTTCATCGGTGCTATATATAACCACTTCTGACCTATGGAAGCGAATCATGGGCAGTAGACAAACAATTGAAAAGACGATTAGAGGCCACAGAGATGGGATTTCTCAGAAAAATGTTGAAAGTTCCCTGGACAGCTAAAAAGACAAATGAGGAAGTATTCAAAGAGGCCACCACAAAAAAGGGAGCTCTTAAAAAAATATCAGAAAGAAGCAATCAACATTTTTTCGGGCACATCATCAGAAGAGGAAAGTTGGAATACTTGGTTACATCTGGCAAAATGCAAGGAAAGAGAGATCGCGGGCGACAAAGAGAGAAACTACTGGATAGCTTGGTGTCATGGCATGGAAAACAGTCAACAATAGAACTGATACGATGCACTGTAGATAGATGATTGTGGAGGGACATGATCACCTACGCCAACCGGTACTCATGATGATGATTTTTAGTGGATTATGTAAATAATATAGCGATATTCTTTTGTACATGAGACGTGTCTGTGCGGTCAATTTCATGTAGAAATGTGTGACGAATTCCGACCCAACAGTCGAACATGAACACAACGTGAATGACAAAGATTGGCAGTTCACACGTAACGACAAATCTAATTTAAGAAAGGAGACAGCGGTGACATTTCAATTAACTCCCATGTGCACATCTTTTCACACCACGATGTCAACACGCTTGCAATTGTGACACACATATATCTCGATGTCCACATGCTTGCAATTTAGACATACATATACCTCGATGTCAATATACCTCGCTCCGAATATTGTATTTGTAAATCACGGTTTACTATGTCATCCTCAGTTAACGATTCCCTGTCTGTGATGATATCCTCACTACCGGTACCTAAATCGAAAATATAGATGACGTCAGAACCAATAGATCACATTTTATTGGTAAAAATTACATTTGTAGACACTCGGTGGAATAGACTTGAACTGTAAACTTAAACAAAAAAAACGGCGTCTTCACGTTCATAATTTTAGCGTGATCTTGAGATACATTTGTATAAATGCAATTGAAAATAATAATTTGTATTACATTTTATTAAAGTCGTGCATATTAATTTTAATATGATGTGATTTCTCATTATCCCAATCCCCTACACTTTATCGTATAAGGTTCGACTAACATCGGTGATCTGATCTTTGAGAATGTTACAACGTTATCGACCACACAACCATAAAAACATGTGTCAAAAGTATATAACAAAATATAGGCACTGACATATTATTATTTTACTATTTACGTGACAAAGCTCTTCACTTGTTTTTATTATTATTTATAAAATGTGCAATTTTGCCGATTCAAAGAACTTACCTCTTGCAGATATGTTACAATTTCATCACTCTGCGAAAAAATACAATTTAACATCCAGTAAACACATTAGAACGTTTGGCACAGTGGCTGTGACACTTAAAGAGTCTTTACTCTTAGAGAAGAGCCGTAAACTTGACTCGATACAACGGTGTAGGTTAGTTGTTTGTCATTTATAGTAAAGTTAGCAGGGGTTGCGAGACGGTGACATCTTCCTCGAGATGGAAGTCGGGAGTACGGACATGAAAGTAGGATAGAACGTTACACGTTATAATGCTCGTGTCCTGTGATGTGAAACGAGGAATTCTCCAGAATAAATTATCTCTCTGATCTGCCCAGCAAAATCAACGTAATTTCATTATAAATTCTGTATACGGCCATGAACAAAAACTGAGGAAAATACTGTACAATTCATTTTTGACAATAGAAACAAGAAAACGAGTTAGATTTTGCATGTCATGCAGAGTCTATAGAGAGATATAAAAGAGAGCTAATTTCCAATATTAGTAACACCATTATTTTTATTCCAGCTATATTATCGTTTGCTCGAGGCTGTACGTCATCTTGTAATGTGCGACACGCATGTCTAACATGTAGTCTGTTAATACATTTTATTTAGTGCTGGTGTTCACAAAAGTCACAGAGTTAAATCATGGTGGTTGCGTATGTCTAAACTTACATTACTTTGTTTATATCGGGGCAAATAAATTGAGTTCTTGAGTTATTTGCGAGTCATCATCATTGCACTCCGAACACGCCTAGAGGTGCTCACATCCCCTCATCAGCAAGTCCGGCAGTTTTCAAATTTTTAGAAAAAAAAATATTAAACAAAATTGATTGAAAACTATTAAAGCAGGGAGAAACAGGAATGCAGTGGCTGCACAGAATATTTAATGCAGCATGGCACCAACAACAAGCAGGCAATCTTCATACCAATATGGAAAAAGAAAGGTAGTAAAAGAGACTGCAGTCAATATAGAGGTATATCTCTTCTCAGCCATGTAGGAAAGCTATACGCCAAAATCTTGGAAAAAAGGCTGAGACCAATAATAGAACTACAGTTAAGCGATTCTCAAATGGGGTTCCGAAAAAAAAACAGAGGATGTACCGACGCACTATTCACACTAAAACAGCTAGCAGAAAAAACGACAGAACACAATCAAAACGTATACATAGCCTTCATTGACCAGGAAAAAGCATTCGACAGAGTGAACAGAGAGCAACTGTGGGAGATACTTACAACATACGGAGTAAGCCAACATATAATCAACCTTATTAAAAGTCTCTACGTCAAAAGCAGCTGCAGGGTCAGAACAGCAGCAGGCTACACAGACCACTTCGAAGTTAGATCAGGTATAAGACAAGGGTGCGTACTATCCCCATTTCTGTTTATTACATACATGGACCATATATGCAAGCTAGCCAACCCATCAGAGACAGTGGAGATCAACGAGCTTCTATTTGCAGACGATCAGGCACTAATACATGAAACAATAGAAGACCTACAAGAACACTTAAACAAACTCAACATCTCAGGCACAAAGTACAATATGAAAATTAACATCAACAAAACAGAAATCAAGAATGTCGCCAAAAATAAACAGAACATCAACATAACAATAGAAGGCAGGCAACTAAAACAAGTAGAGGAATTCAAATACCTAGGAAGCCTAATGACAAACGATAATTCCTAAACAGCAGAGATAGAATCAAGATGCAACAAATCTTGTCAAATCATCGAACAGTTATCACCACTATTGTCCAACAAGGAAATAACTCTGGAGGCAAAAAACGAGCACTATACAATGCAATCTTCATCCCAACGTTGTGCTACCAATGCCAGACTTGGACCCTAGATGGAAGAACAATAAGAAAAATAACCTCTATAGAGATGAAATGTGTTAGGCGAATGACAGGAAACAGTCTGAGGGATACCATCAGAAATGAAGAACTGAGAAAAAAGTTAGGAATAGCCCCCGCCATAGAATATATAAGGAAACAACAGATAAAATGGTTTGGCCACGAGACAAGGCAGAAAGGACAAAACACAACACAATGAGCCTTCAACAAACGTTGTGAGAACACCAGACCCAAGGGTCGACCACGAAAAAGATGGGTCGATGGAATATTAGAAGCACTAGGAAACATAACAGCAGCAGAGGCGAACAGAAGAGCTAAAGACCGCAAATTATATCTCCCCTCGACGCTGAAAGGCAGATGAGGAAGGAAAGAGGAAGAAGCAGAAGAGGAAAGGATGAAAAAGAATTGAAACTTAAATGATGTACTGTGACATAAAAAAGGCATAAACGAAAGAAATATATTTACGATGAAACAAAGCGTGTCAAATCATCGAAAACATGTCTGGATACTGTTTACCAGCGAAATAACCCGAAAGGGAACACCCTTATTACTAACACACGCTTCGCTCACGTACGAGTACATCTCATGTTTTGACTGCAAAACGCCACGCATTCTACATATTCCCTAACACTCAATAATGTGCTTGTTTTTTACACGAAATATTCGAGACTAATTAATCAAACTGGAATATGTGTTTTGGCAATTGTGGATGGTCAGATTATCAATGGCCTTACATATGTGCATCGGGACAGATTTCAATATCAAAGGGTAATGAAGTGATCAACTCCGATGTCTAGGCCACATCAGCTGGAAGTGTTGACGCTCTTGTTCTTGTGTTGTTTAAAATAAAACAACAGCAGTCGAGAAAGAGACGATAACTGAATTAGAAAAGAAAAGACGAAAGGGAAATAAGATGAGGTGGACTGCCCTACGATTTTATTTTCTCGTTAGACTATAGCAATTACTTTTAACAATCGCCCCTTTACTATTTCCTGTAAATTTTCTTTCTTAGTCATTTTGCGTCAGCCGCATAAGAAGGAAGCGTTACGACTCCTCATAGCCAAGCATGTAATGTGTTAATTTTTTTTTTTATGATGTAACTAGATCTGTGTGCATGTATCATGTTTGTGTTCATTGTGTTCCGTTTCTGCTGCCTTTTGTTTATTTCAGCGGAAAGCCGATGTTAGAACGATAATGCGTTATTGTTTGTTTCACTCCTTTAGCAAAAAAAAAACTGCCAAAACAAATTTTTCTTTGCCTCGTTTCTTGCTTATCCTCCAACATTTTGTTTTCTTTTTCGACATCTCCTGTCAGAAGTGATGACGTCACTTTAAGAGCAATCTGTAGCTAGAATCACAGCAATAGAGAAGCCAATTACAATTCACTAATATTTTTTTTAATAAAATGACATTTATTTACTTCTATTAAATACCATACACATAACTCACATTGTTCTCTAGTAATCCAAGATCAGTGTATCTTAGAGCAAGCTAAAATAACAGAGCGTTCAAATTTGATTATTATAATTTTATTTATGTCTAAAATAACAATGAATGTTTGGAAATGCTGCACTTAGTCTCACCAACACAACAGAAAATGTCTTAAACGTTGTGCATTGATAAATTATGTACCTACATGAGTCTTCATTCCTGTCTGGACATGGTTTGTGTTAGTTTGAAGAATCGTTATATTGACAGTGTTTTACATGGATCTGATGCTGTAGATATGTGAAGTCGAGTGTGCATCTTGATTAAACAAGTCGTACATAAGGAGCACCATTTTACTTACGTTCCTGATTAATCTCATAATTCGTGTGAGCTGTAAATATATAAAGAGTTTTTTATTCAATGGAATAAAGGTATAATTATAAAATAGTCTATGTATTTGTTTATAAAATAATAATTGTTCTGTCACTAAAGAGCTATGCACGCCTTTCCTATTCATTCAGTGCTTTTATTAGCCGCCGCAATACGTTTTTGTGACTTACTAAAACCGATTAAATTGTATGTTATTCTATTCATGGAATCATTTTCACTGCAGTCGGGGCATCCTCATATTCGCTTCAACGATCCTTCTCAACATTTCTTGAGGCATATGCTGACTGTTCGTGCTTGTGATGTGTTGATTAGAAATGCATCTGCCTTTTCCCACAAAGCATTTCGGAACTACCAGATCCCCTTTCCAACATTAGACTTCTCAGTCTCTCATTATATACATCATAGTCCCACCACTTCATCTCTTAAGGAATGAAGGATAAATATCAGATTTACTCTTTGTCCAGAGTAAGGAAACACTCAATGACAGATCTGCCAGCGAACTTATCGACTATTTCATCACTCATGTGCACACCCGCTTGCCTTGGACAGTATACCCAGGTTAACGCACTCACGTTTAGAGTAATTGAAAAGATGTATCCACTCCTGCCGCTGAGACCCTAAAGCTACACCTGTCAGGTTCCCTAGCCACTTCTCAACCATGTAGGTACGCCACAAAACCCCAACCACTGGACTGCCCGCGGGATACAGAACCATCGATGGAGATGATAGGATCCTGGAGTGATAACACTGTTTTCAATGGATTTCCTTATTGTGAGTTCGCTGTCTCCGAAGGACCAATAGCGACACTACCTGCCGAGCTGAATGATTACTGTGGTTAGCTTATTTTACTCCGCTGCTACTTCTATCCAATCATTGTCATCCCTAATGTAATTCAGGTCACATACTCTCCTTATAGGCTCCGTTGTCTTGACCATCCACGATTGCCCACACCTGAGGCACCCTACCATGGCTGCATCCGATTCTGAATGCAAGAGATGATTTGTGTCCCTTACCACGTTCAAATAACTTCGGACCTAGACAGATCTGTGCTGTACTCTAATGCTCAGTAAATCAAGTAAATACCTCACTGAACGGATAGGTGCACTGCAGGATCATCTAAGAAATGTCGGAGGTCTTAAAGCTGAACGGTTTCCAACATTGCAATCTGAGTAGACGAGAGAGTGAGCATACACAAACCATAATCCATTAGTGAGATCCCCACAGACTGCATGAGCCAGAATATAACGATTGATGGAGGTTCGCCATGGCCATGATCTTGATCACGCTGACACCTCCTCTTACCTTTTGAATGACCCTGCTCACGTGTTGATTGAAAGAAAGGAATCTATCAAATGCTATTGCTTACTACTTATTAGTCTGACTCATGACGATTGTTGCACCACTGCAGTTTATGACGGGAGGATGTCTAACTAGTCTGCTGTTTCTTGATCACCTCATTTCAGAACCAGTGTTTGTGTTTATGAGTGATTTGTGGTTATTGCACCAAGTGGTTATCTGATCGACGCTTTCCTGTAACCGCATAATCATTTCTGCTCTGTCGCGGCCTGGTACATACGTCATCATATCACATGCAAAAGCGGGAGTGCGACATGGTCCGATACTAATTCGTTGCGCTACCCTGGTAGTGAAAATATAGAACAAAACTATTGATAAAAGCGATCTTGGAAGCAGTCCCGATGATATATATATATATATATATATATATATATATATATATATATATATATATATATATAAATATATATTACAAATATAAAATCCTGAAATCTGAAGTAGAAAAAGCTATAACAGCAATGAAAAAGGGAAAGGCAGCAGGGCCTGACAATATACAGAAAGAGATGATACAGGCTCTAGAAGAGTTTGGCGTCGCAGTGATCACAGACATATGCAATGACATATACCATACATGATACATACCAAACGATCTAAAAACATCAACTTTCATTGCATTGCCTAAAAAGAACGGTGCAGTTGAATGTAGTGATTTCACAACATTAAGCCTAATGAGCCAGGTAACACAAATGTTACAAAATCTTATACCGGGAAGGATTCAGAATAAAATCACTACTGAATTAGATGAGCAACAATTTGGATTGAGGAAAAACAGTGGGACAAAAGAAGCCATATTCAGCATGAGAACATTGATTGAAAAGTACACAGAAGTAAACAAACCAGTATATGCCTGCTTTATAGACTACACCAAAGCTTTCGATAGAATACACCATAACCAACTCATAGACTACCTAAATGATATAAATCAAGACGACACAGACATACGACTAATATGTAATTTGTACTGGGAGCAAACAGCAATAATAAAATATAACAAGGAGAACTCTACACCCATGGACATAAAAAGAGGAGAAAGACAAGGATGCATCCTATCACCAAGCTTGTTCAATCTATACAATGAGCAAATCTTTAAAAACATCGCAGAGATGCCAGGCCTTAACATTAATGGAAAGATAATCAATAACCTAAGATATGCTGATGATACTGTTCTACTAGCAGAAAATCCTAAAGACCAACACAAATTTGCTTAATGTGATAAACATAACAAGCAAAAAATATGGACTAGAAATGAATATCAAAAAGACTAAAACTATAATCATAAACAAAGAAACTTCTCAAGACCTACAATAAAATATCACAGTTGAGTGAACACATCTGGAGACAACTACCAGAGTAGTCCAGAGCTACAACTACCTGGGACATATTATAACCAATGATGGAAAATGCAAAACTGAAATAAACAAAAGAATAGGTATGGCAAAAGTAATTTTAATGCCATGAAAAATATACTAACAACAAAACAAATATCAGCTGGGCTGAAACTAAGAATGGTAAAATGTTACGTCTTCTCAATATTCCTGTATGGTGCAGAAACATGGACATTAGACAAGAAAACAGAACAGAAAATTGAAGCCTTTGAAATGTGGATTTATAGAAGAATAGGTAGAATTGGATGGAAAGAAAAGATAACAAACGATACAGTTTTAAAACAACAGAAAATAAACAAGAGAACTACTAAACACAATTGAGACAAGACAAATGAAATTGTTGGGGCATGTTAAAAGACACAACAGCCTACTAAAAGTAATATTGCAAGGAAAAATACAAGGTAAAAGAGGCAGAGGCAGACCAAGACTAACATGGACGAGTAACATCAAAAGATGGACAAGTCAATCTATGTCAGCCTGCACCATCAAAGCAAGAAAGAGAGTAGAAAGGCGATCCATGGTAGTCAACCTTCGTTGCGGAGAAGGCACACGATGATGATGATGATGATATATACATATATATATATATATATATATATATATATATATATATATATATATATATATATATATTTGCTCTATATGTTCAGGGTTCAGGTACCGAAACATAGCGGTACTTTCTTTGTATGTACACCGATTCTATCAAGCACACCAGCCGTGTGTTAAAGCATGTCCCACTAAGTTATTGTACGAGTGTGGCATATCCACTCAAGTGTATGCTTGTATGTAGCCAGTGCTGGCATCTCTTTTCTTCGATATGATTTGTAGACATCATTAGCAGGTATGGAGAAATTAACAGGATTATTCATGTCCGGCCTATATCTTCCTAGTGTTTTTGGTAACAATCCTTTAATTTCAAGATGCGCCAATCGCGTTTGAAGATGACCTTTCCGAGAAACTCCCCGTATACATTCTATATTGAAATAATGCGATATCAGCTCACCGTGGACTTATCTTTGCCCACTTAGAGAGAGCGGAACGATATAGCTATGCAACCATTCTTCTGGTGGGTCCCAGTTTTCATGCTCTGAATGAAGTCTGCAGTTTATAGTGTCAGGTTCGGCTGTCTTAAAATACTATATATTATACCTTCCAGCCTAAGGACACTCTGTGGCGTTCTTGATCTCACGAACTACATCCTCAATACTAATTGGGTCACCAGAGAATACATGTTCCAATGAAGCTGACATTGTGTTTCTAAACATTTGGCGCGAATCCATATCACCATGATCTATTTGATTAATGTACCTCTTCAGCAACGCTTTGTCCTTTCGCTCATCTGTGAGTAGCAGTCTGACTTCATTGCACTTGATGATATTGTTAGCTCTAAACCATGTTATGATCTCCATACATGTATAAAGGGGCCAAATCTTATAGTGTGCTTTGTCTGCTGCAACCTCCTTCATGAACATAATCCGTCGCTCTCTTTTAGCCTTCACTGCCAGATGTTGAAAATCACTGATGGCTAGATCCGTCACTCGACGAGGGTCACAAATGCTCAATTTTTGGCACATTTGTCATAGCTTCATCGTGCGACTCTTCTCATGCCAGACAAACTCTACCTCCTCTGTCCATCACTGGGGTCTAAATGTGAGGAATCTTCATCACTTAGGTCCCCATGACTGTTGACATAGTTGCCCCAGTACAGATGTTTCCAACCGATTATACCTGAAATGACAAGTTATACTCCTTTATTTCCTCTGCTTTTCTTTATTGCTGCCAAAAGCACAGGGTCGATGATCGCTGCCACTGTAAGTTAATCGATCCCTGCGGATGTCCAATTCAACATGAGTTGAAACCGCAACTATGTATAAAATAACCAAATCAGAAAATGATGTAGATTTATTTCTGACATATATATATATATATATATACACATGTATATGATAGGTACTTCTTTACACATAGCTTTGCAGCAGGAGGCAAATCAATCATCAGAAGCGTGGTCAAGACTCACAGGAGCCGACTGCCTGCTGTACTGAACTCTAAAGTTTACATTATATATTATGAACAATATAACTACACTTCCTGTGCCCATTGATGCCCTCTTCACGGTGGCAGCAGTCTAAAGTGACATGTATTTGAAACGCAATTTGATATATATTTGCGTACACGTTGCTTTGGCATGAGGTTGTTCGGAGGGAAGGAGTGGATCAGAAACAGATAATAGTTGATCAAAATAGTTCGGGCTGGGAACGTCATTCTTTTGAACTGTCGGTATTGTAAACCTCCGGTGTAGATCAATTACGCTAGATGATATTCCGTATTGCTTAATTACCGCGTCTCGGATATTCCAGGATTAAACTGTTACTATGATGTTGCCTTACGTAGGAGTAAGGAGTCGTCGATGAGTAAATTGTTTGCCTTATCGCCTGAACATCATATTATTCTGGGATTGTTGATATGTCTCTGTTTCGTCAGAGCCAGTATGTTGCTCTTTCGACTGACTCAGCAATAGCCTTCATTTCTCGTGTTTGCATACCCCCAATAAATCATATCCTCTTTAATCAGTCGTGAGTCCTCTGGCACTAGTTTCCACAGCGAGCACTGTACCCTGGAACTCCCACAGCTGGCTCAGCTCTGTGGCGAGATCCTAGTATTTGGTTAGTTTAAAATATAAGTTGCTTCTCTATTCTGGATTAGAATGGCACTGTGAGCGATATTGAGATGAATTGAGTTATATCTGATGTGTAACATACAATGTCCGAAAGCATTTTAAATCGTTAAATGCAATCTGTGTACTTCCCTTACAATGGGAGCTTAACCGTCCAGTCATTCTGTATGACCAGGATCGTTGAGTCGTTCCAGTTGCTATGCTCGAGGGGTGCGACCTATCAAACTCTAAAAAAATGTGTTTGCTGTCGCTGGTCGAACTTTGGTGTTGGCCGTCATCTGTTCCCCGTCCTTGATGGCAGCAAGTTATTTCAACACTTTGTTGTGTCGTCACGTGTACCGCTTTTGGCCTAGCGTAGTCTTGCATGAGGAAATATACTACATCGGCTGTCTTCAATTGCAATGAGAACAACGATTGTCATCTTTCTTTCTCCACTTCCCAAGGTTGTGGTAGAAGGTCGTACATAGATCTGATTATGTAGCTGAACCACGGGCGGTGTACTTGCCAATCTTGCTCTCCGTCGCTTCCACTGTACTTTAGTTGATTTCGTAAATTAGAACATGTCACAACAGTTTAGGTATCAACATGAACTAGAATCAACATATCCAACCTTTCACAATGATCTGCTCCGGCCGATGACCTGTAGCCCTTGGTCTGCCATCTCTCTTAATCGCTGGACGGCTGTCGTGCCCTTCAATGAGGCGTCATACACGCTGTCTAGACTATTTATTGACAACTCGCGTATGTGTGAAATCCTCTGGTTCAATACATTAAATATGACTTTCTTGGACTTCACTCGTTTGATAGAGTGGTTTCGTGACTTCCTCGATTTGAAGCTCATACTATTAGCTCTTCTTGACGTTTGAACATCCCCCTATGTACCCGTTTTCCATGAGATACGAGGTGAGTCTTATTTTCATTATAGTGAAGATTAGTGTTCCCTTCATTTATATATAAATAAATGTGTGTGTACGTGTTTGTGTGTGTACTTGCGCTTGCACGTTAAATCAAAGAACCTAAACAACGGCACGGAAAACGGTCAAAAGGTTAATATGACAACTATGATTGGTTACCCGTTTTCCGTGAGATACGAGGTGAGTCTTATTTTCATTATAGAGAAGATTATTGTTCCCTTCATTTATATATATATATATATATATATATATATATATATATATATATATATATATATATATATATATATATATATATATATAAATATAAAATTGTGTGTGTATGTGTGTACTTGCACTTGCACGTTTAATCAAAGAACCTAAACAACGGCACGGAAAACGGTCAAAAGGTTAATTTGACAACTATGATTGGTTAAAAAATAAGTAGAGAAGTCAAAATTAAAAGAAACTGTTTATTACCGACTTTAGAAGGAATTATTATCACCGATTATGTTGGGTTAAAACATTTGAAATGAGAAACATACGAGGGAAAAATAGATACATGGTAACAAAGGGAGATTATATCAAGGGAGATGTAAGAATGACATGACTGTGGGCCACATGCTAAACTGGTAAACAATTGTAGCAGATTGACGTTATGGGTCGCACCAAAATGGCAGCTTATTTATATCCGAGCCATGGACTAAGCAATGTTTACTTTGAACACCACGATATCTGTTATTGCAGCGAGTTGGCAGATTTTTGAAAATGTATTCAATGGTTTGAACATAAATGTTTGTTCACAGTTCGTTAACCTTCGCTGTAGATACAGTCTTTATTTGATGGCTACGTTTTGTAACCTTGGTAGCTAAGGACCTAACTTGTGCAAACGGATGGCATTGGCAAGGATCATTTTGAATCTGTGGGCTCATTTTGTGTTTAACTCAAAAGCATATGTGCTTTTTAACCTAAGTCCATTTTTTGGGGGACTCAAGGAAGATATCCCCGATGGAAGAATAAATTGTACTATTAGTCCAATAAATGATTCGCTTCCAGAGGTTTATGATGTAAACAAAGCAGTTTTGTCATTGCAAGTGAATAATGTCCACACCTATATTTGGTCAGGATTGTGTAGCAGCTGCAGCTTTATAGCGAACACAGAAAACATCATAGGATTGTGCTGTTCTGAAACAGCTATGTCATGCTACCCTAGAATTGCCTTTAATGGAATTACTGTGACCAAAAACCACTCTCCATGTGTGTGCCACATATTTACACCTCTGAAAGAAATACTGAATATAACAACATCATATGCCGTCTGTGATATTAATGACCACAGCCCAGGAGCCTCCTGTATGATTGATACAACTGTTGCACCAAGTACTTCATCAGCAGAGCCAGATCTATGGAATGTTAATCTGACATTGTTCTTGAATGATGTCCAAGTTAATGAGACATCAGAATCGTGTGGCTGCAGCTACAAGACAGGAGCAGAGAACATCATCAAGTTCTGCTGCTATAAAGGAGGCTTGCCACGCTATCCCAAAATTGCATTAATTGGGTTCACTGTAGTTGAAAACGTCTCCTCTTGTGTAAACTACACATTCACATCTAAGAGCGAATCAGTGAAGGTCACAAAATGCATATTCTCTATGTGGTTTTACTAACTACAGGTCAGGTGGCTTCTGTTGGATTGGAAATGATAACTTACCACCACTGTGTGTCTATATGTTTGGAATTGGAGTCATCAACGATGGCCTAACATCATCAAGTGCTACAACGATCATCATTTTCGGGAGAACGCGAACTTCCATGGTATATGGTGGATAGGCGGCAGGAACCATTGAAGGCTATGTCTGAAAAGTGTTCCTTCTTGCATTTTCCTCATATTCCAAGTCCGGCTTGTTGCAGGAGCTACTGAGTTAAGTGCTCTGTGCACACCGTGCGCTGTGCGTCTCATTCGTTTTGATCCTGTTTCGATATCCCGCTTGTTTACGATGAATGATGATATCGTATGACAGGGAACAGTTGGCTGTGTTTACTTTCTGCGCGGTTTCGCCTTATGTCTTTTGGCGTGTGCTGTGACTGCTACGATGGGGACTACAGTTACCTTTCTTTGTTTGGGAGATGAGTTAGTAATTCGTATGATTCCACTGACACGGGCGGTTGAGCAATTATGGATTTTAATTCGTTTTCAGTGATACTGAGGCCTTCCATAACCAATAACCAATAACAATTGCAGCAACAAAATGTTCTGGATATATATTATTGAGTACACCAGTGGACATGATATTAATGTATATCCAGCTAGTTCCTTCATATTTTCTACACACTTTTGATATTTCCATTTCCATCAAACTGTCAGTTCTTTCTCATCGTATATATTATACCATATGTTTCTTACACATGTTTCTATTACTTGGTTATCTGTCGTTTGCCACCAAGAAGCATCCCGTCCTGCACAGAAATAGATAGCTCGTTTCAAATCATGTGCCCAACTTCAAAACGCTATTACTCAGTGACCATTTGTTAAATACTGTTGAAATTTTCCAAATGTTATTAGAATGCAAAATACTCTTTAAATGCATATTTAACAAATATCTTGCCGCTGCAGTTTTCTAAAAGCGGCGAATTTCTTTGATGTTTGTCAAAATTGTAAATTGTGAACCCCTAAATAATATAAATTACCGTAGTTGCTGGTCTGGGATTAATTTTCACTAGGTAAAGGCGTGGCCGCAATGGGGAAATAACTGTATAAGACAAAACACCAGGAGAATTATTGTCTTCTCAGTTCGAGGACGGACGATAATATCAAGGTATACTGGTATGTCCAATTTTCATAGTTGTGTGGTCCTGATAAGGACCGTTTGTTAAACTAATTTAAGGTAATATAGGGGCCAACATTGTGGGGGCTATATACTTTCATTCTGAATCAGACGAGTCTAAAAGATTAATAACTGTTTGGGGTTGAACATTCAACAAACCATCATTTTTCCAATATATTCCTCTTCCTGTTTTAAGACGTGGTCTTCACATTTAGCCCAATGATCTTTGCCTATATTTAATAAAGCGAGATTAGGAAGAGTCTTTACATCGCATATTTTGAATGTTGTATTTTCATCTGCCACTTGTCCTTTTAATTTTGCCCAGATTAGTTCTATTGGATTTAAATGAGCATGGTAAGGTGGCAGCCTCAAACGTATATGACCGTGCTCTTGGATAATCTTATCTATTTGAAAAATATTTGTCCTTTGTTTTTGCTTTACTAGAGAGAGTAATTCAGGTTTTAAGTACATGTTATTAAATTGTATGTGCTCCTTTGTGAGCCATATCTTAATAGCATCTTTTGTACTGGATGACGTCGGGACTTTATCTTCAAGTGCAACAATGTTGTGGTACGCTGCAATTTCCATTATTAAACAAGATGGTCGATCGAGTGATGGGAGAGCAGAATTTTCAATCCAATGTCTAAATATGTGACCATTCATCTCAGAGTGATAATCCCCATTGTCTATGGATTTTGAAAGAAAAATGAGCTCTGCATTCTGTATTAGTCCATTTTGTCGACTACCTGCATGCGCCATTATCAAGCGCTGTCCTTTGCTGCTAGGTATTAATCTCTTAATCTTTCCATCTGATGACTGCCATTCCCTTTGGTTAGTGTGGTGAGCGTTGATCCATGTTTCATCCAAGTACACAATATCATAACCTTGCTTGCGCACTTCTTTTACTTCACGTAAGTACTTGCTTCTCATGACTACTATATGTGGCTTCTCACAGATGATGTTTCGTCCATTGGAATACTTTCTGAATGTAAAGCCTGCAGCTCTCACATTCCTCCATAATGTAGACTTTGATATTTCAATACTGTTGTTCTTTTTCAGCGATACTTTTAATTTTCTTATTGTAACATTTTTATTCATACCCAACATTTTGCGAATTTCACTTCTAATAAGTTCACTGTCGAAATTATCCAACATTTTTGCTCTTCCTTGTGATTTTGTATATTTTGAACATTGACGGTCACCTGCTTGAATCCAGCGATTAAATGACCATTTAGATAAATCCAAAATGTGTCTTGTCCTATTCTCAGGGTTTTCTAAAGAATGAAATAAACTTCCTCGTTTATCCTCTTTGCAAAAATGGTCATACATTTTTATTGCGATGTTTTGTAAACTGCAGAATTTCATTTTAAGACTCATGATAAATGTTATCGTTCCACCGCACTTCGCCGCTGAATGAACGGAAATGAAACACACAATGTCTCGTGTTTTTTTTTAAATTGTCTAATTGTGTCAGAAAACCCACGTTTAAAGCGTGCAAATACGTCAATGTGACCGTGTATGGATTTTTATTCGCTATTTTTAACTAAAATACTGTAAACATTAAGTTTTGACTACATCAATACGTCGTTATAAATTTATATAAATCAAATAAGCAACAATAATAACCAAATGTTTTTTTTTATGAAATTAATTCCCTGTTGGGTTCTAATCATTATAACTTTACATGCCAATTTTGAACAACTTACAAAAAGTGGTTAAAAAGATATCGATTTTAAAAGTTGGGCACGAGTTATGAAACGGACTATAGTCGGTATACTAGTACTAAAAGAGGTAGACGAAAAATGGACGATTATAAAACAAGTTAGGAAGAGGCAGTCCAGATTTGTGGGTCACCAGCAAGTGGAGAGGCTGTTTGGGATAATTCGTAGAAGCAGTAAAATAGAAGACCTCAGAGATATCGGCAGAAAAATACAAGACCACAGAGATGACATCAGAACAGTTATACAATGCAGAGATAACGGTAGAAAAAATAAGACCACAGAGATGAAGGCAAAGAAGGAGAAAAATAGCATTGCTCGGAGGCTTTTTTTGCTTCGCGACACGGGAAAAAATAGAAGGTGAAAATATTGCACAGTGTACACAATCCGAGGTATGGAGTCACATGATGTTCAACTATTTTATGAAAACAACGACTAGCTAATAGTTTGTACGGCAAGATTTACCGAAACAGCACGATTAATTCACATATTTAAGATGTAAATATCAATTGTTGCGATTATATTAACGTCAATTCTAGATTATGTTACTTACATCTTTTGCACCATTTCCCAGCTGAAAGAACAGAAAGTCTCTAGTTAGGAAAACATGTTTCTAGACATAGATACATTCTAACCCGATCTTGGTTTTGAGAGAGTTAAATCATGTACTAGAGAGTGAAGCTAGTAGAGCTGGCAGTACAACATTGGGAAGGTGAATAACCGGGATATGGTAAGGTCACAGCTATGTGAACATTGGTCAGTTTGAACATCTGTGGGGTCACGTGGTCAAACTATTGTCAAGTGACGAGGTCGACAAGCCAATCCATGGGGCTAGAATAATCAGTTCTCGCTGGTACATCGAGCAGAGAAGGTGTGTTAGGTTTAGAGCAGGAATGCGCTGGGGAGTCGGACAATTTTATCTAGAAAGTGTATGGCTCCTGAATAACGAAGGTTAGAGAGATTAGCTTCATTTTGAGAAATTAGCTGTCAGTTTAGAAGAATAAAGTTAAATTAAACCTAGATAATTAGAAGTGTGCGTCCACAATGGAAAATTTTAAAGAATATATGAGTTTTGTTGCAACGGGACAGAAGTTGTTGATTGGTAAAATTAAAACTTGAGTGCGTGAGTGTGGTTTATGTTGATATCAGCACTCTGTAAAATGGCTTGACTACGATGCTATATGCAATTACACCTGTTTGAGTGTTGGAGCTAGTCCCTAAAAATATTACATGGGGTTATCATGTGTGTTCCTATCCATTGACGTGTATTGCTACACATTGACGTGTATTGCTACCCATTGACGTATATAGCTCACATTGATGTGTATTGCTACACATTGACGTGTATTGCTACCCATTGACGTTTATAGCTCACATTGATGTGTATTGCTACCCATTGACGTGTATAGCTATCATTGATGTGTATTGCTACACATTGACGTGTATTGCTACCCATTGACGTGTATAGCTCACATTGACGTGTATTGCTACCCATTGACGTGTATTGCTACCCATTGACGTGTATAGCTCACATTGATGTGTATTGCTACCCATTGACGTGTATTGCTGCCTGCACATGTTTGTCAAAGTCCGTAGGTCTATTCAGCGGTTAAAGTGATGATCTCTGCCAGGAGGGATCCGGTACTACATCATAACTGGCAGGCACCAGGGAACAAAGTATTTGTTCAAGCTCACGATTCGTTCCAAAGTACAATCGCTACATTAATTGTATCCTTTAAACTTAAAAAGGATAGGGACAAACGTCGATAAAATATCATTATCACCAATGTCCATCAAAAGGTATTCGAGTGCAAAATATACAGATGCATAAAATATATTTTAATTCCGATTTGATTCTACAGATTCTCGTTACACGTAGCTGTGAGTGAAGGGTAGTTTCGTTCTCCACACTCTCACCATCGAGCTAAACTAACGAGGAATATCCAATATTGTCTTGATTCATCTTCTTTTTTCCTTCCTCATTTGCCTTTCAGCGTAGAGGAGAGATATAATTTGCGCTCTTTTGCTCTTCTGTCTTGATTTTCTTCATAAATAGATTATATAATAAATGACACTAGGATAACATGTTTGTGACAAAAGATATACCAGAAGCAGAATGAATAGCGTAGACCTAGTAACGTATACAAATCATTTATTTATTCACTGTTGATAAAAATGTAACATTCGTTATTTCATCACATTTATGTACTATAACCTCCATTCTCAAATTTACCTTCTGGCAAGTCCCTCCTGTTGGAGCCAATCCTTTATCTGAACTTTCAGGCTAACTACATTAAAATGTTACGTCTGTTCTTTAATCTCCACTAGGGTCCTTATCTTCCTGTCTGTCCGTCATCGCCCTTAGCTATTCCAATGTCACTACCTACAATATGGTGTTAGTATCTTTCTAACTTTAGTCTATTTATGGTTTCGGTGTCAATGTAAAGTGTACAAGACGAGGAAGCAGTCTAAAAGCACAAACGTTTTTGTGTTAACCTGGAACAGAATGTTTTTTTTTCTTTCTTTTTATGTTACATTTTTTTTTTCATTTGAGCTTTCTATATATTGTGCTTTTGAGCCGAAGACGAAAGGCAGAATAGGGCAGAATTACAATCTCAAAAACAGAAACCTTTCATGCCAAAATGGCACATATTGCAGAGGTCACTGCTCTAAAATCTATGGTTCTGTGTCCATGACAATGCTTTTTACAATGACAGCTTGTCAAGCCATCGATCAATCTCCTTAGTCGCCTCTTACGATATGCCTGGAAGAGAGTTGTTTTTTATTTTAAATTTTGCTACCCAACAAATCCTACGATGTTAGTTCACATAATTTAAATCAATCTCGATTCCTTTTAAATGTAGTTTCTGATATGTCACATATTCGGTATGATAACTGTCATGATATTTCCCAGGCTATTGATATTTCCGCTAGATTGTAATCTAGCGACTAGCGCCAACATTTGTGTTCTAACTGCAGTCTGTTGAGATCAATATTAATAGTGCATTGGCTGTAAACGACAATACTGGATAACATGTTCAGCTTTGATTTTTCTTTACCTCACTCGCAAGCGACATGTCATTGTGATTGTTTCTTGGTTGATTACTGGTCGGAATGCCCAACTATCAGCTTAAATAAAACATTCTGCCATAGCCTAAATTGAAAGTGAACTTGATATTTCTTATAATAAAAATATATATTGTTTTTGTCACCATCATCATTATGTACCATACCGGTTGGCGTTGGCGATCCTGTCCTTCCACAATCTTCTATCTATAGTGCATCGTATCAGTTATGTTGTTCATTGCTTTCAATGCCATGACACCAAGATATCCAGTATTGTCTCTCTTTCTCGTCCGCGATCTCTCTTTCCTTTTATATTGCCAGTTGTAACCAAGTATTCTGACTTTCCTCTTCTCATGATGTGCCCGAAAAATGTTGATTGTTTCTTTCTGATGTTTCTTAGGAGCTGCCTTTTTGTGTTTCTCTCTCTCTTTGAGAACTTTCACATTGGTCTTTTTAGCTTTCCAGGGAGCTTTCAACATTCTTCTAAGAAATCACATCTGTGTGGCCTCTAATCGTCTTTTAAATTGTTTGTCTACTGTCCATGATTTACTTCCATATGTCAGAATTGATTCTATATAGCACCGATGGACTACTCTTTTTCTCATTTCTATTGACATAGATTTGTTGCATAAGACATTTTTTATTTTCTGAAATGCTATTTTGGCTTGAGCTATTCTACTTTTTATGTCACCAACATGGCAACAATTGTATTGTAATCAGATACTGATTATTGTCTTTAACCTCAGGTTTATTTTGACAGTCGTTGCCCCCTCTTTTGCTGGTTTATTCCAGTTTCGGGATCTGATGTATAATATTGGCCACTGATCTACTGAGAGCAAACCATCGAACTCGAACAAATATGTTCAGTAAACCTGGTCTCCTGAAAGAAACGGAAAGTCGCTACATGTGTAATGCATTACCTGTTTAAAGGTACGGTTTGTCCAGTTATTTGAAAAAAAACACCCTGTTCATATCATTATAGCATTTGACCTAGATGTTCTCGTCATTATCCAGCATATCGTCAAGTGATCAGCTTACCCCAAAGACAGGAAATGACTCATACTTTAATTTCTTTGCCCAGTCAACATTCACATAAACCATCTTACACAGCTTATTCTTCGTCTCTCTCTCTCTCTCTCTCGCTCTCTCTCTCTCTCTCTCTCTCTCTCTTAGTGTTAGTATCTGATTGTCGTAGTTGTTAAAGTCTGTTTCACCTAAATCTGTCAATTATTTATTTCCCCACATACTTTCTTTAATTGTCCATCTTGTTGAAGTGACAAGTTGCTGACAATGGTGGAAATAGAATTAATAAACAAATAATGAAATGTGGCTGGATAAATATATTGCGATTTTAGATATTTTTTTTTTATTTATTCTAAACAATATCACTTACTTTAGCCACATCGCGTGTGAAGTTACCAATCTATGAAGACACAATTACTGAGGTTAGAACAAATTAAGTTACAAACATTTCCACTGGTCAAAGTCCCTGATAGTCGAATGCCATTCAGGTTTGAAATCACTTCGATATATATAAAGACATTCAGAACAATGCGGTGATGCAGTAATGCTAATGATAAGGCTGATGTTTTATTTATTTATTTTTTTAATAGCAGGGAGACATCATTATGTAGTTAATAAGACGAAGCACAATAATTCCACATTGCGGCCTATAGAAGCCTTCTGTGAGAATGATTGTTAAAAAAAAGAAAGAAAATTGGAACATGGATAGCAAAAGTAAATTATTTACTTTATTAATCTTAAAGCCAAGCAAAATGGAACAGAGGTAAAGACATTTTCCACAACCATTTACATTATTTTTTTAAAATTAATTTTCTCCGTCTAAATAAAATACTCGATAGTGTGTTGCCATGGCATGGTAAACAGTCATCAACAGAACTGTTACGATGCAATGTAGATATAAGATAGTGGAAGGACATGATCACCTACGCCAAAGGGTATGGCACATGATGATGCTGTCTCCGTCAGACATTAATGACTATGGATTTTCTAGTGACCCTGGAAATGTTATCTCTTTCTTTTCGTGTTTTCTCTTTTTCTATGAATCTGTCTGCTTCTTGTTTGAATTGCAGCTTTAGAGTGTGTTTCCTAAGATTGTGGTCTGCAGCTGTTTCTTCCCAGGTTGCAGGATTTATGTTCAGTGTCTTCATGCCATGTTTACAAATAGAAGTTGTGGGCACCAACTAGTTCTTTTGTCTCTACTAGTTGTCCTAGAGTATATCTTTTGGTATCCTGCCATCGTTTATACTGTGTACGTGGCAAGGCAGCGTAACATATTGTGTTTGTAGATGTTCAGGAGGCATGTGTCAGATAATCCAGTGTGTAACCTGCGGTTTTCCAGAAACCCAGTAGCACCTCTACCTTTCAGCTCCATGTGGATCATAGTTCTTCAATAAACACTTTCCAAGTCGTTTTGTTTCTTGCCATTCTTTTAAGATCATTCCATGCCTTCCCCATCATCTTCATCTCTGCTTCTATCTGTCTTCTCCAAGAATTCATTGTTATTCCTCTTTTTTTCTTGTTCCTTGGGGATTTCAAAAAAGGGCCTGTTGTGTAATACTCTCAGTTGTGGCTTCCGTAGTGTGTGTCCTATCCAGCGCCATCGTCTTCGCTAACTCAGTAGTATGTTAGGTTTATCGGTTATTGATGTCTCTTGCGTGGCAGGTGTCTGCTTTTTTTTCCCCAAATAGGAAATCTGGTGAATAGGGGTTCATCATCATCGAGTTTCATCTCCGCAACGAAGATTGGGTAGCCTGGAGCGCCATTCTGCTCTGTTTCTTGCTTTGATGGTGTAGGTTGTCATAGTCTGATTTGTCCATCTTTTGATGTTACTCGTCCATGTTAGTCTTCTTCTCCCTCTGCCTCTTTTACATTGCATTCTACCCTTAAAGATTACTTTTAATAGGCTGTTGTGTCTTTTAGCATGGCTCAAAAATCGAATTTTTCTTGTTTTAGTAGTGTTTAGTAGTTCCCTTTTCATTTTTAATTGTTTTAAGACTTTAACGTTTATTCTCTTTTATTTCCATCCAATTGCATCTGTTCTTTTATATATTTACTCTTCAAAGTGTCCTAACAGTCCATGTACATATTTATAGATTTTTCCTGTGAAATAAGTTCGAATTCCTCTCCATGGCTCCCTCTGGACAGTACGTGATGAGCCTCTAATCTCTTTCACCGTTTTCTGACACATTCGTCTTTTGTGTCCTGAACAAGCCTCTTGTGTACCACAATTTTCTGTTTTTGCTTTCTGGCCGTTCATCATTGCTAACACTTCCACCCCATCCACCTTCATAAACTATATACAATTCGGGGAGGACATTCCCATTTGCCCGGAGCGACAGTGAAAAACAATGACATATCACCGATAGGTCTATCTCGAAATAAAAGAAGGTAAATACCCACTTAACAACGAGAATTTTCATCGTCCATCATCCTGTCAGAAGTTAAACAACCACAACAGGCATAAGCATAATATTAAATCCAAGAAGCACACACCGCGTGTAAACGACATATCGCGAAACAACACAAGCTGTAATAGAAAATACTGTCCACATACGGACGCCATCTTAAATTCTACTGGGGATGCCCATCTTTAAGTGAACGCTAGCTATCCAATGAAGTCGATAGACTTCTCACATTGTCGGAAGCTGACGCTGACGTCATATCATACTCAAAATGAGTCGAATGACCTATAACCGGTAATTGTGCTGAATGATTTAAATTTAAAACATTTGTCCTCAAACACCATTCTGCTGAATGATTTAAATTTAAACAATTGTCCTCAAACACCATTCTGCTGAATGATTTAAATTTAAAACAATTGTCCTCAAACACCATTCTGATGAGAACATTTAAATAACATGGTCACGTCCAAAGACACAGTAATCTGGACAATTCCAATAATTGAAAGCATCGTTACTAGCGATGCATTAGGGGCAGACCAAGAAGAAGGTGGTTTCAGAACATGAAGGAGACCTTCAATCTGGAAACCGGTAATATGTGTGCCGAGACCAAAACTCTTCTTTTTTAATGACTAAAATATTGAACAAAAGGAGGAGGGGTGTGCGAATGTCAAATATATTACAACAAATCAATTCACTAGAATATTGATTGTCTGCTTGTATGAGTTCGTTAGTCGGGACTGTTTTATTATGTTTCTTTCCTTGACTAGCATGTCTCGTATTACTGATTATTATGTCTTGGAGCGTGATGCACAGTAATATTTTATGTGTTTTTTTTTGTGCGTCCCAAGATGGCGGTGTGTTTTCACAAGTTCGTTGTCAACGAAATCTAATTTCATTTTTATGAGCTTCTAAATAACGAAAATCAAAAGCTCACGGTGTCTCCACGTGCCATAGAACTAATTTACTGAAGTTGGCCAGTCTACAACGTGGAAACTGGTTCTGGACATGGCGGATAAGTGAGAGCACCAAAGTCTAGACAATCAACGCTGTCGCTGGACACTTCGAGACATGCTGAAGAGGGGATCTGAGCACCAATGAACATGTTTGGAGTGCAGTGATATTGACCCACAAATAACTCTATACATTCTGCTACATACTACTGCAATGTTTCCCTAAATTTGACATATGCTTTCCATACGATATATATGATTAGAACATATGTCATATATTCTACACCGATGTTATGTTTTTTACTTGCTTCATCAACATGATCATCATCATATCGCATTTCTTTTTCAGAATTTTGCATTCACCACAGCCCGCCTGAAAGAATATGTTTCTATCCAAAATTCTACTTCTTATGTTGTGATGTTGAAGGTCTCCTTCATGTTGTGAAACCACCTTCTTCTTGGTCTGCCCCTAATGCATCGCTAGTAACGATGCTTTCAATTATTGGAATTGTCCAGATTACTGTGTCTTTGGACGTGACCATGTTATTTAAATGTTCTCATCAGAATGGTGTTTGAGGACAATTGTTTTAAATTTAAATCATTCAGCAGAATGGTGTTTGATGACAATTGTTTAAATTTAAATCATTCAGCAGAATGGTGTTTGAGGACAAATGTTTTAAATTTAAATCATTCAGCAGAATGGTGTTTGAGGACAATTGTTTTAAATTTAAATCTGTTAATGTCGTCATTGTACTTTCTTTCATTATCCAAGGTATCTTAATGCCTTTTCTGTAGCATTTTGTTTCCAGGGAATATAAATTGTCTTTGCTGTTTGCCAAAATGCATAAATGTATGTTGCAATCGGAAGAAAATGTAATTTTAATATTACTGCCTTACTATAGTCCGTTCACAAATTCGTGTCCACTGAGTATATTAATTATCTCGGAAACTGTTTGATAAATGTATATAATTCTTTTTAATTAAATCTTTTATTTTCACCTACCTTCATATTTTTTATGACATTTAAGTACAAAGGTAGTCTGCATTTTGCACATCTCGTTTTTTTATACATAATTTTAGGAAAATATCAAACCGTGTGCTCTAAACATTAGATTTTACAGTAAAATATGTTAATTTTCTAACAATGCAAGCCAATGGCGTATCCGTATTACATTTAATGGGGCAACATTTTTCATTTAATTTTATATCTTCGTCATAGAGATAGGCAAATTTTGACCAAAGTATCAAAGACACATAGTCGCCAAATAGCAGGCGTGTCATCAACAAAACATATGGAACAACCAGAATATCAAACACACATAGTCAGCAAATAGAAAGTGTATCATCAACAAAATATATGGAACAACCAGAATATCAAACACACAAAGTCAGCAAATAGAAAGTGTATCATCAACAAAATATATGGAACAACCAGAATTTCAAACACACAAAGTCAGCAAATAGAAAGTGTATCATCAACAAAATATATGGAACAACCAGAATTTCAAACACACAAAGTCAGCAAATAGAAAGTGTATCATCAACAAAATATATGGAACAACCAGAATATCAAACACACAAAGACAGCAAATAGAAAGTGTATCATCAACAAAATATATGGAACAACCAGAATATCAAACACACAAAGTCAGCAAATAGAAAGGGTATCATCAACAAAATATATGGAACAACCAGAATATCAAATACACAAAGTCAGCAAATAGAAAATGTATCATCAACAAAATATATGGAACAACCAGAATATCAAACACACAAAGTCAGCAAATAGAAAGGGTATCATCAACAAAATATATGGAACAACCAGAATATCAAACACACAAAGTCAGCAAATAGAAAGTGTATCATCAACAAAATATATGGAACAACCAGAATATCAAACACACAAAGTCAGCAAATAGAAAGGTATCATCAAGAAAATTGTGCGCATGTCAAACATATGTCACTCCGAATCAGAAGTCTCTAAGAGTTTAACAACTGTTATCGCTTGCACAAACTGCAATCCATTTCGTTGCCAGTATTGTTCTTCTTCTCTGAGCACATGGTTGTCACATTTTCTCCAGTACTCAATGTCTATCGTTGAGAGGGCATCACGTGTCAACTCTTTAACATCACACATTTTAAACGTGATGTTCTGCGCAGCAACTTGCCCTTTGACTTTAGCCCACACACGTTCTATTCGGCTGAGATGTGAATGATAATGTGGGTTGAGAAGAGATGTGTGGCCATACTTTGCAATTATTTTATCAATTTCACATATTCTTGTCTTCTTAGTTTGTCTAACAAGTTACAACAACCCTGGTTTAACTTGGTGTTTTGGAAGGAAACATATTCTTTTCTAAGCCATGTGATAATTTGATCTTGTGTGTGTGTGTGTATGTGTGTGTGGGGGGGTGGGTTAAGGCAAGGATATGCAAATGAATGCATAAATGCGAAGATGCAGTAAAGTTAAATGTGAGGGAGAATTGAAACAAATAGAAATGATGGCATGGTAAAAGCTTTACGTGATTAGACTACACAGATTTGAACAAAGTTTCGGCTCAATAGACCTTCAGCAGGAACAAACAAACAATACGCACACACATACATATAAGTAAATAAAACTAATCCTACATAGCTAACTAGTAACGAAACATCTAAAACAAAATAATCGAAACTGGTTAAAGGAAAAAAAAAATGGCTTCCCTGTGTTGTAGACCGTGGTCAGAATGGGAAAGAAATTGTCACACGGGTGGAGCTGTAATTATACCCTTTGAACAGGTGATCAGGGATCAGGATCAGGGTTCTAAAAATACGCGAGTGGGGGGAACGCTGTCTAGGTTACCTCGACTGCAAAGACATTGACAATGTAAAACAGTATATAAGGGCCCATTAATTCATGTATACACACACTCGCATATGTGTGTATACATATATACACATACAAACAGACACGCACATACTTATACCCTACATATTAACACATATGTGCATGTGCACACCCATACGCGAACAATCATTTATGCTTAGAAATGTGCGCACAACACCCACATAACAGAATAGTACACACCGGGGTCAGTATGCAAAAACAAAGAAGAAAGAATAGGACAGTAGAATAACAGATACTCAAAAGGCGGAAAGAGTGAGATGTCTGAGTGAGATGTATATGAGTGTGATACATTCATGCCTCGTGGGGTCAGCAAACCAAACTGGACTATGAGGCGATTCTCCAAAGCAAATCGGCTGCGGTCCCCAGAGTGACAAATGGCCATAACAGTGATAAGGATGTCGTCTTTGCCCTTGTGCTCTGGGGAGTTAAAATGGGAAGACACTTGAATACCAGTATTCTGTTGAACATCTCGTAGATGTTAACAAACTCTTTACGCTAATCGTCTCCAGACTCGCCAATGTAAGTTATGTGGCATCGTATGCATATGATGGCATACATGATTTTACGGGACACACATGTGAAGCCATGCTTGTTCTCTAACCGTCCATTAGGGAATAAGATAGAGTCAGTGGGAATCACAGTGGGGAGGCACAAGTGATACAGTTCCGACCACAAGGCGCCCTACCGAAGTGTTGATGGTCGGAGCGAGAAAGATGGCCCCTAACCAGAATATCTCCCAAATTCCTGTCGCGCTTGAAGGCGATCTGCGGGGGATCACTAAAAATTAGACGGGTAGTGGGATCAGAGAGGAGAATGGAACGGCAGGGGTTGAGTATCTTTACAGCAGCTAAGTTGTGAGGATAATAGGTGAGGGTGAGTATAGTTCTCTCAGAAGGGCGGGGGGCGGCTGGATGGAGTGAGTGCCTCGGGACGAGAGATAAGGAGGACCCGCTTGAGGGCAGACTGGAGGATCGAGTCTGGATAAAGCCGGCGGCTGAAGAAACATAACATAATGTGAGCTTGTTGGAGGAAATCTTGGTCACCCTGGCAGATGTGACGGAGACGCAATAACTGTGAGAATTGAATCATGACAAGAAGGTGAATGTGATGAAGTATAGAGAAGATAACAATGGGCGTCTGTGGGTGTATATAAAAACCGAGGTGTGGAGGCCAGAAGTACCCAAAGAAACAATACGATGTAGGAAGGTAGCAGAGGAAGTGGATATACTAGATGCGATCTTGATAGCTTTGTGATAGCTACCAATGTAGTCGATAAACCTGGAGAGGTCATCCTCAGGTAGATCGGTAAGCCCTAAGCTGTCATCAATGTAATGGAGGTTTATGATGGTAAGGGGACCTTGATATGAATTGAGAAGTTGTTGTTCAAGGGAATCAATAAATATGCAAGCACAGCTAGGGCCCATCTTGGTGCCCATGGCTAAACCACTAACTTGATCATAGAAGTTACCATTGAACTCAAAGGTGTTGATGTTGGGTACAAGCTCAGTAAGGCGGAGAAGAGGGGCAGTATCAACAGAGGGGTGTTGTCTCTGGTCAAGGAAGAACCGTAGAGCCAGGAGGCCGTCGGAGTGAGGAATAGAGGGAGCAAACATCAAGGGCGAAAAGTCGGTATGAGCGGCCACGGGAGAGAGAGATGGAAGAGAAGATACTCAATGCATAGTTTGTGTCCTTGACTTATGAGGGAAGACTAACTAACATTGGCTGGAAGACACTGTCTAGATAGTCGGATATGTGTTCAGTCGGGCAGGCACACGCTGACACGATGGGGCATCCTGGTTTGTCGATTTGTGAATTTTGGGGATCATGTAGAATGATGGTTTACCAAGACCACTGTTGGGGATAATGAGGCGACAAGCACTTGGAGGAAGGAGGTTGTCTCGGATTAGTTCCTTGATGGTAGATTGGACCTGCTTGTTGTGGAGGACAGTGGCGTCGTCGGGGCGGGGTTTATAAAACGTGGTATTGGATAACTGTTGCCCTCTGAAATGTATAAGTCTTTACGCCAAACTAAAACCCCTCCCCCCTTGTCTGCCGGTTTGATGACAATGTCCTACCGGCGGCGGAGATTAGAGAGGGACTGAAACTCAGAGGGAGATAAATTAGAGCGGTGACGTTTTCTAGGGCACAATTGTTGTGTCTCACGTGAGGCGACCTTTATGTAGAGATCCAAGACCTGTGATGCCCCGGGTCGTGGGGTCCAATCCGATTTACGGGAGTGGAAGCGAGAAAACTCATCTACAGTGGTGGGTGATGAGGAAGCAGCAGTTTTGCCCGAGAAACGGAACTGTACGCGCATATGCCTATGGAAATCATGGACATCCTTACAAAGATGATAATGGTCACTAGAACGACGAAACGGGATAAATGGATAAACCTTTAGAAAGGACCGACATCCCATTATATGAGAGATGAAGGTCGGGGGGGGGGGTATGCAGACAACTAAAGAGTCGGGGGCCGACGTAGCGGGTGTAGTGGAGTGTGGGGCGGGGCGAAGGTTAGAGATGTTCTTGTGCTGGTAGGACATAAAAGTATAGAGTTACCTATTGAAGTCGTGGATGATCTGCCGGATAAGATGGTCTGTGCCGGTCATTAAACACCTGAGTCTCACTACCAGCTGAGTACGCAGGTTAGAAACTAGCCTGGTGTGGTTGGCTAGAACGACCCTCATACGATGAAAATCGTATTTCAATACTATCATATCGCCTAATTTCACTAGGGTTAGGCTGGTGGACATAGGGAGTGAACTTAGACCGGAACCCATATGGGAGAATCTTCAATCGTAGGCAATTTTGGAGGAAATTACCGTGGCAGGTAAATCTAGAGAGTTTATAATTAGTAAAGGCTAGTTCTGTGGATATAGAAGAGATGCCCGTTGGTAAATACTGGAAGGCTGATAAAGTACCATAGGGGATGGAAATAGAGACATTTTTACGTGTGGACATGCTGTAGAAGTAAAGAGCAGTGGAAAGGACTAGGGGAGCGAGTGTGGAAGACCTGAAATTAAAATGTGGTATGAGTGATGATAGTAATCACATCAATAATAAACACGCATATGTGTGTGTGTATAAAAGTATTTATGGGCCCTTAGTTACATTTGACATTGTCAGTGTCTTTGCAGTCGAGGTAACCTAGACAGCGTTCCCCCCACTCACGTATTTTTAGAACCCTTCACCTGACCAGAGGGTATAATTACAGCTACACCCGTGTGACTATTTCTTTCCCATTCTGACCACGGTCCACGGCACAGGGAAGCGATTTTTTTCTTTCCTGTAACCAGTTACGATTATTTTGTGTTGGATGTTTCGTTATTAGTTAGCTATGTATTATTAGTTTTATTTACTTACATATGTGTGTGTGTGTGTTGTTTGTTTGTTCCTGCTGAAGGCCTATAGAGCCGAAACGTCGTTCAAATCTGTGTCGTCTACTAATCACGTTAAAGCTTTTACCATACCATTTTTTATATTTTTTTTCATTTCAGATAGGATGTATTGTCCATTACAAGACATGAAGTTCTGTCCAGAACATAGAGTAGAGTGTTGTCTATCAAGTTTCTGAAAATTCGTCCATTTATTTCATTGTGGTGTCCCTATTGTCTATATAATTTGAAAAATAAGTTGTGTGTCATTAACAAGACCATTCTTTCTACTGTCAGCATGTACCAATATAATGCATTGTCCGTTGCTGCTGTGAATGCTTCTTTTATTATCTCTTTCAACTGATTGCCATGTTTTAGCATATGTGTGTTGAGCATTGACCCACGTTTCATCCAAATATACAATATCGTAACCTTCCATTCGTCGCTCACGGATCTGCCTCAGATGTTTGCTTCGGGCAGCTATCAGGTGTGGTTTTTCACAAACAATATTTCTACCACTAGCAGATTTTCGAAAAGTGAAACCAACGCCTCTCACGAGCTTCCAAAGAGTAGCAAATTATAATTGCAGTCGAACTTTAAGTTTGCGTTGTGTAACAAGTTGATTAGATTGAAACATTTGTCAAAATTTCATGTCTAATAACACATTTGTCAAAATCATCAACTTTAATTGTTCTTCCTTGTTTGACCGTCGTATTTGCAGAGTCAAAGTTCTGTCCTATCCATGGAATGAAAGACTTTCTATCTATATTTAGAGCTGCCCGTGTTCTGTTTCTTGTTTTTTTTTTTAAATATCGCAATAAATCTCGGCTACACCGATTGGGATTTTTATTTGCGATTTCTCTCTGCGGCAACCACCCCTGGTCTCAGCAGCCAGGCCCGGCTTGAAACATTGGTTGGTCATCGACGGAAAAAAACATGAGTACCTCCGAGGTCAAAGTTATCTGCCTGGTTCGGCGGGGGTCCCCTGTGCACACTGCTGCCGGGGAGAAATGGATTGACTCGCAAAGTTCAGTTCCTGGTCTCTGGGGACTTCGTCAGAGTTGAAAGCTGGCGAACGCGACAACAACAACAACAAACCCTACATAGTAGGGTATATAATTACACTGGCATGAATGGTTTCTTCTACTATGTAATTTCTTTGGTTAAGCTACGTGGCCAGACTGTACTATCTGATGCGGACTCAAAACTCAGGGGACCTAAAATTGACATTCTCTGAAGGTCTTATCCGACTGATCTTCCAGCACGTCGGCCACGCCCACCATGCCTGCAAGTTTTGGATCTTCGTGGTCGTCAGTAGAAACTTTAACAAGAACCTCAGACAAACTTTAGTGGACGTTACCAAGTGCATATGTTTTTCATGGCTTATATCTTGGTGGTTATCTGTGCTAACCATGGCTCATATCTTTGTGTGTGTATGTGATAGCCATGGTTCATATCTTGGCGGGTGTCTGTGATAGTCATGGCTCAATTCTTGGTGTATATCCGTGCTAGTAGTAGCTCATATATTATTGGGAGTCTGTGATAGCCATGGCTGATATCTTGGTGGGAGTATGTGCTGGCCATGGCTCATATCTGGTGTGTGTCTTGGCTGACAATGATTCATATCTTTGTGTGTGTCTGTGCTGGCCATGGCTCATATCTTAGTGTGTATCTGTGTTAGTAATGTGTCATATGTTTGTGCGTATATGTCTGTGTTAGTCATATCTCATACCTTTGAGTGTGTCTGTCTATGTTAGTCATGTCTCATATATTTGTGCGTTTGTATTTAGTCAAATCTCATATATATGTGTGCATGTCTATGTTAGTCTCATCTCCTATCATTGTGAGTGCATGTTTATGTTAGTCATGTCTCATGTCTTTGTGTATGCATGACTGTGTTTAGTCTTATCTCATATCTTAGTGTGTGTATCTGTGTTAGTCATATCTCATATTTTAGAGCGTGTATGTGTTAGTCACATCTCATGTCTTAGTGTGTGTGTGTCTATGTTAGCCATATCTCATATCTTGGTGTGTGTCAGTGTTAGTCATGACTCATATAGTTGTGTGCATGTCAGTGCTAGTTACATCTCATATCTTTGTATGTGCATGTCTGTATTAGTCACATCGAGTGACTCGGGCAGATGGTGCTCGTAAACCTGGGAGGGCCGACCATCTAAGGGCAGAATCCCCCTACAGAAAAGACAATCTACTGCCTTGCAGGAAGATTGGGGACAATCAAAAGCTTAGGAAAGACAATCTGAAAAGAATGCTGGTAGAAATCGGACGCACTGGACCATTGGCGCATATCAGAGTGCAACGTTCTAACATGTACTCAGTCAGAGTGGATCTAACAGACTATAATTATGATGTTCTGTCTGTGGGGTCGATCAAATCACTTAAACAGACAGCTGTCTTCACGTGAGAGTCTGGAATACTACTCTATTTGAGTCTTAATCGCAGATAGAGAGAGAGAGAGAGAGAGAGAGAGAGAGAGAGAGAGAGATTCCTTGCAAATGTGCATGTACAATAACACAGTTACCTTTTTCATAGTGATGAATTTACACTTTGAACTCTTCATGGTTTTAAAAATCATGCAGTAACTTCATAACAGCTTACAAATTATCACATATACAGGAATATTCATTAATAGTAAATAGTTTGTCAAAATACGCCTCTGGACCAATTTAACAAGAACCCGGAAATGAAATTACCACAAAAAAAACCTCGGATTTGCATGCGTCTTTCATGTTAAGAGTGTGAAACGGTGCTAAGATTGTGTGATGTGCAAGTGAAATTTACTTTATTAATTGGTGAGTTGATTACAATAAACGTGGGTACTGTAAATTCCTAAAATTTAGGACAAGCAAGAAAATCATATTTTTATATACACAAATAAGCAAAAATCTTTCCTAAATGCATGACAGTAGTGCAAAAAATCAGACTTAAGGTCGGTGAAAAAATAAGATTTCACGTAAACGAATTACATAAATTTATTAAACAGTTTCCGAGATAATTAATAAACTCTGTGGCAATTTCTGAAAGAACTATAGTATTGTGACCCATGCTCTTGATCACGTTTAATTGCGTGTTGATATTCATTATTTAGTACCATTTCCGTATCGAAGGTTGGCTATCAAGGAGCACTATTCCTATCTGTATCTTTGCTTTGATGGTGCAGGTTGTCATAGTCTGATTTCTCCATCTGTTGATTTATTAGTTCATGGTCTGCCTATGCTTCTTTTACCTTGAATGTTCCCTTCCAAGATTGGTTTTAGTAAACTGCTGTGTCTTTTAACATGCCTCCAAAATCTCATTTGTTTTGTTCGAATTGTGTTTTGTGTCGGTGTTGACATTGCTAATTTATGTTCATCTCTTTCTGTCTGTCTCCATTGTTAGTTACTACAGATCCCATCAATTCAGAGTTTATTGCAATTTCAAGTTCTTCACTGTTGATGATTTTGGTTTTATTTTTTTGTTTGTTTTGACAATGGACATTATCTTAGTTTTCTGCATGTTTAGGTAGAGGTTAAACGTTACTGTTTGATTTAACATACTCAATTGTCTCTTTTAATATTTCTGCACTGTTTGAGAGTAGGACTGTGCCATCAGCGTATCTAAGTTGCGAAATTATGTTGTCATTAATTGTGAAAGGTTTAAACTTCACAAATCTGTCAATGACCTGCTTCACAAATTGGCACTAACTTGCTTCACAATTCTGTCGTTGACCTGCTTCACAAAGCAAAATGGCACAACAGTAACCGACGATTTTCTCTGTAATTGGCAATATGATATCAAAGGTTATATTAATAACTTAAAAACATGTTCTGATTCATTATTTACGTTGACACATTGCTTTAAACAAATATTTACTTACATCAAATCTGTTATGTATCGCCAAGGCGCTCTGAGAAGACGTCGATATTTTGTTCAGAGCAAATACAATTCATATAAACAAATACTAAACATATTTTTTTATTTGTCTCCTGATTCTAAATTGTTCTTTACGTCCAGGAAAAACTTTCGTTGCAGCTTTACAAGAATAAAAGCAACGCTTCAACCAAAGAACATCCTCCAATAGATTACGCAACCCAATTAACACCAACTACATAAGCAGTGACTAGATACTGATGGAATATGTAAAATGGCGTCATATCACCAACATGGTCAAGCTAGAAATAAAAGATATCATGTTAAGCTGGCCTTATGTGATCAAGCATCAACGTAATAGGGAGTGCTTCGTATAGCAGAGGTAATCACCATTATTGTCATCATTAAGTACCGTGCCCACTGACATAAACAATCACACCATTCTACAACTTTCTATTTATACAGCTGTTTAATACATTTATATTGTTCACTTTCTTCCAAACCGCTCTCATATGTTGATATAAACATACGTTCTCTCTGTTTTCTAATATATCTGTTTAACTCATTTCAAAAAAAAAAAAGAATTGTCACAACATAGTCAGGCATGAGTAAACAAATTATAATCGGCTCCCCATGATGCTAAAAACAAAAAGCAGCCCATTTTATGAGGCGTTTCATCTTTCTATATCTTCATGATAGTTTACCTATCCAAGGTATTCCTAACATTTTTCTATAAAAGAAGACGTCCAAAGATTATGTTGAAAAGTTTAGAGAGTCATAAGGTGCTAGAATCAGAAACAGAATTAGAAGTACAGATAATGGAAATATGTTTGATGAAAAGTGTAGTACAGTTACTACAAAGAATAACACTATGTAATACCTGTCTGGTTTCATGCCCCCACTTTACAAAGACTTATCCATCTTAAAGTTTCCAACTATTGCCTCTCAGGGCGAGTTGACATATCGTAATAAAGAGAACATTTTTCGATCAAGATAACACTTCTTTAAGTCTCAAAGAAAGCAGTAGGAAAGGTCCTGAGAAAGCCTTATTTATACATTCCTAAATGTTTATTCACATAATATTTGCAATAAATGAAGAGGCATATACAAAAGTCAACCTCTAGAAATATATGATTTATTTCAAAAGAAGAAATCTAAGGTTAGAGATACAACGGTTGCAACAATGAGAAACATAATAATGTGCATAACAAATGTATCATCATCATGTGTCATAATTGTTGGCGTAGGCGATCATGTCCTTTCGCGTTGTTCTATCCACCGTGCATCGTGTCAATTCTGTTGTTGACTGTTTTCCATGCCAAGATATGAAACTATCTAGTAACGTTTCTCTTTGTCGTATACGATCTTGCTTTCCCTGTTTTTTGCCAGTTGTAACAAAATATTCCGACTTTTATGTTCTTATGATGTGCCCGAAAAATGGTGATTATTTCTTTCTGAAATTATTAGGGGCTCCCATTTTTAGTTGACCTCCTTAAGAATGTTCTCAGTGATCTTTTTAACTGTCGATATTTTCAACATTCTTGTGTGAAATTTAATCGCATTGGCATCTAATTGTCATTGCGTGTGTTTGTCTACTGTCCATGATTCGCTTTCATAGGTTATAATTGTCTCTATATAGCATCGATGAACTCTCTTTCTCCCCTCTATTGACACAGAATTGTTACATATACGTTTTAAATTTTCTGAAAGGCTATCTTGGCCTCTCATGGTTTTGTGGAAACATCCAACAAGAAGTGTCGGTTGGTGACGCCTCTCCGTAATGACAGAAAGAGGATATCATTTGTATAGACAATGTCTGCGACCACCGACTAGTACAGTTACTACCAAGAAAGAAATGAATGACAAAATGGCTTCTTATATTGACAAATAAAACTATGTCGAAATTAGTAAATATTAAGATATAAATGAAAGTCAAATATTATTGTTTTTCTAGAACGCGGCGGTCGTGACACTGAGCTAGACATAAATGCCGTTGGAATTACTGCGGTAAATAGCGAAACCTGATAATATTGTGCACAATATAATGGTGCCCTTGTAACAATGTACCAGACAAGAACAATAAGGTGTTGAGTTGTAACCTGGTAGCAGACAGGAGCATTGAGGTACTGAGCCATAACAGTATATGTAGCTGACTAGAGCAGTCACGTATTTATATGTAAGAGTGTAGCAGGCAAGAGCAGTAAGATGTTGCATTGTAATAGGTAGTAAACAATAAAAGTCAGGTTTTGAATTGTAACAGTGAAGCAGACAAGAGTAGTCAGGTTTTGAATTGTAACAGTGTAGCAAACAATAGCGTAGTACGATTTTGAGTTGTGGTTGTGTAAAAAATGTAAGCGGTAAGATGTTGAGTTGCAACAGTGTAAAAGAAAAAAAAGCGGTTAAGTGTTTGAGTTGTAACACTGTAGCAGACAAGAAGAGAATAAGATGTTGAGCAGCAACAGTGTAAGAGCCAAATGCGGTAAAGATGTTGAATTGTTACAGTGTAGCAACCAAGAGAAGTCAGGTGTTGAGTTGTAACTAGCAGACAAGAGCAGTAAGGTGTTGAGATGTAATAGTGTAGCAGACAAGGGAAGACGAATATGACATACCACCGTGAAAAAGATTGGAGCCACATCACGTAACATTCCAAAGAAAGCCATTATCATAAGAACGAGATAAAAATAACTACATGGAATGTTAGAACCTTATATCAAGAAGGGAAGGACTTGGTTTCCTAGATGGTGGATCTAGTTCACGTTTTTTCCATCGCTGCAGAAAGTGCATTTGAGGTCTGATTAATTTCGGCTCTCCACTGCACTTTTCTGCGTTAAAGTCAAAATGATGTTCTACTTAACACATCTGCGCCGATCAAGCGGAGCTGTACGCATGGCAATATTCCTTTTTCCCAAATCAAGTGTTGTGAATGCGACATATCACAGGCTAGAGTTGAACTTCTCTTTACGTCACATTGATTGTTGTTCATGACCGTTGTTGGAATTGCTTGATTCAAGTTATTTACATGTTACAACTCATTATTGTGAACTGCTTAGTAAAGTCAACCGCAGTTTTATCTCTTTAGGGAATGTGCACTTTGTTTCGTTCGTTATAGGCTGCATTCACTAGAGTAATCAGGAATATATAGGCGCTGCCATTGTTGTGTGTGCTTCGTCATCATAATGGCTCATCGTATATCCCAAGACCGGCTAATCTTAAGGTAAGTTGTTTGACGTGCGACGGGGATAATCTGACGACTAACTGTGCTTTATGTGTTCCGATTTGGAGAAAAAAATGATGCCTTAACATCACCAAGCGCTATATATTAAAAAAAAATACGACCATCATCATTTTCAGGAGGTTGTGAACTTCTGGTCAATATGGTGGATAGGCGGCAGGAACCGTTGAAGGCTATGTCTAAAAGTGTTCCTTGTTGCAGTTTCCTATATTCCAAGTTCGGCTTGTTGCATGACCTACTGAGATAGGTGATCTGTGCACACCGTGAGCTGTGAGTTTCAACCGTTTTGTTCATGTTTCGATATTCCAATTGTTTACGATGAATGATGATATCGTATGACAGGGAACAGTTGGCTGTGTTCATTTTCTGTGCGGTTTCGCCTTTTGTCTTTTGGCGTGTGCTTAGACTACTATGATGGGAACTACAGCTACCTTTCTTTTGTTTATGAGATGAGATAGTAATTCGGATGATTCCACTGGCACGGGCGGTTGAGCAATTGTATATTTTTAATTCGTTTGCAGTGATACCGACGCCTTCCATAATCAAAGAACCAAGTATGTATATTATAAAATGTTATGGTTGAAGCAGAACAATTAAACATATATATGTTAGGCATATCAGAAACAAGATGGAAAGAAAGTGGGTACATACAAGACGATAAATACACATTTATATATTTAGGTAACGTAACAGAACATCAAAGAGGGGTAGGCATACTATTAAAACGAAAGATACACAAATATATAAATACACACTGGACATGCAACGATAGGATTATACTATTAAAAATGAAGGCCCACCCTTTTGACTTAGAAATAATACAGACATACGCACATACTCAAGACTATACAGATGAACAAATAGATGCATACTATGAAGATCTAAATAAAGTTATGAAGCATAGTGAAGACTTCAGACATCTTGATTGTAATGGGTGACATGAACACTACAGTCAGAAAAGGTAGATATAAGACCATTATATGAAATCATGGTTTAGGAAAAAGAAATGACAGATGAGAAAGATGAATACAGTTGTTTGTAGAAAACATGCTGATAACACTTTCTTTGGGCAAGAGAAAAGGAAATTATACACATGGAAGAGCCCTGAGATAGGGAGAGGAACCAAATAGACTACATGATGATAAAATACAGATTCTGTAACAGCATCAAGAAAGAAAAAAAATTATCCAGGAGGACAGATATTAATTCAGATCACAATCATGTAATGATTAAAATGAAAATCAAACTAAAGAGAATCAGACAAAAGACTAATTCATCAATACCAATAGATATAACAGCTTTAATAAAACAAAATTTTAAAGAAGCTTATACAATGCAAGTAAAGAACACATATAAAAAGCTGACAGAAGAAGGAAATGAGCAGTACAAAAGAGGAATTCCTGAAGAAAAAGTTACAACCAAATGACAATGCAAAAAAAAAAACAGAATACACGAATCCTGTGACACCTTACCCAAAATGGAAAGGAACAAAAAACACAAATGGATATCTTACATCTTTGTAGAAAAAAAAATGGGAAAAAAGACAAGAGAAGAACACTGATAGTTACAAGGAAATTGATAATAAAATACGCAACATGTTCAAAAAGGCAAAAGAAAACTGTCTCAACCAAAGATATCTAGAAGTCGAAATTATGGAAAGTCAAAAAAATTTAAGAGTGATGCACACACATAACAAAATAGAATGACTAATAAAAACAAAAAAGCTGCATAAAGCGGATGTACTGCAAACAAAGAAGAAAGATGCTAACAAACAACAAAGATGTAATCGATTGATGGCAGGAATATATAATATAATTATTTCATGACGAAGCGACAACACACCATCTATAAAATGTACGTCCAGCTATAAAATCTTAAAATCTGAAGTGGAAAAAGCCATAAAAACAATGAAAAAGGGAAGGTAGCAGGACCTGACAATATTCAGATAGTGATGATACAGGTCAGGAAGATGTTGGCATTGAAGTGATAACATACAAATGCAATGACATATAAAACACAGGATACATACCAAATGAACTAAAAAAAATAAACGTTCATTGCATTGCCTAGAATGAATGGTGCAGTTGAATGCAGTGTCTTTAGAACAATAAGCTTAATGAGCCATGTTACAAAAATCTCGCTAAAGGTTATACAAGGAATGATTCCGAATAAAATTAAAACCGATTAAGAGGACCAACAATTTGGATTTAGGAAAACCAGTGGGACAAAAGAAGCCATATTCAGCATGAGGATAATGGTTGAAAAGTACTACATAGAAGTAAACAACCCAATATATGCCTATTTCAAACACTATAACACAGCTTTTTGATAGAATACACCATAATCAACTTATAGACTGTCTAAAAGATATACATCTAGAGGACACAGACATACGAATAATATGTAATCTATACTGGGAGCAAACAGCAATAATAAAATATAACAAAGAGAACTCTAGACCCATTGATACAAAAAGGGGAGTAAGACAGGGATGCATCCTATCACCAAGCTTGTTCAATCTATAAGATGAGCAAATCTTTAAAAACATCACAGAGATGCCAGGCTTAAACATTATTGAAAAGATAATCAATAATCTAAACATGCTTAGATTTACACAACTCAGACAATAAGCTGCAAGACAAATATGCAATCACAATTCAGAACCGGTACACTGCAATAGAGAAGTTACAAAGCATTGATGAACAGTGGGAAATGCTAAAAGAATCAATGCAACAAACATCAAAAGAGTTCATACCACTTGTGAGGACAAATTCAATGAAATAAATGGATGACAGATGACATTTTGCAGCTAAAGGATACAAGAAGAAGAAATAAGGAAAATAAAGATGAGTATAAGAGATTAAATAAAAAAAATTGTAAGAAAATACAATGATTCTACATACAAATAGAGATGAAAATAGATTGAAATACAACAAAAAGGAGATGATGAAGCTAATAACAAATTGAAGAATTAACAGGAAAAAAAACGCAATAAAAAACTGGAAGTTTAAGATCAAAGGAAGGAGAACCGTTGATTGAACAAGAAAGCATAAGGGGATGATGGACAGAATGCATTAAAGATCTTTATTATGATGTACGAACATGGAGAAGGGCCATAAATACTCAGAGAAGAAGTGGAAGACGGCTTGCGCAATATGAAAGAAGGCAAACCTCCTGGACCAGATAATATAACTAAAGAAGAGATTGAAGCCATGGGTGATTTTGGAATAGAAATAATAACAAAAATATTGAATGATATCTACAACAGCGGAAATATACCAGACGACATGCTCAAATCAATATTCATAGTCCAACCAAAGAAATATGGTGCGCTTGAATGCGATAATCATCGCACAACAAGACTTACTACGAGTTACATGACTAAGATATTACTAAGAATCATCATGCGAAGAGAGCGAAACAGAATCAGTCTAGAAATTACCGATGAACAGTGTGGTTTTGTTGCAGGAAAAGGAGCAATGCCATATATATCATAAGATCTTTAGTAGAAAGAGCCATAGAGGTGAAAACAGATCTATACCTATGTTTAATAAATTATGCCAAAAGCATTTGACAAAGTAAAGCACCAAGAAATAATCACAATTTTAAAAAAGCTTAAACGTAGACAACAAAGATCAAAGAATAATAAAGAACATGTACCGGCAACAAACAGCGGCCATAAGAACTGGAAACCAATTGGGAATGTTTCAACAAATAAAACAATGTGTTAGACAAGATTGTGTGCTGTCACCAGATTTGTTTAATATTTATAGTGAGATTATTTTAAGACCCATAAGGGGCATGCCTGGAATAACAATTGGTGGTCATAATATAAATAATCTAAGGTATGCTGATGATACAGTATTAATCACTAAGAGGGAAAATGAGTTACAAAAAAATGTTGTACAAGATAGAGAAGGAAAGTCAAAATAAAGGACTCAACCTTAATAGCAAAAAGACAGAAGTAATGGTAACAACAAAGAAAAAGAAAGACATCACCTCAGTGCAAAATAAAGACAAGTGGAACAATATTAAAACAGGTAAATGAATTTGCATATCTGGGAACTTTGTTAAGCTCAGACGGAAGATGTACAAAAGAGGTGAGATGCAGAATGGCTCAGGCAAAAACATGAAAATTAGGAAGATTTTATGCAATCAATTTTTGATAATAGAAGTAAGAAAAAGGGTTGTTAAATGCTATGTAGCGCCATTCTTAACATATGGATGCGAATCGTGGACAATAGGACAACAGACAAGAAAATCACTGGAGTCTGCAGAAATGTGGCTTTTCAGAAGAATGTTGAGAATACCACGGACATTTAAGAAGAGTAATGAACATTTTCTGAATGTGGTCAAAGCAAAAGGGAGAGATAATTTCCAATATTAGGAAGAAACAGTCATCATTTTTGGGCCATGTAATGAGAAGAGAACAACTGGAATATAGTGTAACAACTGGAAAAATTGAGGGACGAAGTGATAGAATGAAGCAAAGAGAGAAACTACCAGACAGCTTAAGAATACCTGATGTATTCCCTAGAAACGCACAGACAATAGCAACACTGACACGATTAGACGGTGTTTGTAAATAATAAAAACATGAACATTAGAGCAAGCACCAGACTATTACTGAGAATCGTTACTTCCATACGCCTGTGAATCACGAGCACTTGATCCGTTTTTTTTTTTTAAGTACGAGCCCTGTACGTGAGATGTTATAGAAGGATCTTGCGCTTCTCTTATGTGGATTATATTAACAATGATAAAGTACTAAAGAACATTTAACTAAGGACAGGATCAATAAAAGACTTTCTGTCAACGTAAAATTGTAGTTTTAAGGAAGTTTCGAAATCTACTGCATGGTTAATACCAGACCACTGGACACAATATGAAGGAAAGGAAATCACGCCAGACAGAGAAAACATTGGAAGCACGACACAATATAGACAATAACAATTGTCGTTTTATCTAAAACAAATCAATTTTTATCAGGAATTTTGGAATGAGGTTGTAACATCGTCGATAAAAGTGAACCAATGATCTTTCAGCTAAGGATTCTAACCACAACTACTAAATTAACAACGTAACTTACTTATTTTTTTAAATGTTTATTTCCTTAATGCTCGCCACCTTTATTCTCGTTGCTGGTAAATGTATAGTTCTCCTCAGCAAAAACAATATATAATAACTGGGCGACAAGAATTACGCTTCTCCCAGACGCTGTTATTACAGTTTCTAGCGTTATCATTTAATGATGTTGCAGTTTCCTTGATATTTCTTCATTTTTTTACTTAACTGCTTTCCTTTTCAATCTACTTTCTTAACCAATTTGTATATATCCTTTTTTTAATGAAATAACGGCATTTGGTATAATTAATATATAGATTATTTATCCATTCATACAGAGAACATGGTCCTTTGTTATCTTTTGTTTATGGTCGTATCTATAATTGTGTATCTTCAGGTAGTTCCAGTCAGTTGACACAAACATTCACGCATCACTATTTGTATTATTTACTTTATACTCAATAAACACAAGTAGCTGAAAGTGTTTCATTAGGATAATCTATAAGATCACGTGTTATCCCTAATTAAGGACAAGCCATCTATATCATTCAAAAAATGGAATCGGTCTGGAAAATCCAAAACAATCCGAAAATGCAAAAATCCTTGACAGTTTTTCATGAACAAAGCATTAACAGAATACAAAGGTGGCAATGCAAGTTTACTCGTGTATAATGAGTGCAATGTCCGTCAGTGGAAAATGATGAGCGAAATGTCCTTCAGAGGTAAATAATTAGTACACTATCCATAAGTGGAAAATTATGAGTGCAATGTCCGTCAGTGGAAAATAATGAGTGCAATGTCCGCCAGTGGAAAATAATAAGTGCAATGTATGTCAGTGGAAAACAATGAGTGCAATGTATGTCTTGTGGAAAATAATGAGTGCAATGCCCGCCAGTGGAAAATAATGGCGATTTTCTGAAATAGTTTAGGGGTAAATGAAACGTAAGTTTCATCAGAAGGTAATAAATATAGTATTTCTTATTCCACGTAATGATAATGTGAGAGCTAGAATATGCAGTAAATATGAGGAAGTTATATATAGAGGATAACCCCGATAAAGGTGGCGGACAGTGTTTATTTATGGCAATGTATCAAATTATCAAATAAATTAATAAGCAGTTTTGTGAACTTGCTATATTGTACAGAAGATGCAAACACACACGTACATCTAGTGGGGTAAATGTAACAAACAAATGTGGAACTATATTAGAATCAAGCAAAGAAATAAAGTCACGATGGGCTGAAAACTTTCAGGAAATCCTTCATTTACCAATACCAAGGCATTTAATAGATTTTTACATCCAACACAAAAACCTGACAGTTAGATATAAACTTAGATGACGTCACTTTGAATGAAGCAGAGACGGCTGTAAGGATCATGGCTAACAACAAGGCTGCAGGGAAAGAAGATATAACATCCGAGATGTTAAGACCATGATAGCAATAACTTAAAACACCTGCAGAATTTGGTTAACGAAATATGGAAAGAAGAAAAACTACCCAGATAGTGGTTTAATTGTCAAAATTCATAAAAAAAAGGAAAAATGAAGGATTGCAACAACTGCAGAGACGTACTTATTATATCAGTTGTCTCTTAAGTTTTATATAAGATCATCCCGAATATAATCACAGATGCCGTTGACACTGTTAAGCGTGAGGAACAAGACTCATTTAGAAAAGGAAGAATCTCCCTTGATACTATTTTAACCCAAATAATTATACTACAAGAACATCTAGAAAAGCAGAGACAACTTCAAATTTCATTTATTTCAAAAAGGCATTTGATAACAAACATAGAGATTTATTGAATAACTCTCAGATATTTGAAATATGTAATACCATCAAAAATTATTAAAATCATCAAGAATATGTCAGACGGTTTCTCATGTGCATTTCACACAGATGCAGGACTGAGTGAATGGTTCTAGATTGACACCGAAGTGAGACTAGGATGTTATTTTATCTCCCTTGTCATTTGGAATTCCTATCGACTTCATTATACAGAAGTGTTGTACAGATGACAAAGGCATTGGATGGACACTTTGATCACAATTGGAGAGTCTGGATTTTGTTGATGATACAGTTCTTATCAATAGCAATGTTAACATGAAGCAAGGGGAAAAAAATGTCATCAAGTACGTAAAGTCTGTCCATGAATGACAATCATGAAAATGCAGACCTTCATTAATGGATCCTTGCGCAGAATACAATGATGGGAATAGTGGGACAAAAATCACTAAAATAGAATTATGGAAAGGTACCAGTCAAATATCAGTCGAGAAAAAAGATACAACGAAGACAATAGCGCTGGATATTACATTCACCGTCGAAGCCAACTGAGAGTGTTATACGATAGACCATTTTTTGAAACCCCCAAGGAAAATGACAAAAATTAATACCAAAATATTCTCAGAGAAGACAAATGGAAGCAGAGATGAAGATAACGGGGATGACATGGAATGGTCTTAACAGAATGGCAAGAAACACAACTGCTTGGAAAGTGTTTGTTGTAGACATATGACTAGAAGGGAGCTAAAAGGAAGAATAATTTTGAAAACCAATGCCTGTGGAAAATACTTTATATAACAGGTTTATAACTAGCGTAGAAATAAGAAAAACGACAAACCATCCAAAAACATCAACAATTAAACATTACCAATAAATATCAAATCTAAAATATAAAGTATAAAATATCAACACTTTCTCCATAAGAGTAGAAAGAGACCATATTTTGTCCATATAATAATCAGAGACATCAACATAATCTCAAATCATGCCCTGAAATTGCAACGAAAGTGTAAAAGAAATAGAGGCCGACTTACAGAAACACTAAAACGAACAATGCAGCGAGAGGCCACATCAGCATCCTGGCCGAGATTCAGAAACTCGCCCAGAAACGGGCCGTGTGGCGAGACACAATGTAGATTATGTGCTAGGTCTGGCAGTTGAAAGATCTTTAGACACAAGTGTCCAGAGTTTCTACCGTCTGTGCCGGCTTTGGCTTGAAAGGACGGTAGATAGATAGATAGATAGATAGATAGATAGATAGATAGATAGATAGATAGATAGATAGATAGATAGATAGATAGATAGATAGATAGATAGATAGATAGATAGATAGATAGATAGATAGATAGATAGATAGATAGATAGATAGATACATACGTACATACATACATACATACACACATACATACATACATACATACATACATAGTTTTGGAAACTCAATGCTCTGAAGAAACATAATCATCTACGCGAGCGGTTATTTTTTCCAGATGGACACACTAATTTCATCTCTTCTCTTCTCGATTTGTTAATTTAACTTTCATGTTTAAATAACATTGCTAATATTATATTTTGTGAAATAAATTTACACTTTTAACTTTAATAGTATTTGTTTTGTTTCTTCCTTCATACACTTATGTAAATACGCTATCAGTTCTTCTGACTTGTACATTTATGAACACTCTCTCTATTCAAATGTTTCACTTCTTGAAAAAAAAAAAAAAAAAAAAAAAAAATTAACGCCCATGTCATTGACATTTGGTGAACGTTTCATCATTTTTATGGCTGCTTTCACTGATCTTTTGTCAAGATCAACGTGTCTACTTGTAAATTACTTCAATTTAAGTGACACAATTTTAAGACTCAAAAACACATAAATTGTAAGCAATTGTAAAATTGTTTATCTGCATTTATCTTCATGATTTGAAACTTGATGAGAAAGAGATGTGTCACATGTTAGAGGGTTGGTGAAGTGTAGAGATATACAATAGTAAGTATAGAGAAATAATGTATAACTGAAATATAAACATAAATAAAAATGATTTAACTGGAGTAGTGTCTGCTCCTGGTGGAACAGTATCCCCAAATGTTTGGTAGAGTCAAGCAACATGGACAATCAGTCACGTGGTAAGATCAAGGAAATGGTAAGTTTGAGGGCAGTCAAGTGAAACCTATACTGGAGGTTGTAAACGTGACCAAACACAGCCGAGTAAAGCCCGTGGGTCATATGTGATAAATTGGCGAAAAGAGAAACAGGTGTGAGTAGAGAAACGAAGGCCAGAGGTCTGGGAACAATGGTGGTGGGCGATAGTAGCAGTACAAAACAATAGCTTGAGGGAGACATGTCAGGGGTATGGGAGGGGGGGAATATCCGATAAGGGGAGGGAAAAAGGGAGTGGAGTCAAAGTAAAGTCTCGTAATCAAGGGGCTGGAACACTGAAAGAGAATAGCCTAAAATATGGCAATTATGGATTTTAATTCGTTTGCTGTGAGACCAAGGCCTTCCATAGCCAATAGCCAATAGCCTAAAATAAAGAAATAAAAAGTCCCATCACGTCAAGAGGCGTATCGGGAATATGGTGTTAGTGACCATAATATTTACAGACTTGTTGCACACAATATTTGGGGTAAAAGGATAACCTAGGTAGAGATAAATAGGGAAGTTAGAAAATAAGAAGGAAGAGTAGCTGTAGACAAAGTGCTAATAAACACTAGATAAATGGTACATCAGAAACTATAGTAGGAGTATTAAAGGAGAGGTGGTATACTATGAAAATATGTGCTAGAAGTAGATAAATAGAGAAGGGGTGTACTGGATGTTAGATATAGGAGACATGGTGCTATGTAAGTTCGGAAAATAGAGAAATGGTGTACCAGAAGTTGCAATATATAGAACGCGTGTACTAAAATTGGATTATTCGCGAGTGATAGAGAAATGGTATGTATGATGTAAAGTAATAGAGAAGTGATGAACTGGATGTTTGATTTTGCTATGTGTGAAGCTTGCTTTTCTGGCTTCTATTTCTACCTTTCTCATTTAGGAAGACACATGGATAGTGATTACTTCCGTGGAGTCTCAGTACACACCGCCTGCAAAACGTTACGAAAGTGGAGTACACCAATGCCAGGTCTATGACACTGTCAGAGTCCCCCTCGGGCGGCCATTCTGGTTCTCCTTCCATCTTTCAAGCACACTAAATCGACCGACACCAGTGCGTTCCCTAGTTCTTCTCCCTGCTTGTTGGTTATGACGTTAGCTCACTGGTTGCCACTAGCATTAAAGTAACCGCAGAAAATGACGTTCTCTGCCTCGAACGCGAAGAGATTATGTCATTGTTATGTGTCCACTTTCCCATTACAGCCAAACACATTTGCAACCTCGACAGGAGCTGGGGTCTGCACTTTTACTGCATGTACCTGTAATCCAACATTGTCCCACGCAGACATATCAACCTCAGTTGTCACAATATTGTTGCGCACAAGGATGGTCTGCCCAAGGTGTCGCCTATTGTAGAAACAGTGAAATCCGGTGACACTAACTATCCTATAACCAAGCAAGTGTTTCTTGCAAAGCCATTATATCGGCGCATCACAGTACTGTCTGTCTGTTATTTATTTCTACCACAGACAATTCAATCCAACCTGTTTCTTCTTGTTTGGTTCCTTGCATCATTCTCCGTCATCTCTTCCCTCCCGCTTTCGTCACTACATAGAATCTTGTTTGTATCCATCGTGTTACAAATAGCCGTACTATATGGATCTACCTTTCATCCTCACAATAATAAGTGCATAATGTTATCCAATTGCTCTATAATCTAAATAGTATCCTTTTTTATATGTTAAATATGTTTTATGTTCAAAAGATACATAGAAAGCTTCTTTACCTCAATAATTTAAATTTGTTATGGACGTTAAAAAAAAAGGAAAAAAAGTAAAGAGCCCCGTCACGCCAAGTGGCAGATAGGGAATATGGTGTTCTATATATCTATCTATCGTTCTTTCGAGCCGAAGACGGCACATAGGGCAGAACCACAATCTAAAAAAACAGAAAACTTGCATGCTAAAATGGATCATATTGCAGAGATCACTGCTTCCAAAACGTATGGCTCTTTTTCCATAACAATACTTTTTACAATGACAGCTTGTCAAGCCATCGATCAATCTCCTTAGTCGCCTCTTACGACATGCCTGGAAGGTCACAGTGTCACTATTCTTTACTTTCCTTATAATGAGGCCCCTGTAACACAGAGGAGTATGGTGTTAGTGACCATAAATTGTACACACCTCAGCCCATGATTTTTCCTGGTAATGTGGTCGGTATTAATTGTTATAGACGTAATATATATATATATGTATATATATCTTATCTCATTAAAGAAAACTGTGATGTTTTATTACTTACATGTGCTATATTGAGAAGCTGAAACAGCACGTTTGATATTATAATATGGGAACTATATGTCTCATCATGCCTGTATATTACTGTTCAATATATATGGAAACCGCGAGTATTATCTGTTCGTTTGCATATCAACTTAATAACTATGTTAGTTACTTTTGCTGTCAAATAAGTGCATTTTGTTCTTCACTTCCTGTCCGTAGGTAAATGTTACATATGGCGTCGAAATCAAACAGTTTGTAAAATTGTTTTATTATGTTCTCTCTAACTCTTAACAAACTAATCATATCCACAATGAATTGCCCAATATGGCAAATTTAATTATAGCCACGTCACTTACCAAGAACCCTATGTATGTATATATTTATACTGAAAAACCACATCTGTTTGTTTTAATATCAAAATGGCTTATTAATTATCTTGGACATTTAGGAAAATATCTGAATGAAGATGTTTTGAGTCTAGTATATTTCACTCACTCTTAAATTTGAAATTGTATGGAAGTGGTTTCTATTTGTGACACTACACATAAAGCATATTTCAATGTATCTAAAGTAAACACTCTTCTGCGTTATTAACATATGAGTAGTTAATACCGGTAAAATAATGATCAACATTTAGGTAAAGTGAGAGTCTCGGGGGGATGCTATATTCAATATTTAAATATAAAAGTCATTACATTTCAAAGTATAACATACTCAAATCAATTTGTTTACACAGTAGACGACTCCTGTTGATTGTATCCTCATGGAAAGACAGAAATGAGCAAAAGAACTAAAATGTTAAAGACAAACGACTGTGACGACATGTTTATTTTTAAATAAATGCATTGAACCCTGGTATCCACACGCCCCTCTACCTCCATATCTCGGTATTTCCTGCATTTTTTTCTGGTAAAATTTGATTGGAATTATGGGCATTGTCCCGGGATTCTAAAATGATTCGCTCTATCCCGACTGTCACGTGATCAACACATTTTTGGTATTGATGCTTCTGCAAGAAAAAGGTCGTACATTTTGCTCTTTCTGTTGAGCGTATAGTTGACAATTGTATGTTTATTTAACTGTTTTGATGTTTTACTGATGTATTGTGAAAAACACACACCATTATCTTCCACCTTATTTTTTCTTCTCTTTTTAAATTATTGTTTTTCCAAAGTGATCAACATTGGTGTTGTTGTTTGTATGATTGTTTATAGAAGGTGACTTCCATTCAGAAAAATTAAAATATCCAGCTCCACTTGCCATCAGCTCTCTTCACCTCAGATAGTTCGTTGTCAGCCTGATATCATTGCTTGTACATTAATTAGTTGTATTATTGTTGTATATGGGAAAGGTATAGGATTGCTAATGCATGATTGTAAATGTTTAAGTCATCAGTCATCTGGTTTTTGAAAAAAAATGTAGAGAAAACTGTGATTTTAAGTAAATTGAGGAGAATTGCCAAAAGTACAAAGAAAATTAAATTTAGAGGTGTAAGACTATAATAAGTGTATCAATATAAATACATATGAAGATCTATATTACATCAAATTGCGACATCGGGACAGAGATATCAACAAGAACAGACATGTGAGACTTGACATCAACTTGTTCCCATCTCTGAACCAATCTTAGAATTTACAAGTCAAATGTGCGATCCTTATATGCAGCAGAAACGTAGAGAACGAAGAGAATCGTGGGATAGAAAGCCGACATAGATGATGTGAAGATCCGTATCTTAAGAAGATTCCAAACATCAGTTGGATCAACACATTTCATTCAATGAAGTTGCCAGAAGTTCAGTCATTTATAACATCAATCAAAGAACTGAAAAGAAGACGTTGGAGATAGGTAGACCACGTTCTACGAATGGAACGAAGCAGGTATCCTTAATCTAACATTAACGCGAACACCATCTGGCAAACGAAGAAGAGATATATATTTTGTAGACATGATGATTAAATAAACATGATGAAAAAGAAAAAAAGCGGGCAGGTGACAACTTCACATAATACACTTATAAGTTACATATCCATACATTCTATACACTTCTAGAAGAAAAGAAAACAAACGATAAAGTTATAAAGCAATTAAAAATGACTGGAGAACTACTGAGCATAATTAGAACAAGACAAATTAAATTTTGAGGGCATTTTAAAAGACACAACATCCTATTAAAGTAATATTGGAAGGGAAAATACTAGGTAAAAGAGGCAGATGCAGACCAAGACTAACATGGATGAATAACATCAAAGATATACAACTCCGCCTATGACAATCTGCACCATCAAATCAAGAATCAGAGTAGAATGGTGCCCCATGGTAGCCAACCGTTGATGTGGAGGCGATACTCAATGATGCTGATGACATTCTATACAATAGAACGTTTTTTTCAGAATCCAACACTAATGTTTCCTAAAAGCTATTCACAGCACATGTTCTCAGCTCTCGTCTCATAATGCATCACATCTAGTCTGCAGAATCTCTATAATAGCACAGTCTACTCGATATTTTGTTAACTACAGTATCATGGCTAATAGTCATATCACGATTCTCACTACTGTCTTATGATTTATATCCGCATCATATTTTAACACAAATATCTCATGAATGTAGCATCCGTGGCTGTATTTGTTCTCAGACATTTCGTCTACATCATACATAGTTGTAAGTATAAACAAACCACACATCTACTTCTTTGAGAGTCCATCCACTTTATGGTAGCCTCCGGCCTGCTGGACAACATCATAACATCCCCTCCTCCCCCCATTCATCTTCTTAACGGCTGTGTCGCTTGTTTGGTCAGCTGTTGACTACCGCAGACTGTAGTTTCTGTCTTAGTAGCTAGGGAACTTATTATCTCTTAGGAACGACCAATTCAAATTACATGTATCTATTATTTCTCTTGTTGTTACATAAGAAAACTCGTGTTATTTCCTTACCGGATAACTTGCATATGTCTATTAATAAGTGATAACCCCTCTATAGTTTTTTTATGCATGTTCACATACACGCCCAATGTATTAATATACATCAATATAATATATAATATATAATATATATATATATATATAATGAATATATGCATATTACTCACGTGCTTCTCTAAAATAAAATCCTCATCCTAAAAATATACAATAAGTGTTGCTTTGTTTATAAAAGTATAATTTCAAGCATATTCATATATCATCATTATAAAACATCGTTGCGTTAAATTATCATGGAGTTAACAAACAAGACTTACGGCCAGTTCATATTTGTATCATTAGTTAAAATCTTGCTGTGACTCTATATAACTCATTTATTTTCTTTAATACGGAAGGCAGAATAAATGTTATATGTTCTGTAAATCTAGTAGGAAGATATGGATACCAAATGTAACCGTGGAAATGACGACATTTTAACCGTAATTGTTTTCTTTCTTCTTTTAGTTCAGCACGGCTACTTCTTTTATACAGGAAGTCGAATTTTAGTTGTAAACCTAATCATGATGAAACATTTATGTGTGAAGTTGGGTTTAGTTTTCTGCATTCCACTTCTATTGTTTTCATTTTTTTGTGGGTACTAGTCTCACTTTGTGGCGATTCACTTAAAATTAAAACTACGTAATTCACTTACTCTTCTGCTAGCGATATTTTCGAGAATTTATACTCATCAGAAGACACTTTTTCAGCAGAGAGTCACACATTATACAATTATCCCTGAGGAATTTTACGTTTTTAAAGACAAAATATTAGTTTCTTTTAGAATCCATAGAAGTTACACTGTTAATTTTGTTCTCTAACTGCTTGAGTTGGGAAAGAAATAAACACACAGCTAAAGCAGCTATTGATGATATGTGTATCTGAAATGTGTCAATGAGGGAAAAACAATGACAGTATAAGCAGTGAACATTTTGAACAAGTTTTTTTTTTTGCTATTATTATTATTTTATTTTTAATTCAATTATGACATTTTGCTTCTTCCTTTGAGCTCCCTGTCTTGACGAAACACTTTCCAAGCTCTTCTGTTTCTTGCCATTTTTTTAGGATCATCCTATGTCTAAACCATCATCTTCATCTCTACTTCCAGCTAACTTCTCCAAGTAAATTTTGTGTCTCTTTTCCTGGAGATTCCAAAAAGAGGGCATGTCGTGTAATATTCTCAGTTAGCTTCTGGTGTGTGGGTCAATCCAGCGCCATCGTCTTCGTGTCATCACTTTTTCCACTGCTATTTGACTGCCACTTTCTAATAATGATATGTTAGTCATTTTATGTTAGGGAATAATAGAACAAAGAAGTATGTGTTAGCACTCGGAAAAATTGACAGACAAACAACAACAGCAAAAAACGAAGAACAATATATGGTCCGAAGCAATATAGTATATATATATATATATATATATATATATATATATATATATATATATATATATATATATATATATATATATATATATATATATATATATATATATATTTATATATATATAGTATATAATATATGGTCGGAAGTTCCCTATATAATAATATTTATTTATTATTATTTGTATTCATTGTATGTTATTATTACATTTCTTCTATACCCTGGCATGAATCCATTAATGAATTTCTGTGTCTTCATGATTGTCATTTATGTTGTTCTCCATGTTTCACAGCTATATACTATGACTTTTTTAAATATTATAGTTCAACATTTTTATTTTACTGTGGTATTCTTCTCTTCTACCTTTCAGCTCTCTGTGGAGCATAGGTCTTCTACAAAAACTTTCCAAGTCGTTATGTTTCTTGTCATTCTTTTAAGATCATTCCATGTCGTCCCCATCATCTTCATCTCAGCTTCTATCTGTCTTCTCCAAGAATTATGTGGTCTTTCTCTTTGTCTTTTCACCTGGTGATTCCAAAAAAGGGCCTGTTATGTATTACTCTCAGTTGGATTCCGCAGTGTGTGTCCTATCCAGCGCCATCGTCTTCGCTATATCTCTTTATCAACTGGTATTTGACTGGTACATTGCCATAAATCTATGTTAATGATTTTGCCATACAACAACCTCATATGATATGATGCCATCCCGAATACAGAATCTCCTTTATGTGCGATCTCTTGCATATGTTCGTAGTCATTTTTTAAAAAAAATGGAGAAGTCATTCAGAGATTATTTACATATCTCTATATTTTGGTTCAGATCTGCCGATTGGTCTGTTTCCGTGTATTAATTCACCTTACAGTATTTGCTTAGGGATGCGAATTTATTCCATTCGCTGGACGTGTCACAGCCATAAAAAACCTTCGGCGTTTGAGCATTGACATAATTGCTAGGTCTTAGCACGTTGCAGGACTGTTATGTTGGTTATTTTGTTATGCAATTTGAGGTGCATTATTTTGCAGAGACATAGCATGTGGAAGATGTGTAGTCTTTTTGCACGTTTTTAGTAAATTGTCCAGGTTTCAGATCCATATAACAACGTGCTAAGCACAAATCATCATCATCAAGTACCGGGCCTGCTGGCGTAGGTGATCATGTCTCTCCACAACCTTCGATCTCGGCAGCTATTTATCATTTCTGTTGTTGACCTTCTGCCAAGCCATTCTCTTAAGCTGTCTGTTATTTTTTTTCTCTTTGCTTCCCTCTATCTCTTCGTCACTCAAATTTTTCAGTTGTTACAACATATTCTAGTTGTTCTCTTATCATGGCATGGCCAAACAATTATGATTGTTTCTTCCTAATATTGGAAATTAACTCTCTTTTTGCTGTGATATCTTCATTACACTTCTTAGCTGTCCATGGTAGTCTCAGCATTCTTATGTAAAACCATATTTCTACAGACTCCAGTGATTGTATTGTTTGTTGTCCTATTGCCCATGATTCGCATCCATATGTTAATAATGGTTCTACGTAACATTTGATAACTCCTTTTCTTGTTTATTTTGTCAAAAATGGATTGCATAGTATCTTCCTCATTTTTTGGAAAGCTGCTTTTGCCTGAACCATTCTGCATCTCACCTCTTTTGTACATCTTCCGTCTGAGGTTAACCAAATTTGCCAAATATTTAATTTCATTTACCTGTTTTGTTCCCTGTATTGTTCCCACAGGTCTGATATATTAAGTGTTTGGTCTATAGTGTTAATTTCGTTTTGTTCCAGGCCATTTCTATGAGTTTGATGAAAGTCGTAGTTGCCTTACCAAATCGGTTGTTTATTTCATCATCAAGAGAAAACGTTGACGCGATTGTAGATCCCGGAGATGTGAATTTATATACTGACTCAGGTTGACAAACTTTTAATTAATACAGGTTTGGTGTTCTTTGACTTATAATTACCGTTATCTGAACACAAATAGACAGTGAAAAAGGTCGCATCTTTTGTCAAGGTTGTTAATCAGTGATTGTAGGGTGGCTTCACTATAAGCGACTAGGGCATCCCTCTATTTTACGCCACAGTGGACTTTAGAACTCACCGATGAACTCCCATGAAAGTGGATTTTAGCATCCTTGTTTTCATGAAAGGATATAATCAGCTTAAGTAATTTAGGTGGGCAGCCTATGTTTTCATGAAAGGATATAATCAGCTTAAGTAATTTAGGTGGGCAGCCTATGTTTTCATGAAAGGATATTATCAGCTTAAGTAATTTAGGTGGGCAGAGCATGTGTTCATGAAATGATATAATCAGCTTAAGTAATTTAGGTGGGCAGCCTATGTTTTCATGAAAGGATATAATCAGCTTAAGTAATTTAGGTGGGCAGCCTATGTTTTCATGAAAGGATATAATCAGCTTAAGTAATTTAGGTGGGCAGCCTATGTTTTCATGAAAGATTATAATCAGCTTAAGTAATTTAGGTGGGCAGCCTATGTTTTCATGAAAGGATATAATCAGCTTAAGTAATTTAGGTGGGCAGCCTATGTTTTCATGAAAGGATATAATCAGCTTAAGTAATTTAGGTGGGCAGCCTATGTTTTCATGAAAGGATATAATCAGCTTAAGTAATTTAGGTGGGCAGCCTATGTTTTCATGAAAGGATATAATCAGCTTAAGTAATTTAGGTGGGCAGCCTATGTTTTCATGAAAGGATATAATCAGCTTAAGTAATTTACGTGGGCAGCCTATGTTTTCATGAAAGGATATAATCAGCTTAAGTAATTTAGGTGGGCAGCCTATGTTTTCATGACAGGATATAATCAGCTTAAGTAATTTAGATGGACATCCTATGTTTTCCACCACCCTGTTGAGTCCATCTCCATTTACTGATTTGAAGGCCTTTGTGAGATCCAGAAAAGCAATATAGAACGACATATTTTGTTCTCGGCAATTATGTTGTAGTTGTCTAAGTGTGAAGTGAAAATAATGTCTATAGTCGATCTCCCGGTTCTGAAGCCGCATTGAGACCCGGGACGAATACGTTCTGCAAGTCTATGCTGGCGTTTTAGGACAATTCTTGCAAAAATCATTGCCGGCTGTTATAAGGAGAGAGATTTCTCTGTAGTTATTGCAATCATCCCTGTTTTCTTTGTTTTCGTATAGTGTTATGATCTTACCATTTCTTGTATCATGTGGTGTTTCTCCGTTTCTCCAGCATTAACAGTTTGTATAGATGTGGAAGTAGAACGTTTAAGTGCTGCACAAAGATTTGACTATATAAAAGTGGTATGTATATTAGCGGACGAGAAGAATGCAGGGAACAGAACAAGAGATTGATTACTCCAGTGAGTCTCGAATTAAGATCGGGACGCATAAAGCACTCGCGCTAATGGAACGGATAAAGAGAGAGACCGGAATAGACGGGACTGTAAAAAGCAAGAGGACACCATAAACACCCGACCGTAGAACTTGGAGATAAGCGCTTGAAAGGTGGGACGTAAGGTAAATACAGAGAAAGAGAGTAATGACAAAATATACAAGAAACTAGGAAACATAACATAAGACATACGTCAAGGTGAGTTAAGGAAAAGACAAACACTAGCAGACAGATGTTTGGCTGGGAAAAGGAAAGTCGCACATTAGAGAGACTGAGAGAGAGAGAGAGATAGAGAGCAGACACATGTAGAATCGGTTGAGTTTCCACATAGTCATAAACGTCTAGAGAACAGTCATGGGTATGGCGGACAGATCAGGGGATGACATGACGGAGTTACGGTTTTTTGAAGGAAGTTCAAGTAAGTAGAGACAATCGTAGATATAACAATACTGGAAGATGTAAAACTAGGTCATGATTGTACACAGAAATTACGACGGTGGGTTTATGTTGCTTTCCGTCGATTTGTTTACGGTTCTCTCCACTAGCCTTTGATTATAAAGCTCACCCACAAGGCAGTGAAGTTGTTTTACTTCAGAGTACCATTCCTTAGCCTTTTATGCTCCCGAGCATAACTGCAAAAAAGCAGGGCAGCCGTTGGTTGTACTGTTTACTGCATACAGTAAGAGGTAACATTACACGACCCTAAATGTTATTAAATGTTACTCTTAAAAAAATCTTAAACTGTTAGGTATAGCCAGTTTTAACACATGGATGTGAATCTTTGACAATATGACAACATACAAGAAATTCACCGGAGTCTCTAGAAATGTGTTTTTACAGAAGAATGTTGAGAATACCATGGGCAACTATGAAGAGTAATGAAAACGTTCTGAAAGAGGCCAAAGTAAAAAGAGAGCTCATTTTCAAAATTAGGTTGAAACAATCATCATTGTTTGGCCATGTAATGATAATGGAACAGTATAAATATATTGTAACAACTAGAAAAATCGAAGGACAATGCTGTAGCATTGTTATTTTAACTAAGATAAAGTGATAACAAAATATGTGTTAGATGTCATATATATAATCAACACACTCCATCAACATAATTTTATACTACGGAATGAGTGTAGCTGAAGCAGACGTGATTCATTGTATTTAGAATTGGGTGCAACCATGGGCAGGCACATCCGGTGTGGAGAATCCTGGATGGCCGAGGCGGTGGCGTCCATATGGAGAATGACAGTACGTCTGGCAAGGATAGGAGAGAAGTAATAACAGAGAAAAAAGAGGCTAACCAAAGAAATCATTCAGCTATACAAGGAAAACCGAAACTATGGAGAGGAGAGAAAGAGCTAAGGGAATCCATAAAAAGTATCTTCAAGTCAGGAACCTAATATCTACCACTATTTGAGGTTTTCTGGCATCCATAATGACAGAGAAGGGGGCTTCGAAATCTTCCAAGTGTAGCATTATGGTGTTCAACATGAGAATGGAGAGAGAAGAACGGCGATAATATAATTGGTTACATAGAACGTGGTACACACAATCTTGATAATTAATTCGCAAAGTATGCTACAGAAGATTGACAGTGTCTGCACCAGGAGTGGGTTCAGCTCTTGGATGACTCTAAAGTGAGCGGGTTAACCTGGATGTACTGTCTAGGACACGCTGGTGTACACTGCAATGAAAAAACCTATAAACTCGCTGGCAGCCCTGGCACTGATTGTGGCCTTACTCTGGACAAAGAGGATATCGCCAAGTTTGTTCTCCTTAAGAGAAGACGATGAGATTGTATGTAACAATGATGTATATATTGAGATAATGGGAAGTCTAAATGTGGAAAAGGGATCTGGTTGATCCGGATTGTTTAGTGGGAAAATCAGATGTGTTTATAATCACTAACTTACAGGAACAATCAGTCTGCAAAAGTTTATAGAATAGAATAGAATATTATAGAATATTATAGACAAGAATAGAATAGAATAGAATAGAATATAATAGAATAGAATAGAATAGAACAGAATAGGAACTGGACTTCCGTCTCCAAGATGGCGGATCTAGTCCACGTCCTCTCGATCGCTGCAGAAAGTGCACCCAGGGTCTGATTAATTTCGGATTTCCTTTGCCCTTTTCTGCGTTAAAGTCAAAATGATGATATACTCAATATATCTGTGTCGCTGCAACGAGGTCGTAGGCCGACAGCAGTACGTTTTTGACAAATGAATTGTTGTAAATGAGACCTTCCACCGTCTAGACTTGATCTGCGCTTTACATTGGTGCTGTTCATGACCATTGTTGGAATTCTTTGACGCAAGTTATTTCCATGTTACACATTAATGTAAACTACTTCGTCAGCCGCAGTTTTGTCTCTTTGGGGAAGTTGCTTCGTGTTTTGTTCGTCGTGGGCTGCTTGCTCACACTAGAGTAATCAGACAGAAATCTAAAGGGAGCGAGATTATGTGTTCGGCGACATTGTTGTGTGCGACGTCATCGTAATGGTTACCTTAACAGGTCGTGCAGAAATCTTACGGTTTGCTGTTTGATGTGCGACGGGGATAATTTGACGACTGACTGTGTGTCTGTGTGTTCGGAGTTGGGGTCATCAACGATGGCCTAACATCATCAAGTGCTAAGACGATCATCATTTTAAAGGGGACGTGACTTACAATTGTATAGGGATAGGCGATGTGAACAGGTGGAGGCTGTGCATGAAGAGTATTCCTTGTTGCAGTTTCCTCATATTACAAGTCGCATGTCTGTGTTAGTCACCTCTATTGACTCGGACAGATGGTGCTCGTAAACCTGGGAGGGCCGACCATTTAAGGGCATAATCCCCCTACAGAAAAGATCATCTGCTGCCTTGCAGGAAGATTGGGGACAATCAAAGGTTAAGGAAAGCAAACCTGAACAAAATGCTGGCTGAAATCGAATGCACTGGACCACTGGCGCAGAACACAGTGCAACGTTTTAACAGGTATTCAAGCGGAGCACATCGAACATGCTTAAACAGACAGCTGGTGTCGTGCGAGAGCCTGGAGTCCTATTCTGATTGAGTCCTGATCGCAGAGAGAGAGAGAGAGAGAGAGAGAGAGAGAGAGAGAGAGAATATAATATAATAGAATTGAATAGAATAGAATAATAGAATAGAATAGAATAAAATAGAATAGAATAGAATATAGCAATACTATCATGGTAATTTTAAAAAAAAAAATAAGATTAAAATTTAGAAACCAACAGAAGAGGTCAATTACACATAAAATTGATAGTCATAAACTGAAAGATGAAGCAATAAAGGAAAAGTTTAACATAGAGCTAAGTAATTGTTATTCAGCACTTGGTGAAATAGACTTAGATATCAATGAAATGTGGGACTCACAGAGCAAAATACTAATGACAGCAGCAGAAGCAAGTGCTGGACTGAAGAAAATGGAAAAACGAGCTTGGATCTCAGACACCACATGGAAATACATCAAAGAAAGAAGAGAAGCGAAGAGAGCCATGACTAATGTAAAGACAGATCTTGGAAAGGTTCTGGCAAAAGCAACATACAAAGAATTAGACAACAAAGTGAAAAGTTCGGCAAGAAGAGATACAAGAGCTTATATAGACAACTTGGCAGAGAAAGCAGAGACAGCTGCAATTACAGGAGACAGCAGAACTCTTTATACTGTACAAAAGATGCTGACAAACACCTATACATCCAGTGGAACACCAATTCTAGACAAATCTGGATTACTGCTAACAACAAGCGCAGACATAAAAGCCCGTTGGGCGGAACACTTCAAAGAAATTCTTAACCGTCCACTACCTCACAGTTTAATAGATTTTGAAGCTGAAACACCAGCAGCAGAATTAGATGTAAATTTAGATGACTTCACCTTGAGTGAAATAGAAACCACCTTAAAGCTAATGACCAATAACAAGGCTGCTGGAGAGGATAAGTTAACAGCTGAGATCCTCAAGGCAATTGATAGCCATAATTTAATACATCTCCAAAAAATGTTCAACATCATTTGGAAAACAGAGAAGACGCCTCATAAATGGAAAAAAGGAATCATTGTTAAGATCCCAAAAAAGGGCAATCTTAGAGATTGTAACAATTGGAGAGGCGTGACACTTTTGTCAGTTGCCTCAAAATTATTCTGTAAAATCATCCTAAATAGAATAAAGGATTCAATAGATACAGTAATGCGTGAAGAACAGGCTGGGTTTAGAAAAGGGAGAAGCTGTCTTGACCACATTTTCACTCTACGACTTATATTGGAGGAACACATTGAAAAGCAAAAACCTTTTGTACTTAACTTCATCGACTTCAAAAAAGCATTTGATAGTATTCATAGAGATTCTTTGTGGAAAATTCTGAAGCAATATGGCTTACCATCAAAAATCATAAATATTATCAAAGACATGTATGATGGTTACACATGTGCAGTTCGAACAGAGGAAGGACTGAGCGAATGTTTCCCAATAGAAACTGGGGTTAAACAAGGATGTATTTTATCGCCCTTGTTATTTGGAATTGTTATGGACTTCATAATGAAGAAATGCTGCACTGGTAATAAAGGCATCGAATGGATACAAGGAGACCATTTGGAGGACCTGGACTTTGCTGATGACATAGTTCTCATCAGCAATCAGATAAAAACGATGCAGGAAAACACAAATGAACTATCATCAATAGCCAGCAAAATTGGGCTTGAGGTCAATCATGAAAAGACTAAAGTCATGAAAAGTTTAATTCCAACAAGTGACAAAATATACATGGAAAACAAACCAGTAGAAGAGATCGATCACTTCATCTATCTTGGAAGTCACATTGATCGAGAAGGGGATACGAGCAAAGAAATTAGAATCAGACTGGCTAAAGCAGCAATGTCTTTCAGAAGCCTTGAAAAGTTGTGGAAATCAAAACTCATTAGCACAAACACAAAACTTAGGCTATTCAAATCAAATGTACTATCAACCCTTACGTATGCGTGTGAAAGCTGGAAAACAACAAGAGATATAGAAACAAAGTTGAACGCATTCGAAAATAAATGTCTAAGGAAAATACTTGGTATAGAATGGAACGAATTCAAAACAAACGAGGAAATTAGAGAAATCGCCAATCAACCACTAATATCTTCAGTAATAAAGAAAAGACGATGGTCATACGTTGGACATGTGATGAGAAGAGATAATAATCGAATAGCAAAGCAAGCCCTCATATGGGAAACAACAGGTAAAAGAAAAAAGAGGAAGACCCAGGGAGACACTGAGAAGAACATTGATGAGAGAGGCAAGAGCAGCAGGAATCGGCTCCCTCAATGAGATAGAACTGCTTGCACAGAACAGAGACAGATGGCGAGATTTGATAAAATATCTTTAAAAGAAAACTGCTAGAACAAAAATTCATATAGGAGAAGGTGTATCTTGGTCTACGCCCTATGGGCCGGTTACGGCTCGAAAGGTCAATAGATAGATAGATAGATCATGGTAACGACCAGTGCGATAGTTTATTGGATTACATTTTGTTAAAATTATTGTATTATCATCTCCTTAATATGATTCTATACACATTTACCTTGCCTAAGGATACGGAAGATCCAGGCTTGTTTTGTATTTGCTAGGAATACATTGAGAATTAACACATTAATTAAAATAGCTCGCTGCATTTTGTCCTCATTACATGGCTATTTATGATTAAACATATGATATATAAGAGATTGTTTTATTTAATTTTGCGTTTCTGTCATTTACAATTTACACATTTATTTACAACAACAATGGTGCAAAGTTTGATTTATTCATTTCACATTCTGACATCACATTATACGCGCGTCGTATAATGTTTTATTATTTTATCGCAGATATCACTTCGTTTGTTTACTTGTTGTGATTGATAATTTCTGCATGGCTATCCCAAAACATAATGGCGATATCTACTAGCAGATATGCTCTCGCAGAAGGAGAAAATATACTCTTTTGATGTTTTAAAAAAAAAAAATATCTCTCCTACAAGCTGCCACCTTGCAGCCTTGGTGCTCAGACTTGCTGTTGATCACCAGCTACTGCAGGCATTGTAGCCTGCATCATCAACTGAATTACTTACATTTATTTTATATTTATCCTTTTTAATCGGATCATGTATCTATTTGTTCAACTAGAAGATCATTGACAAGTAGTAAATTATAACTCATATAAAATCACAATTCTGTTTAAGTTTTGATGTTAGTGCAATACCAATTTACTTACTGCCGATATTTGACTCAATGCGTCGAAAATCTAGGAAAACGTAAAGAGTTAGATCGCAAATAATATATTTCGCAATTCTGATATATATTTGCCATTAATATTGGAAGTTAATCTTAAAATATATTGCACAGTATTGTGCCTTTGATTATATCATAATTTTGGTATCATTTGCATATTCATATCAAAGGCGCTGTCTCTTTGTAATCAATCACTACTAAATGAGGAAAGAGAGCCCGCTATTCTAGATGTTTACAGTGGTATTCTATTGAAATGAATGTCAAGTGTAGTTACATTGCGAACAATGAAAAGAGTTCATCTCACTGAGATGTAAGTTGTTAAGCTATCTCTGATGTGGTTCTCCACAGAATCTTACTGACATGATCTCATGCTTCGCGGATAAACCCGACTAGTCTGCTTCGAAGAACCGGCACGTAGCTCCCATTACTTCTGTGAACCCAAGTGGGATTAACTCTTTTCATCGTTTAAATAAAATACTTTCTGTTGATTTCTTTACACTCAATTTCCACATTTTCAGGTATGTTAATTATTAACATTTTACAAGGACTTCCGTTTCTAAATGGTGGAACGTTCCACGTTCTCTCGATTGCTGCAGACAATGCATCTGGATTTTGATTAATTTCGGCTCTCTGATCGCAATTTTATGTGTTGAAATCAAAATGATGATCTGTTTAGCAAATCGGCGCGACGAAGTGGACAGATCTGCACCGGCGAGAACACACAGCGGTGTTTCTTAACAAGTCAAGTATTGAAACGGCGACCTTCACCGTCTTAGCGTTGACATGCGGTTTACGTCACAGTGAGTGCTGTTCAATGGCCGACTTTGGGATTTTTTACGCAAGTTATTTATATGCTGAAACGCATTAATGGATTGCTTCGTCAAGTCGACCGAAAATTTTCCTCTTTGGGAATTTGCACCGTGTTTCTTCCGTTATTCGCTAACCGTAGGGTCTGTTGTTTGATGTGTGACGGGGATAATTCGACGACTATCTGTGTGTTTATATGTTCGGTTGGTGTCAAGAACAATGTCCTATCATCATCAAGCGCTATACATTTTTTGCTCTCAATATGACGATGATCATTTTCGGGAGGACGTGAACTTCCATGGTATATGGTGGATAGGAGATAGGCACCATTGAAGGCTATGTCTGAAGGGTGTTCCTTGTTGCAGTTTCCTCATATTCCAAGTCCGGCTTGTTGCAGGAGCTACTGAGTTAAGTGACCTGTGCACACCGTGAGCTGTGCGATTCATCCATTTTGATCATGTTTCGATGTCCCAATTGTTTACGATGAAGGATGATATCGTATGACAGGGAGGAGTTGACTGAGTTCACTTTCTGCACGGTTTCGCCTTATGTCGTTTGGCGTGTGCTGAGACTGCTACGATGGGGTCTTCACATTACCTTTCTTTGTTTAGGAGATGCGTTAGTAATTCGGGTGATTCCACTGGCACGGGCGGTTGAGCAATTATGGATTTTGATTCGTTTGCAGTGATACCGAGGTCTTCCATAACCATAACCATAACCATAACATTTTACAAAAAAAAAAAACCCCGTTCTTCTTTTGCTGCATCTCACCTTTCACATTGTTCTTTCAGGATAGCGTTGATTGGCTCTGACTAGATGTACATTGTTAATAGTTTTAACGACTTGCTTTCTGTTATGTTTTTGTCTCCGTTGAAAACATCTCATTATAAATGTTGTTTGTTTCTTTAGTTTTAAATTGTTCGCTAAAATAAAGAAATCCACGTCTTTTATATTTTTAACAAACATAATACGGCTTTAAGAGGGTTATAAATAAAAATAAAGCAACAAGAAAGGTCTTAGTCTCAATAGTAAGAAAACTAAAGTGTTGGTCGTGTCGAAGAAACAATTATCACCATCATGCAGCATACAAATGAGCGGGACACATCTGAAACAAGTGCAACGTGTGAAATACTTTGGCACAATAATAACATCAGATGGAAGATGAACTATAGAAATAAAACTAGAAAAGCTCATACATCTGGATATTAGAGAAATAAATAAAAAAATACGATTATAGAGATGGGATTTCTCAGAAATATGTTGAAAATGTATTGGGCAGCTACAAAAATAAATGATTACATTCTTAAAAAGGCAATCCCAAAAAAGGGAGGTCGTTTGGAAAAAAAAGTCAATAGAAAGAAACTATCAACATTTTTCGGGCACATCATATGCAGAAAAAAAGTTGGAAAACGTGGATACACCTGGTAAAATATAAGTAAAGAGAGATCGGGAATGACAAAGAGAGTAAAAGAAACAGAGGCCGTCTTAGAGGAACACTAAAAGGAACATTAAAACGAAGAGGCGACATAATCTCCGTCGCCGAGATTCATCAGCTACCCAGAACAGACCTGTGCGCGGAGTGCGAGACACAATGCTAGGTCTCACAGTTGAAAGATCGTCAGATAAAAGATTCTAGTATTTATGTCATATCTACAGTCTTCGGCTCGAAAGGAAAAAAAATATGTATATATATATATATAAAGATCCAAAAGAGAAGCAAACGAAGGATGGTTAAAACAAAAATGTGAAGAAATAGAAAAACAACAAAAGAAAGGCTCAAAATGTATGCACAATCAGTTAAATAAATTAACATAAAGAAAAGAAGTCAAAGTTTCAGGATGTGTGAAATCAAAGGAAAGAAATATAATAATGGGACAGGAAAAGACAATGGAAAGATGGACATAATAATTCAGTAAACTCTATGATGATGAAAGACCAGAATTAAACAATTCAAATGAAAACACAGGACCACCAATAATGCAGAGTGAAGTGGAGGACGTAATTCAACACATGAAAAGAGGCAAAGCTCCAGATCCCGACAATATAACAATCGAAGACATAAATGCATTAGGAGAGCTGGGAGTACAAGTCATAACAAAACTACTTAATGGCATATATAACACTGGACACATACCTGAAGATCTATTAAAATCTATATGTGTAGCCATGCCGAAGAAGTCAAGCGCCACTGATTGTGAAGACCATCGCACTATTAGTCTCATGAGCCATATGACGAAAATATTACTAAGAATCACCATGAGACGTTTAAGGAACAAAATAAAAGCAGATCGACAGTTAGATAGATAGATAGATATATAGATAGATAGACAGACAGACAGACAGACAGACAGACAGACAGACAGACAGACAGATATATAGATAGATAGACAGATAGACAGACAGACAGACAGACAGATCGATAGATAGATAGATAGATAGATAGATAGATAGATAGATAGATAGATAGATAGATAGATAGATAGATAGATAGATAGATAGATAGATAGATAGATAGATAGATAGATAGATAGATAGATAGATAGATAGATAGATAGATAGATAGATAGATAGATAGATAGATAGATAGATAGATAGATAGATAGATAGATAGATAGATAGATAGATAGATAGATAGATAGATAGATAGATAGATAGATAGATAGATAGATAGATAGATAGATAGATAGATAGATAGATAGATAGATAGATAGATAGATAGATAGATAGATAGATAGATAGATATATAGATAGATCATAGCTACCGAAATGGGATATCTCAGAAGAATTGTTAACGTTCCCTCGACAGCTAAAAAGACCAACGATGAAATTCTCTGAGTAAAATACAAAAAGAGAGCTCCAAAAACATTAGGAAGAAATAATCTACATTTTTTGGACACATCATGAGAAGAAGAACATTGGACGCCAAGGTTAGTTACAATTGGCAAAATACAGGGAAAGAGAGATCATGGTCGACAAAGAGAGAGAATACTTGGTGTCGTGGCATGGAAAGCAGCCAACACTAGAACTGATACGATGCATTAAGCACTGTGGTTAGAAGATTGTGGATGGACATGATGCATACACCAACCGGTATGGGACATGTTTATGATAATGATGGTAGTATAGACTGAGATAAACATATGCGTGATTATTTAAGATCATATTATCATCATCATCATCATCATCAAATACCGTGCCTGCTGGCGTAGGTGATCATGTCTCTCCACAAATTTCGATATTGACAGTTATATATCATGTCTGTTCTTGACCTTCTGCCAAGCGATTCTCTTAAGCTGTCTGGTATCTTTACTCTTTGCTTCCCTCTATCTCTTCGTTCCTCAATTTCCAAAGTTGTTACAATATATTCCAGCTGTTCCCTTCTAATTACATGACTAACAAATGATGTTATTTTTTAAAGTCTAATATTGGATATTATATCTCTTGTTGTTTTGGTCTCTTTCAGAATGTTTTAATTTCTCTTCTTAACTGTCCATGGTATTTTCAATATTCGCCAGTAAAACCCCATTTCTACAGCCTGCACTGATTTTCTTATTCCTTTTCCTATTGTCTATGATTCAAACCCATATGTAGAGATAGACTAGCTCTATAGCAGAGGAAGTACGGCTAAGGGTATATAATACGGCTAATGGTATATAATAGCGAGGAATGGTGTGATGGAAAGTACACACCAAGAGATTAAGAATAGGGAAATATGAGTTGGGCACATACTTATACAGAAACAGAAAAGAAAATGACGTAAAGAAAGGGGCATGACGTGGCAGAGGGTTACGGTTGCAAGGGAACTAGAGAAGACTAGTAACTTAGAGCCGGACCATGGAAGAGATAGGACGTAATTGAAGTAGTAACTTAGAGCCGGAACATGGAAGAGATAGGACGTAATTGAGGTAGTAACTTAGAGCCGGACCATGGAAGAGATAGGACGTAATTGAGGTAGTAACTTGGAGCCGGACCATCGAAGTGAGAGGACGTAATTGAGGTAGTAACTTAGAGCCGGACCATGGAAGAGATAGGACGTAATTGAGGTAGTAACTTAGTGCCGGACCATGGAAGAGATAGGACGTAATTGAGGTAGTAACTTGAGCCGGACCATCGAAGAGAGAGGACGTAATTGAGGTAGTAACTTAGAGCCGGACCATGGAAGAGATAGAACGTAATTGAGGTAGTAACTTAGAGCCGGACCATGGAAGAGATAGAACGTAATTGAGGTAGTAACTTAGAGCCGGACCATGGAAGAGATAGGACGTAATTGAGGTAGTAACTTAGAGCCGGACCATCGAAGAGAGAGGACGTAATTGAGGTAGTAACTTAGAGCCGGACCATCGAAGAGATAGGACGTAATTGAGGTAGTAACTTAGAGCCGGACCATGGAAGAGATAGGACGTAATTGAGGTAGTAACTAAGAGCCGGACCATGGAAGAGAGAGGACGTAATTGAGGTAGTAACTTAGAGCCGGACCATGGAAGAGATAGGACGTAATTGAGGTAGTAACTTGGAGCCGGACCATCGAAGAGAGAGGACGTAATTGAGGTAGTAACTTAGAGCCGGACCATGGAAGAGATAGGACGTAAATGAGGTAGTAACTTGGAGCCGGACCATCGAAGAGAGAGGACGTAATTGAGGTAGTAACTTAGAGCCGGACCATGGAAGAGATAGAACGTAATTGAGGTAGTAACTTAGAGCCGGACCATGGAAGAGATAGAACGTAATTGAGGTAGTAACTTAGAGCCGGACCATGGAAGAGCTAGGACGTAATTGAGGTAGTAACTTAGAACCGGACCATGGAAGAGATAGAACGTAATTGAGGTAGTAACTTAGAGCCGGACCATGGAAGAGCTAGGACGTAATTGAGGTAGTAACTTAGAACCGGACCATGGAAGAGCTAGGACGTAATTGAGGTAGTAACTTAGAACCGGACCATGGAAGAGCTAGGACGTAATTGAGGTAGTAACTTAGAGCCGGACCATGGAAGAGCTAGGACGTAATTGAGGTAGTAACTTAGAACCGGACCATGGAAGAGATAGAACGTAATTGAGGTAGTAACTTAGAGCCGGACCATGGAAGAGCTAGGACGTAATTGAGGTAGTAACTTAGAACCGGACCATGGAAGAGATAGAACGTAATTGAGGTAGTAACTTGGAGCCGGACCATCGAAGAGAGAGGACGTAATTGAGGTAGTAACTTAGAACCGGACCATGGAAGAGATAGGACGTAATTGAGGTAGTAACTTAGAGCCGGACCATCGAAGAGAGAGGACGTAATTGAGGTAGTAACTTAGAACCGGACCATGGAAGAGATAGGACGTAATTGAGGTAGTAACTTAGAGCCGGACCATGGAAGAGCTAGGACGTAATTGAGGTAGTAACTTAGAGCCGGACCATCGAAGAGAGAGGACGTAATTGAGGTAGTAACTTAGAGCCGGACCATCGAAGAGAGAGGACGTACTGGAAGTGCGAACAACATCATGAAGACGAACCGTTATAAGAAGTAGATAGGACTAAAGACAGATAGAAGAATGTAATGTAAACAGACCGATAGATAGGGATAGATATATAGATTAAGGTGGTGCGTTCGATGGGGAACGTACCAAAGTAGGGAAACGGCCGAAAATTTAGATAGATAGAAAGACAAAGAACGATAGACAAGGATCAACGATAGACAAGGTTAGGGAGAATAAGAGGATTGCAATTTTAGATATATATTGTCGATAGCATCATTGGTAACATGAAATTAGAAATGAGCGGAAGAATAAATAAATAAAGAAACATGGCTCCAAGTAAAAATAAAATAGTTCTGTATTCAGAATTGAGTATGAATGTGTTAAAAGGAACTTCTTTCAGATGGTACTCCTACAAGATGACCTTTAAAAAGTAGTATTGTATAAAGAGTCTCAAGAAGCGCTTTCTTTCAAATTGGCACAGATGGCATTTAAACAGTAGCATCCTACAGAACGACATTCTTACAGCTCTACATAATATTTCGAATTCTTTTTTCTTGTTTCTGTTGTCAGAAATGGAATCACAAAATATAAACTATATATTCTACAGATTCCCTGTTCTTCGATCACATAAGAGCAAACATGCAAGTCAGACATTGATTTCTCAGGTTTTTAGTATGTATAACCTTGTCTATTGTTCTATGGTCTATTAAATCTTTAGATCTACATCTATTAAGTGCTACAACCTATCTTATCTTGCCAGCCTTTAAACCCGTATTTATTGCAGATCTCAAGTAGAGTGATACCTGCAAGCCTCTACATCCACATGTATTGCTCTCTCAGGCGAGTCTTCTGATAAGTTGATGAGTCACTTTCTTTCATGGCTATATAATAATGTCACTAGTACAAGCATCTATTTACGTGAGTTTGTTGATTGTATGTCAAACATATTTGTCAAAGTAGAACTATTGCACCTGGCTTTACGGTTCATCCAATGCACACCATTGGTACATCACCATGTATGTGTGTTTCAAAGACTATAACTCTTGAGACGGGCGACAGTAGAAAATACCAACTATGGAGCGTATATGCTATCGCATGATTTGGGCATATTTTACTTTGATCATATCACGCATGAAAACGTTTGCAGAGAGGAACAATGGACTGCCGGGGTATATACTGTCATTTTGTATGTTATGAAACAGCGAAAAGCGGATTGGTTTGACAACGGTAGCTCCATCATCTGACATGGTATCATTCCGTTGGGAACTATGAAATGAGGACGAAGTCAAAAAGGGAGATATGGGATTTCATCAAAGAACGGGCGAGATCTCAAGAAACTATGGAAATAAAAAGATAGAAATGTTGAAATGTCAACTGGCAGAATTTGGTGTAGCATAATCTCATAAGCGGTAGATAGAATCACTCAACACGGACCGGGGTTCATGTAGCAGGATAAATAAGTATTATCGCTGGTATAGTTGAGTGCTTAATCACTTAATCTACAATCAATAGATAACATCATTTTACTCATCACAAACATATAAAGGAAGTTAGTCAATGCTTAACAAACTATAAGGATCATAAAAATAGAATAAACAGTTCATGAACAATTTGATACGCATAACAATTCAATAATTATTGTTCTTTTTTTTCTATCCACGCAAATTATGGGTAATTTTATATACTCTTAGGGATATGTTTATTTTGAAAAAAAAATATATTCATTGAATTATTAATGGACATCATCATTGTGCTCCGAGCATGTGCATAGGTGCTCATATCCCCTTTTCAGCAAGTAACGCAGTGTCCAGCGACTGACGACTCCAGTTCTGTGTTGGTAGATAAGTCTTCTTATACGCCCACTAAATGTGTCGATTCTGACTGTGCCCTTCTTAACTCCCATCTCTTTCATCCGAAGAATTGATGTGGACTCGCAGTTTTTGAAGAACTGTATCCTTCCCACATCGCAGAGAGTATTGAGGATATCCGTCAACGCAGCGCAGCTAGCCAACCTCTCCGTTCTTTCATTTCCACGTACTTCCCCATGTCATTTGACGTAGACAATTGTGACCTTACGTATTTTTGACTTCTGCAATGACTCTAATCATTGCATACTTATAGAGCCCGCCTCCACTTTTCTTATCACACTCATCGCCTCAATCAGTATGTAGGCGTGGGTATAGTCTTGTGACCCTAACCAGATGAAAGCCTTTGTCACTGTCATCACCTTCATCGTCATGCTACTCGTGGTCATTACGTACGCACCACTGTCTTCTTTGACTTTACTGCCTGCTGAGCAAGCGTAAACGCCCATGCACCTCTTTGGTGTCGTATTACAGATCCGTCTGTGTAGATGACTGCATCTTTCATATCGGTGTTATCCCAGATGAGACCGTTGACCTCCGCATTGACAACGATTGAATTATGTTTCCTACTGTTCCTGTCGAGTATGACAATATACGAAAATGTTCCCTTGATTGACGTAGGCACCTGTATCCACTCCTCGCTAGCGTAGATATTGGTAAGTCCTCAGACCTGTTTGATGACATCCTCTACTCGGCCCACCCATGAATCACCTCTTTTTAGCCTGATACGGTTCCCTTTTTTTTTTTGAGCTCATGATGCAATCGATGCTTTTATCTGCACTAATATTCAGGTATGCATGTGCACTCCAGATATTGATCTGTCATCCATGGTTGGGGAAAAAAAAGATACTTCATTGTTACATAGTGTGTGCCCCTAGTGTACCCCAGAATAATGCGTATAGCTGCATTCTGTATTTTCTTCAGCTTGTAAACTTGTCTTTTACTGACAGTGAGCATTGCTAGAACATATTCGATAGTAGGACTAGTCCCTGGAACAGAAGGGTAAGTAGCCTCTTCTCGATGTTAGCAGCTGGCATGACTATCAGAGCGGCTAATGCTTTGAGGGATTTTGTTATTACATGGTCGACGCTGTCTTGAAAATACAGGATGCGATCAAACTTAATTCCGAGGTAGGTCATCACCCTGTCTCTGGTCACCTCATCAGTCCCCATTCCTACCACCGGTGTTTCCGTGCTAACGATATGCATTGTTAAGGGAGACCCATGCAACTGATGCTTCATTAGGATTAACCAATGCACCTGATACACCAAACCAGGAAGAAATGCGGTCAAGTTCGTTTTTCATTGTGGCGGTGATTTCCCTTCTATCTCCTCTCTGTATCAATACCAACATACCATCAGCTAAAGTCATATTTATTCCCCACCTATTCAGTTGTTGATCCTTGATCGTTATTGTGTACACGTTAGTTATATGAAGTATAAATATCACCTTTCCCAATCTGAGTACACAACTTTATGATTAAGTGATAAAACCAGCTAAAGCTCTGCCTGGTTGTTTATACAACCATGTGCTCCTTCTGTGGGACAGTAGATTTAAGGGACCTCCAATATTTATTTTAATTTCTTCGTCCAGTTAATACAAACCTAATATGCTTCAAAGTTGTCATAACTATTATACAGAAACAAAATACAGATAACCTATTCTCAATTTATCCTGTTCATTTGATAATCACTTTGACTTACCTTGTCCAATCTTTTTACCGTTTTACCGTCTGAGCTATTATACTGTAAACAAGGAAAGCTCAAGTTTAATGAAACAATTATAGAAGTTGTATTAATATCATTATTTCAATATAATTAAATTGTGTTTTAGAACAAGGATACAGATTATATACAATTTAAATCGACTTACAGTCTACCATTATATTATAACGAAATCATAGAACAAAGTGGTGATCATATTTTACAAAAGCAAAACAGTACACACAGATATATAAATATATTTATACATTAGTTCATTTATGCAAGGCGTTGTAACGTGAGAGTAGTTGGACACTTGAAGATAGTTTTAAAAAAAAAAACATGAAATATGACGGAAAGGTAAAATCTAGCCATACTTCACAGGTAGCGTAGTGCAACAATAAAACTGTGACAGGGACGATTATTCAAATCCGTCCTTGAGAGAAAGAAAAGAGAGTGAACATTGTGGAATTGGAGAAAGCATATTGCAGAGAACAACTGTGGGAGATACTAACAGCATAAGGAAGTAAGCAAACATAACCAACCTAATTAAAGGTATTTACACTATTAACATCAACTGCACAGTCAGAGAAGCAGCAGGTTACACAGACCATTTCGAAGTTAGATCAAGTGTAAGACAGCGCTGCATACTATTCTCCCTAATGTTTATTACATACTAGAACTGTATATGCAAGTTAGCCAACCCATAGAGACAGAGTAGATCAACGAGCTTCTATTTGCAGACGATCAGGCACTAATGCATAGAGAAATAGAAGACCTACAAGAACACTTAAATAGACCCACTAGCACAGGACAAAATAGAAAATGAAAATCAACCTAAACAGAATCAAAGTCATGAATAACGCATAGGAGAAACAGGACATCGACATAACTATAGATGAGGCAACAAAAACAGGTAGAGGATATTAAATACCTAGGAAGCTTAGTGACAAACGACAGTTCACACACAGCAGAAATATACCCAAAACATAACAACGCTTTTCAAATCATTGGACAGTTGCCACCACTATTGTCCAACAAGGCAAATAAATCTACAAGCAAAATGGGCACTCTACAATACAATATTCATCCAAACGTTGTGCTACCAATGCCAGCACTAGATCTTAGGTGCAAAAACATTATGAAAATGATTTCTACTGAGATGAAATGTGTTAGACGCATCACAGGAAAACGCCTGAGAGATAATATCAGAAATTAAGACCTGATGAAAAAAGGCGAGGAAAAACTCCCGCCATAGAATGTATAAATGTACAACAGATAAAATTGTTTCGTCACGTGGCAGGGCAGAAAGATGAATCACAACAAAGCGAGCCTTCAATAAATGTTGCGAGAACGTCACGTGGCAGGGCAGAAAGATGATTCACAACAAAGCGAGCCTTCAATAACCGTTGCGAGAACACTAGAACCAAACGTTGAACATGAAACAAAATGGATGGACGGAATTTTAGAATCACTAGGAAGCATAACAGCAGCTGAGGCAAACAGAAGAGCAAAAGACCAATAGTCATAAAATCGTTGCTACGTTTATTAATGAAGATGTCCTAAGAAAATTGCATTACTCTCGTTCTTGAGACTGATATTTTATTTGAGTGTTTCAAACTTGAGATACCGGACAAAGATTTGAATATTCTAGAGAGTTAATTTTTATGTTTCCGATATTTTATTCCAATAAATTGTTTATGAGAATAAATATTTAAAAATTTGACAAATTTAACATTTTCTTATGTAAAGTAACAATAATTTAACTACACATGTTCCAACAATTTAACTTATCGGGTATCCTATGATCAATGTTAATATTCTGCAGCAAAATTATACTCTATTTCATGTTTCAAAAATGAGCAAATTTCAAACTAATACTAAAATATCGTCAACAAAAGACTGTGAAATACACATATTCAATTGTTGATAAATGCCATCACCGGCAAAGAAAGCTTGTCAAAGTAACAGCTTGAAAATACCTCCACGAAATTACGGAACGGGAAAAAGTGTCCTGTTGGTAACTGAATACATGAAAGATCCTGACCAAGATTCATAATTATACTGTTTGGTGTCATCATCATCATTGAGTGCCGTCTCCGCAACGAAGGTTGGCTACCATGGAGCGCCATTTTGCTCTATCTCTTGCTTTGATGGTGCAGGTTGTCATCGGTTGATTTGTCCATCTTTTGATGTTACTCGTCCATGTTAATCTTGGTCTGCCTCTTTTACCTTGTATTTTCCCCTCCATGATCACTTTCAGTAGGCTGTTGTGTCTTTTAACATGGCCTAAGAATCGCATTTGTCTTGTTCTAATTGTGTTCATAAGTTCTCTTTTCATTTTTAGTTGTTTTAAGACTTCGTCGTTTGTTTTCTTTTCCTTCCATCCAATTCTACCTATTCTTCTATATATCCACATTTCAAAGGCTTCAATTCTCTGTTCTGTTTTCTTGTCTAATGTCCATGTTTCAGCACCATATAGGAATGTGTTTGTATATTAACTGTTTGGTGTAAGTGGCAACAAAGTTGCATAATGTCGTTTAAAGAATGGAACTGTGGAGGGTTAGGTCTAACAAACTTGATGTCACTGTTACAAAAGTGGATACATTGTAGAACCACTAGTATGTTCAAAGACAATATGAATTATTATGAACTAAATATATTATAGACTTACACTTATTAAGTAATAATGGAACGAAATGGATAAAACCGTATAGACTTGTCTATATAGACAGATATAACAGACGAAACCTCTAATGAATGATTACTAAACCGTAATAGTTGTTATGTCAAGACGGATGCGTGAAATGACATGCACACCTGTAGTGTATATAGTACACAATTATGTGTACTTGATACTGACCATTGAAGATACATTTTACAGAATAAATGCAGCATATCCCATGCAAAGACGGCCTGATATAAAATGTAGGCCATTTTGTGTTACCTACCGCTGTTAACAAAAGTAAAAACAAAATAGTTCCGATGGTACATTGAGCCGCCAATTTTATTTGTTTTTTGGAAGTGAATCAAAGGTGATACATAACAACAGAAAAAGGTGCATCTAACCAATAGTGATGTAGATTTACAGCGAAATGAGTAAGGAAAACATTCAAAAAGATGCTAGACGAAATAATAAACGTATTGCCAATTTTGAATTCATTGAGTGCCCACTCGGCATCGAAGGTTGGCTACCATGGAGCGCCATTAAACTCTGTCTCTTGCTTTGATGGTGCAGACTGCCATAGGCTGAGTTGTCCATCTTTTGATGCTACTCGTCCATGTTAGTCTTGGTCTGCCTCTGCTTCTTTTACCGTGTATTTTCCCTTCCAATATTACTTTTATTAGACTGTTGTATCTTTTAACATGACCAAACATTTATATTTGTCTTCCTCTAATTATGTTTATTAGTTCTTTTTACACTTTTAGTTGTTTTAAAACTTCTTCGTTTGTTTTCTATTCCTTCCATCCAATTATACCTATTCTTCTATAAATCCACATTTCAAAGGCCTCAATTTTCTGTTCTGTTTTCTGGTCTAATGTCCATGTTTCTGCACCATACAGGAATATTGAGAAGATGTAACATTTTGCTATTCTCAGTTTCAGCCCTGGTAATATTTTTTTATAATGTTAGTATATTTTTCATGGCATTGAAATTACTTTTTGCCATTCCTATTCTTTTATTTATTTCAGTTGTTTATTTTCCATCATTGGTTATAGTATGTGCCAAGTAGTTGTAGCTCTGGACTGTCTCTATATGTATTCCTTCAACTCTGATATTTAATTGTAGGTCTTGAGAATTGTCTTTGTTTATGATCATAGTTTTAGTCTTTTTTATATTCATATCTAGTCCATATTTTATGCTTGTCATGTTTATTACATTAAGTAATACCAATTAAAACATAATAATAATTAATTTTACGTTGTAGATCTTTAGAATTTTCTGCTAGTAAAACAGTATCATCAGCATATCTTAGGTTATTGATTATCTTCCCATTAATGTTAAAGCCTGGCATCTCAGTGATGTTTTTAAAGATTTGCTCAGTGTATAAATTGAACAGTCTTAGTGATAGGATGCATCCTTGTCTTACTCCTCTTTTTATATCAATGGGTGTAGATTTCTCCTTGTTATATTTTATTATTGCTGTTTGCTGCCAATACAAATTACATATCAGTCGTGTGTCTGTGTCATCGAGATTTATATCGTTTAGGCAGTCTATAAGTTGCGCATGGTGTATTATATCAAATACTTTGGTGTAGTCTATGAAGCAGGCATATATTGGTTTGTTTACTTCTATGTACTTATCAATCAATGTCCTCATGCTGAATATGGCTTCTTTTGTCCCACTGTTTTTCTTGAATCTGAATTGCTGCTCATCTATTTCATTATTAATTTTATTCTGAATCCTTCCTTGTATAACTTTTAGTAAAGTTTTGGTTACCTGGCTCATTAGCCTTATTGTTCTAAAATCACTGCATTCAACTGCACCATTCTTGTTAGGCAATGCTATAAAAGTTGATGTTTTTAGTTCATTTGGTATGAATCCTGTGCGGTATATGTCATTGCATATGTCTGTGATCATTTCAATGCCAAAATCTTCTAGTGCCTGTATCATCTCTATCTGTATATTGTCAGGTCCTGCTGCTTTTCCCTTTTTCATTGTTTTTATAGCTTTTTCTACATCAGATTTCAGGATTTTATACCTGGATGTACATTTTATGAATGGTTTTTCGTCCCTTTCGTCAAGAAATAATTCTGTTACGTATTCCTGCCATTTTCGAGTATATCTGTGTTGTCTGTTAGCCTTCTTCCCTTTTTGTTTGCAATACATCCGTTTCCTGCTGCTTTTTTGTCTTTGTTAGTCATTCTTTTTATTTCTGTGTGCATTGCTCTTAAATTTTGTTTACTTTCCATAGTTTCGATTTCTAGACATCTTTGGTTGAGCCAGTCTTCTTTTGCCTTTTTGCACATTTGTCGTATTTCATTATCAATTTCCTTGTATTTTGCAGTGTTTTTCGCTTGTCTTCTCTCTTCCATTTTTTTCTAAAATGTTGTCAGTTATCCATTTTTGTTTTTTGTTACTTTCCTTTTTGGGTAAGGTGATGCAGGATTCTTGTATGTTGTTTTGTATCATTTGGTTGTGACTTTTTCTTCAGGATTTTCTCTTCGGTACTGCTCAATCTCTTCTTCTAGCAGCCTCTGATATGTGTTCTTTACTTGCACAGTATAAGTGTCTGATTTAAAGCTGTTGTATCTATTGCTGTTGCAGAATTAGTATTTTGTTTATTTCTCTTTAATTTGATTTTTATTTTAATCATTACAGGATTGTGATCTGAATTACTATCTGCTCCTGGATAGGTTTTGGCTTTCTTGACGCTGTTCCGGATTCTGTCTTTTATCATAATATAATCTATTTGATTCCTCTTTCCATCTCCAGGGCTTTTCCATGTGTATAATTTCCTTTTCTCTTGCTCAAAGTAGGTGTTACATATTATTAGCCTGTTTTCTTCACAAAATTGAATTAATCTTTCTCCTCTGTCATTTCTTCTTCCTAACGCATGATTTCCTATAATGGTCTTATATCTGCCTTTTCCCACTTTTGCGTTCATGTCACCCATTACAAACAAGATGTCTGAAGATTTCACTTGCTTCATAATTGTATATATATCTTCATAGTATGCTTCTATTTGTTCATCTGTATAGTCTTGAGTAGGTGCGTATGTCTGTATTATTGCTATGTCAAATGGCTTTGCCTTCATTTTTATTAATATAATCTTATCATTGTATGTCACTTGAGTATTTATATATTTTTGTAGTTCTCGTTTTATTAGTATGCCTACCCCTCTTTGGTGTTCTGTATTATTGCCTGAGTATATAAATGTATATTTATCGTCTAGTATGTATCCACTTTCCTTCCATCGTGTTCCTGATATGCCTAAGAAATCTATGTTTAATCGCTCTGCTTCTACAACTAAATTTTCTAATTATCCTTGTTGGTATAAGGTCCTAACATTCCAAGCAGCTATTTTTAATTCGTTCTTAATACAATAGTTATAATTTCTCTCCATGGCTTTCTTTGGATTTGTACGTGATGAGGCTCCAATCTCTTTCACGGTGGTCTGCCATATTCGTCTTTCGTGTTCTATTTATGCCTCATGTGTACCACACACACTTTGCTGTTTTCGCTTTCTAGGCCGTTGATTATTTTAAATTCCCATCCACCGTCACAGACATTTTACATTCGGGTTGAACACACCCGGCTAACGACATATTGCCAATATAGCGACAAAATAAACATCGTCTTTGCAATGTAGTGAAAGTAAAACAGCAGAATATGAATACATTTTGTTTAATGGGAAGGAAAGACAGAAGGAAACAAGAGAGATAAGGCACCAGCGGGTATAGTGAACGGCTTTGTTAGCAAGTTATAGCTTATTTTCTAAATGTCTCTGTAGATTGAGTTATGGAAAGACATGATCACTAACGCCAGCAAACACATTGCTTCATAGTGTTAATATAGAAACATTATTGTCCCAATTAAGAAGTTTAATGGAGGTTTAGTTTTCGTGGTTAACATTGTGTTAACTTGTACATCAACATTTCCCAGGTCCTGCTAAGAGGAACTAAAAGAATCGATATTAATATATCGTGACATGTCCCCATTTAATGTTTGACTATAATGACGCGCCATTTCACCGTTTTCTGCCCCGATGATAGGCGCCTTCATGGCTTCTCATGCCCTCTTGATGTCGCCAATTGACGTCAATCTATGTCTGCCATTATGACATTTTTCTTTGTATATATTTACAGTTTGTCATGAATATAATTGTTTACTTTTATTTGCAGATATGTTTCAATATGTATCACATATATACAACAAAAACATGACATCAAATGGTTATAATTAAAACATTCAACTATTCTCAATTGAGAAAGAAGGTCTATACTAATCACAACAGAAACAACGTGATCATACAATGATCATCATCATCATTACATTCTTCGTTATACCAGATTTGGTGCCGGTGTTTATGCCTCTCCTCTCCCGGGTCGAGGTGGCTTGTGGATTGGGTACAAATAATAATACATAAATATTATTATATGGGGAACTTCCGAGGCGATAATAGGGAATAATAGAACAAAGAAGTATGTGTTAGCACTCGGAAAAATTGACAGACAAACAACAATAGAAAAAAACGAAGAACAATATATGGTCCGAAGTGGGATCGAACCCGTACTCAGTGGCACCGCGCCTTGCCACGAGAAGCCGAACGCTTGGCACACTACCACGCAGCCAACTAAAAAATTGGCTATTGCAGTAGTGTCTTACACGATGACGTTCTCAATGACTATAGCATAGGGTAACGATCACAGACCGGAAATAAATTGTATATTTGTACTTTCCTATTAATGCAAGTATCTCCCAGTAGGGCTGAATACTTGTGTTGTAGACAAACATTTATTGGACGAAACAGCACGAATAGTAGTTCCCAGTGATTATATACTGGGTACAAATAATAATACATAAATATTATTATATGGGGAACTTCCGAGGCGATAATAGGGAATAATAGAACAAAGAAGTATGTGTTAGCACTCGGAAAAATTGACAGACAAACAACAATAGAAAAAAACGAAGAACAATATATGGTCCGAAGTGGGATCGAACCCGTACTCAGTGGCACCGCGCCTTGCCACGAGAAGCCGAACGCTTGGCACACTACCACGCAGCCAACTAAAAAATTGGCTATTGCAGTAGTGTCTTACACGATGACGTTCTCAATGACTATAGCATAGGGTAACGATCACAGACCGGAAATAAATTGTATATTTGTACTTTCCTATTAATGCAAGTATCTCCCAGTAGGGCTGAATACTTGTGTTGTAGACAAACATTTATTGGACGAAACAGCACGAATAGTAGTTCCCAGTGATTATATACTGGGTACAAATAATAATACATAAATATTATTATATGGGGAACTTCCGAGGCGATAATAGGGAATAATAGAACAAAGAAGTATGTGTTAGCACTCGGAAAAATTGACAGACAAAAAACAATAGAAAAAAACGAAGAACAATATATGGTCCGAAGTGGGATCGAACCCGTACTCAGTGGCACCGCGCCTTGCCACGAGAAGCCGAACGCTTGGCACACTACCACGCAGCCAACTAAAAAATTGGCTATTGCAGTAGTGTCTTACACGATGACGTTCTCAATGACTATAGCATAGGGTAACGATCACAGACCGGAAATAAATTGTATATTTGTACTTTCCTATTAATGCAAGTATCTCCCAGTAGGGCTGAATACTTGTGTTGTAGACAAACATTTATTGGACGAAACAGCACGAATAGTAGTTCCCAGTGATTATATACTGGGTACAAATAATAATACATAAATATTATTATATGGGGAACTTCCGAGGCGATAATAGGGAATAATAGAACAAAGAAGTATGTGTTAGCACTCGGAAAAATTGACAGACAAACAACAATAGAAAAAAACGAAGAACAATATATGGTCCGAAGTGGGATCGAACCCGTAGTCAGTGGCACCGCGCCTTGCCACGAGAAGCCGAACGCTTGGCACACTACCACACAGCCAACTAAAAAATTGGCTATTGCAGTAGTGTCTTACACGATGACGTTCTCAATGACTATAGCATAGGGTAACGATCACAGACCGGAAATAAATTGTATATTCTGGCTTGTGGATTCTTGCTCTTGCCTGTCTCGTGTCTCTATGTAGAGTCTACTTGTGTTGTTGCAATGTTTATGTAACATCATCTTGACATATTTTTATTGGTCTTTTTCGTGGTCTATATGCACGTATTATTTTGATGCATGCCTTGAATGGTAATGTATATACAGCCAACTTTGTTTATATGGCCAAACCAATTCAGTTCAGTTGCCGCTAGCGTATACAAGTCAAGATTTTCTTAATGCCAACATGTTTCTTTATCTTCTCATTTCGTTGGTTGTCTCTAAATGACACTCCTACAGATCTTCCCAGACAACTTATTTCTTTAGTGGGCAGTTTCCGCCTGTGAATTGTCGTAAGAGTTTATGTTTGACAGTGATAGAAAAGGTTAGTTGTTAATATAATCGCTAGCACGTAATTATTGATATTCAATGACGTTGCCTTATGTCTTAGAACATTAATATCTTTACCCATCATTCTATGTGTATCTTCTTTGAATGTTGTTCTTCAATTATCAAATATGTATTTTTTAAGTTCTTTAGTTAGAACTGCTGAATTAATGCTCTTTATTTAGGCTGTTGCAATCTTTGCTCACACGAATAAGATATTGCAGGTTTTCTTTATTTTCTGTAATTTGTTCTTGATCATTTGGGAATAGTAATTCATTTATTTGTTGCTTGTTGTTTCTGGTTTAGCATCTTATTTGTGCGAATAAAAGAGGCCATAACACACATCCTTGTTAGATGTAACACAAATGATTTTAATGTTCCGGGTCTTGCTCTAATTACATTAGTACTATTTATGTATAAGGTCTAGCACAACTTGATAGATGCTCCTGAAGTTACTATTCAAGGTTTACCCAAATAGCAATAATGGGACCCAAATAATGATTTTATTAACTAATAATTGTTCTTTAGCTCCCTTGCCGAATGAAACCAAAGTCTTGATCGTATAATGTGACATAATGTTATTCGCTCTCTCAGTCTTTTATGATCACGTAGAATAGAAATGTACATATTTGTCATAAGTTAGTTTAATTTGTTCACAAATATCTCAGATGTGTCATTGTCCAGAATGCAATATTGTGTTTAGTTCTAGACCATTTTACTTACTGTCAATTCTCCCTTCATTATATGTACAAGCTAAGTAGAAGATCAACGCACAATTAAACATATTTGTTGACTTCAGAAGGCTACAATACATTTCACTCTGACACATGATGAGAAAGAGAAAATAAAACCATCAACCAGAATTACAAAATCTCATGGAATGAGAGATATAGTTAACATGTCATCATCATCAAGTACCGGACCCGCTGGCGCAGGTGATTATGTCTCCCCACAACATTCGATCTCGGCAGTTCTTTATCATTTCTGTTGTTACCGTTCTTCTGTCAAGCCATTCTCTTAAGCTGCCTGGTATCTTTTCTCTTTGCTTTTCTCTAACTTTTCGTCCCTCAATTTTCCCACTCGTTACACTATATTCCAGCTGCTCCCTTCTCATTACATGGAAAGTTAACATATATAAAACATATAAAAATAAACAAACGGCAGACAGTTACCAGTTCAACTGAGGTTGTAGATCAACGGAGGTGGTATATATGTTTGGAAGACTAGACCCCATACATTACCGACCATTGTTCTTGACAATAATCCATACTATTACAGCTTTCCACATTTCTTCGATAATTTTTATATTGCAATTTCCTTCGAAAAAAAACAAAAATATTTAAATCACTCAAATATTTAAAAAAAAATAATCTTCACTGAGTTAGTTATGTCACTAATCGTATATGTCTATTTATGTAATTGAATCACACAATGCTAATATTGAAATATCCTATTTTTCATAATCGTTCTATTCCAGCTATTTCTATAAAAATAGCATACGTATCAAGAACTTCGTCAGCAAATCTTGAACTATATAAATGTCGAAATTGTGTTAAATAAAGGCATTGTGTATGCTCTATCACAGGCAAGAACGTGTATTCCCTTGTCCAGATACTGAGACAAACAATAAAGCGCTGCATGGCGCAATGATTCAAAGTTATATATATATATATATATATATATATATATATATATATATATATATATACGGTAACGTCAATGTTATGCTGATGAAGTAGTTCTACAAGCAGAAAATCCAAAAGGTCTACATCAATTAATTAATGAACTAAACATGACAAGCAACAATTATGGACTAGATAGGAATGCCAAAATGAATACAACTATTATCATAAACAATAGACAATACTCAAAACCCACAAGAGGAAATCAAAAGTGAAGGAACATATCTGGAGACATTTCAGAACTACAACTACCTTTGACATAATATAACCAGTGATGAAAAATGTAAAACTGAAATAAACAAAATAATCATCATCATCAATTACCGGACCTGCTGGCGTAGGTGATCATGTCTCTCCACAACTTTTGATCTCGACATTTATTATCATTTCTGTTGTTGACTCTCTGTCAAGCCATTCTCTTAAGCTGTCTGGTAGTTTTTCTCTTTACTTCATTCTATCTCTTCGTTCCTCAATATTTACATTTGTTGCAATATATTCCGGTTGCTCTCTTCTCATTACAAGGCCAACAAATGATGATTGTTTCTTCCTTATAAAAACAAAAGAATATGAATGGCAAAAAGTAATTTTCTTGCTATGAACAATATACTAACATCAAAACAAACACCAGGGCTAAAACTAATTAAAACAACATGTTATGTCTTCACAACATTCCTTTATGGTGCAGAAACATGAGTATTAGACAAAAAAAAAACAGAACAGATAATTGAAGCCTTTGAAATATGGATATTTAGAAGAATATGTAGAAATGGATGGTAAGAAAAAACTAATGATGGATACTTAAAACAAAAACAACAAAATTAAAAGAGAACAACTGAACCCAATTCAAACAAGACAAATGCGATTTTTGGGCCATGTAAAAAGACACAGCAGCCTACTAAACGAAATCTCGGACGGGAAAATACAAGGTAAAAGAGACAGAGGCAGACCAAGACTAACATGGACGAGTAACATACAAAAAATGGACAAATCAGTCTACGACAACCTGCACCATCAAAGCAAGTTACAGAGCAGAATGGCCTTACATGGTAGCCAACCTTCGTTACGAGATGGCACTCGATGACGATGATGGACATCAATGTATGTTTTTTAACGTTATGAAAACAGATAATACACACAAAACAGAGAAACAAACTTAGGTTATGCTTCCATAGGAAGACGTTTCCTTTACTTCATATTCTGGATAATGTATCGTTGCTTCCCTAAATCTCTAAGCCATAGACACACTTCTTTGTGTCATTATTCTTATGTTAATGGAGACTTCGTTTTTTTTTATTTGTAAGGACCATCATCAACGCACTCCGGTCACACCCATAGGTGGTGAGATCCCTTCTGGAAATATTGAGACATTCTGAGTAGAACAATCACTCACGTACACAAAGTCCGTTACAAGAACTTGGATCCGTATATGTCAATGGAAAGGAACTGGACACATTTTAATGACGATAATTATGTCGTAACTTCATCGATTGAAGTACAATGATGCGTGTTTTCAATTAAAAACAAAGCTTATATTTAACTATGCATAAATCTTAGATGATGCCTTCCCACAAAGAAAAAATGTCCAATTCTAAGAAATGTAATTGAAATGGTTACAGACTATGATGAATGGCAGGTATCTGATATAACTGGTAATGGTGACTGCTAAAAGGAGATTAAAAGACGTACACCATTAACAATGAAAAAAAGATTAAACGAAATAATATATGGCACCATAATAACAAGGCAGTAAAATTAAAACTATTGAGACTATTAATTTCCCGATATAAACATATTGTTGTATATCATATATTATTTCAGGTTAAAAAAATAATGAAAAAGTGGCTTCATTTGAAACAATATGTTAACGAAAAATCATTACGATAATTTGATACAGAGAAAGCACTTGAATACATTTTAAAAGAACAACACGTTGAAAATAATTAACCAATAAACAGCAGAAACAATCAAAATACTACAGCCAGGTCAAAAACATAGCTGATAATATTACTTTTTTCGCGTGCCTTCAAAACGCTTCTTGTATCTAGATGACTCCTATTCGGATTGTCATACATTTTTTGCATGTAGTCCTTGATTTTCATTGAATTTATGGCTTTATAATTACAATTGCAATTAATTACTGCAGTTTTCTTCAAGCAGCAAATTATGTTGATCTGTGCCGAAATAGTAAATAGTGTGTCCCTTAACAATGCAATTTAGAGTAATCGAGTAGATTGCTCACTTTTTGTGAGCCATATGTGTATACTGGATATTGTGGAATGCTAATCTATAACCTGAAGCGTAGACAAATGTATTACTTCCACTTGCGCCATCTATCTATTCTATGTTTTGGATGTTAATGAAAAGAACCAAACTTGCAATTTTATGGCAAAATTCTGGAAATCAAAATGATTTAACAAGTTTCACTTGAGGAATTATTTTCATTCAGAATTGGAGGCAACTAAGATTAATGACGGCGCTTGGCAGAACAATCGACAAACTAATCTTGATTCCAATATTTCGCGTACTCTATTAAGGTTGGTCCTCATATTTTGCCTAGTAGTCTTTGTACATTGTTTAGTGAACGAGTTGTGTAAGTGCCTTAACTTTGTACAATTTGAAGGTTTTATTTTCAGCTTCTACTTGATGTGTCCCTTGATTTTTGCTCAAAATAGTTCGCTTGGATTTAAGCATAGATAGTAAGGTGGCACTCTCATTCATCTGTGTCCATGCTATTGTTTTATCACGACTATATATGAGAAATGTGTGCCCGTATAGTCTACTTTACAATAGAGAAAGCAATTCACGAGACACATAAATGTCGTTAAATGATTAAATGGTATGTGTTCATTAGCCAGATAATATATGCATTCCTTTACTCGACGATGTCGAGACATTACTTTATCTTCACGTGCTACAACGTTGTGATCTGATGCATTGTCCATTATCTGACAAGAGGGTTGATCTAAGGACTGAATATTTGTTCCGTCCCCACTCTAAATATGTGGCCGTTTATCTGGAAGTTATAGTCTGTCCCAACTATCGGTGGGCTCCAAAGGAAAAAAAAATATTCTCAATGTTTCGCCAGTCTATTATGTCTGCTACCTGTAAGCGCATCCATTAAGGGCTGCCATTTTTTTCTGATGGGTACCAATCTCTGTATCGTTCCATCTGATGGTTGTTATTTCTTTGCACTTTTGTGGTCGACATTTATATTTCATCCAGAAAGACTTTATCATACAATTATTTACTTATTTCTTTGACTTCACCTAAATACCTGCTTCTCAAGGTTACTAGATGTGGCATCTCACAAATGGTGTTTCTTGCAACAGCATACTCTCAAAACGTGAAGCCTACACTCATTACAGTTCTTTGCAATGCAGATTGTGAAACTGCAATGCCGTTGATAGTTCTCAGCCAATTTTTTCTCAATGCTACTTCTCCTTTCAGTGCAAAAATCCATAAAACACCCCGTTTTTGCATGCAAACTGTCAAAAATATCTAAAATTTACTTCCTTGCGCCCATGTATTCTTTGAAATTGTTCATGTACATCACTGGACCCAGGAAAAAAAATACTACTGACTTAAGCTAAAAATGCTATCTTCTCAGGTTTCATAAACAACAATAAACACCTCCCGGTTGATTTCCCTACCAAAAAAAAATAAAAATAATCATCGCAATGTTTTGAATTGTAATGATGTTCATCTTAGACCGCATGTAATGCCACACAGTTAAAGACAATATACTGGTATGCACATTTTTAAAATTAATATAGAATGCACACGAAGTGTCCACGTCTCTACTAAATAACATTTTGGTGTGATTATTTAGCGAGAATAACTAATGGAAATGTGTGCGACGTCGTCATCAGGATGTCGCATGTTGTTTGCAGAATATTGGATTCACTCTATCTATCTCAAAAGAATGTAGGTTTCTAGCCAGATCTCCAACTTCATCTGTTCTTAATTTCAAAGTCTCTTTGTTGTCTTGGAACTATCTTCTTCTTGTTCTGATGGTGATAATGGTGATATTGGTTATGATATTGATGATAATAACGATAATTAAGGTAATAATGTGAGCGATCAAAGTGATTGCAATGGTGATGATGGTAATCATGGTGTTTATGATGGTGATGATGATGATGATGTTGATAATGGCGCGGATGCTCATACTGATTATGAAGATGGTGATGATCATCATTGCGATGGTGACAATATTGATGATGATAATAGTGGTGATGGTGGTGGTGATGGTGGTGGTGATGGTGGTGGTGATGGTGGTGGTGATGGTGGTGGTGATGGTGGTGGTGATGGTGGTGGTGATGGATGCGATGATGATGATGGTTCTATGAATGTGATGATGATAGTGGTGATGGCGAGGACGATGCTGGTGATGATGGCGACTGTGCTGGCGATAATGATGGTATGATAGTGGCAGTGGAGAAGATGTAGAGATGATGATGTTGGTTGTAATGTTGTTGGTAGGTATGCATGTGATAGTGATAATGAAGATGATGTTGGTGGTTATCGATGTGATAGTGCTGATGATGATGACCCTGAAGGTGGTGACAGTTACGACGGCTAGAATAATGTTGGCCACGATAATGCTGATGGCCACGATAATGCTGATGGTCATGATAATGCTGATGGTCATGATAATGATTTCTTACTGATCTTGCATATTCTGAAAACTGAAATATAATTTACGCAGAATCTGTCAGGTAGCCGTCTTTCAACAAAAAGGTACACACATCAGTGCTCAGAGCCAAAATAATAGATAAACAATTTGATTGTGACTGACACAACTGAGGACCTGCAAGAATATATCAACAGGCTAAACAACACTTGTAAACAATACAACATGAAAATCAACACAAACAAAACCTAAGTAATGGCAATAGCGAGAAAGAAAGCAAAAATAAACATCATAATAGATAATACACCTTTGAAGCAAGTTGACAATTTTAAATATCTGGGTAGCACGTTAACTCAAGACAATAATCAAGATACAGAGATAGATATAAGGTATAACAAAGCATGCCAAGTTATAGGCCAAGTATCAACACTATTGAAAAGCAAAGCAATAACTACGGAAGCAAAAAGGGCAATATACAAATCAATTTTTCTACCAACTCTGTGCTACCAGTGCCAGAATTGGACAGTAGAGGTAGTGTGGGTACAAATAATAATAAATAAATATTATTATATATAGGGAACTTCCGAGGCGATAATAGGCAATAATAGAACAAAGAAGTATGTGTTAGCACTCGGAAAAATTGACAAACAACAATAGAAAAAAAACGAAGAACAATATATGGTCCGAAGAGGGATCGAACCCGTACTCCCTGGCACCACGCCTTGCCACGAGAAGCCGAACGCTTGGAAATACTGCCACGCAGCTAACTAAACAATTAGCTATTGTAGCAGTGTCTTACACGAAGGCGTTCTCAATGACTACAGCATAGGGTAACGATCACAGACCGGAAATAAATTGTATATTTGTACTTTCCTATTAATGCAAGTATCTCCCAGTAGGGCTGAATACTTGTGTTGCAGACAAATTGGACCGAACAGCACGAATAGTAGTTTCCAGTGGTTATATACTGGGTACAAATAACAATAAATAAATATTATTATATATAGGGAACATCCGAGGCGATAATAGGGAATAATAGAACAAAGAAGTATGTGTTAGCACTCGGAAAAATAGACAGACAAACAACAATAGAAAAAAAACGAAGAACAATATATGGTCCGAAGCGGGATCGAACCCGTACTCCCAGGCGCGGTGCCGCGTCTTGCGGTTCAGTTAGGAGTTTGTTCAATAAAGGAACGTAGAGGTAGTGTGGATCAGTTAGGAGTTTGTTCAGTAAAGGACAGTAGAGGTAGTGTGGATCAGTTAGGAGTTTGTTCAATAAAGGAACGTAGAGGTAGTGCGAATTAAGTTAGGAGTCTGTTCAGTAAAGGACAGTAGAGGTAGTTTGGATCAAGTTAGGAGTCTGTTCAGTAAAGGACAGTAGAGGTAGTTTGGATCAAGCTAGGAGTCTGTTCATTAAAGGACAGACTAGGTATTGTAGGATCCAGTTATGAATTTATTCAGTAAAGGATAGAGTAGGTACAAGTGGTTAACAGCAACTTAGACAATATTAGAATAAAGTGTGAATAGTCTTTAATTAGCATCAAGTTATATGATTTTTTCAGAGAGGAAGGGCTCATGTAACGTTTCATAGAACACGAACAAGTAGCGGCAAGTTATAAGTTTCGGAGAGGAAAACCTCATCTATAGCGTGTCACAGTACACGAACAATTAGCATCAAGTTATGTGAGTTTTTCAGAGAGGAAAGTCATGTAATGTGTCATAGAACACGAATAAGTAGTGTCATGTTATAAGTTTCGGAGAGGAAAATCTCCACTATAACGTGTCATATTACAATATTGTTAGATTGCCATATCGGCGAGGGGAAGTGAACCCTGATCGTCCAACCATTTGTTAGATCACCATATCGGCGAGGGGAAGTGAACACTGATTGTCCAGCCATTGATAGATCACCATATCGGCGAGGGGAAGTGAACACTGATTGTCCAGCCATTGTTAGATCACCATATCGGCGAGGGGAAGTGAACCCTGATCGTCCAACCATTGTTAGATCACCATATCGGCGAGGAGAATGGAACCCTACTTGCCCAACCATTGTGTGTAGCAGCAAGGATGCAGTGTGTGTGTGTGCAAGGTGGCTGAGTTACCAGCCCAATTGTAACATGCAACTGTGAACTGTTAATTGATTCTGATGATAAATAAAATTAAGGAGTGTGTTATACAAGTGTTCCTTGATGTTCATATAGCTCTATTTGTATTCATCTGTCCCAAGCGAAGTGAACACCGGGGTTGTCAAGCACTATGGGAGTACTCCACTTGAACGATCAATTGGCCATTGATATCAGTCATTGCTGCAATCAAGTCGACAATCAAGGTGAGGGACGCCACTAGTGGGTGCAATTAATTCAGTCGGTGCGGCAATCAAAAAGTGACGCCACTGGTGGGAGTTGCTGCAATTAATTCATTCGTGCGGAAATCAGATAGTCAGCAGTCAAGGTAGCGACGCCACTGGTGGGCGGTCGCTGTAAGTGAAGCAGGCGCAGAAAAGGAAGACCGGCGCGAGCAGCTCAAAAGTCGACGACATCATCCCGCCTGGACTAATCATCTCGCGTGGACAGAATTGTCATCCTAAAATGAAAAAAAGTTCACTGGCATAGCAAACAGAAGAGCAACGAATCGCAGATTGTATCTCCCATCGACGCCAACGGCAGTAGAGGAAGGATAGAAGAAGTAGAAGAAGTCAAGGTTTTATTGCATCATTTAAAATAAATACATGGGTAAGGTAGGGATGTCTTTTGCCTCGATTTTCTCTTTCCGGTGGTCAAAGATATATATTGTATTATGAGAATAACACAGAACAACAAAAAATGGAATCAGTTGACCACTGAACAAGCAACTTGACGACCTAGACGTATCTGATGACATAGCTCTCCTATCACATAATCATCAACATATACAAAATAACATTAACATATTGATCACAACAGCTGGAACTGAAAATAAATATAAATAAAACTAAATTAATAAGACCGAATGAGGTGGCAATAACCAAATAGAAATTGGAGAATAATATCCACAAGAGTATAATTCTAAATATCATCATCATCATCAAGTACCGTGCCTACTGGCGTAGGTGATCATGTCTCTCCACAACTTTCGATCTCGGTAGCTATTTATCATTTCTGTTGTTGACCTTCTGACTAGCCAATCTCTTAAGCTGTCTGTTATTATTTTTTCTCTTTGCTTCCTTCTATCTCTTCGTCCCTCAATTTTTCCAGTTGTTACAATATATTCCAGTTGTTCTCTTCTCATTACATGGCCAAAAAATGATAATTGTTTCTTCCTAATATTGGAAATTAGTTCTCTTTTTGCTTTGACCTCTCTCAGAACATCATCATTACTCTTCTTAGCTGTCCATGGTACTCTCAACATTCTTCTGTAAAACCACATTTCTACAGACTCCAGTGATTTTATTGTCTGTTGTCCTATTGTCCATGATTCGCATCAGTATGTTAAGAATGGTTCTACATAACATTCAAAAACTCTTTTTCTTGTTTCTATTGTCAAAAATGGATTGCATAGTTTCTTCCTCATTTTTTTGGAAAGCTGCTTTTTGCCTGAGCCATTCTGCATCTCAACTCTGTTGTACATCTTCTAACTATTTTACATAATCATATTCTAAATATATTTGTGCAGTAATATAAACAAAGAACTAGTAATATCGAGAGATACTTAACGAGTAAATACAAAGATGGAGTAGCCTTTATTTTACTTGGAAACATTGACATCCAACAAAATAGGTTAAATACTAAAATAAAAATGTTCAACTGCAATATTAATTTAGTCATAGTATGTCGTAAGGAATGGGGTGTCCGGTTAGCGCAATCGATAGGCGGTTGGCTTACCACGGCAACAGCCGGGGTTCGTACCCTGGCGAGGACACCTGGGTTTTACTAATTCCCTAAAAATTAGTGGGAGCCGCGATAGCTCAGTGGTTAGTGAACTGGACTACTACGGACAAGGGGTAGGGTTCGATCCCAACCGACGGCTCCGGGTTCACCCAGCCTTAAATGGGTACCGCATTTTTTCTGGGAAAGTAAAACAGCACGGGCGTAATACCGACCACATTACCCCAAAAATCATGTGCTGAAGGTCTGTAAAATATAGGGTCACTAACACCATATTTCCCTATACGACACTTGGCGTGACGGGGGTACTTTACTTTTTTTTTTTTACTAAGATAATGCGTGCATTCATAAATGGATGCCTGAACAGAATAAAAGGGATACAATTAGCAGGAAAAAATGACTAACGTAGAATTATGGGGCAGCACCAGTGGAGTACTGGGGGACAAAGAAATACAAGAAAATGATATCTTCGGATAGAACACACTGCTGAAGCCACCTGAACGTATTACACAACACATTCCTTTTTGTCTTGTTGAATCGGAGGGGGGGGGAGTGGAAGCAGACACAGAGGAAGATGGATGTGTTCTTGGAGATGGCAAGTGGAATAAAGGTGACGGAGAGGACAGATGGAGCATGAGATGAATGTGACGGAGAGGACAGATGGAGCATGAGATGAATGTGACGGAGAGGACAGATGGAGCATGAGATGAATGTGACGGAGAGGACAGATGGAGCATGAGATGAATGTGACGGAGAGGACAGATGGAGCATGAGATGAATCTGACGGAGAGGACAGATGGAGCATGAGATGAATGTGACGGAGAGGACAGATGGAGCATGAGATGAATGTGACGGAGAGGACAGATGGAGCATGAGATGAATGTGACGGAGAGGACAGATGGAGCATGAGATAAATGTGACGGAGAGGACAGATGGAGCATGAGATGAAGGTGACGTATGAAAATATCATTAAAGAATGGCAAGAAAGAGAACGGCTTGGGAAGTGCTTGTCTCCAGTTTATCCATTATGTTCTTCTCACTGCGTACATATCATAAAATTGTTGGATGACGTCATGGGACGCACCAAAATGGCAGCTTACTTATATTCGAACCATGGACTAAGCAATGTTTACTTTGAACACTTGATATATGTTATTGCAGCGAGTTGGCAGAATTTTGAAAATGGATTCAAGGGTTTGAACATAAATGTTTGTTCACAGTTCGCTAACCTTCGCTGTAGATAAAGTCTTTAATTTGATGGCAAGTGTGACCTTGGTCGCTAAGGACCTAACTTGTGCAAACGGATGGCATTGGCAAGGATAATTTTGAATCTATGAAGTGGGCTCATTTTGTGTTTAACTCAAAAGCATATGTGCTTTTTAACCAAAGATCTTTTTTTTTTTTTTTTGGGGGGGGGGGACTCAAGGGAGATATCCCCGATGGAAGAATAAATTGTACTATTAGTCCCATAAATGATTCGCTTCCAGAGATTTATGATGTAAACAAAGCAGTTTTGTCATTGCAAGTGAATAATGTCCACACCTATACTTTGTCAGGATTGTGTAGCAGCAGCAGCTTTATAGCGAACACAGAAAACATTATAGGATCGTGCTGTTCTGAAACAGCTATGCCATGCTACCCTAGAATTGCCTTTAATGGGATTACTGTGACTACAAACCACTCTCCATGTGTGTGCCACATATTTACACCCCAGAAAGAAATATTGAATATAACAACATCATGTGCCGTCTGTGATATTAATGACCACAAACCAGGAGCCTCCTGTATGATTGATACAACTGTTGCACCAAGCACTTCATCAGCAGAGCCAGATCTATGGAATGCAAATCTGACATTGTTCTTGAATGATGTCCAAGTTAATGAGACATCAGAATCGTGTGGCAGCAGCTACAAGAAGGGAGCAGAGAACATCAAGTTCTGCTGCTATAAAGGAGACTTGCCTTGCTATCCCAGAATTGCATTAAATGGGATCACTGTAGTTGAAAACTTCTCCTCTTGTGTAAACTACACATTCACATCCAAGAGTGAATCAGTGAAGGTCACAAAATAATATTTTCTCTGTGGTTTTACTAACTACAGGACAGGTGGCTTCTGTTGGATTGGAAATGATAATTTACCACCACTGTGTGTCTATATGTTTGGAATTGGAGTCATTAACGATGGCCTAACATCATCAGGTGCTACGACGATCATCTTTTTCGGGAGGACGCGAACTTCCATGGTATATGGTGGATAGGCGGCAGGAACCATTGAAGGCTATGTCTGAAAAGTGTTCTTTCTTGCAGTTTCCTCCTCATATTCCAAGTCCGGCTTGTTGCAGGAGCTACTGAGTTAAGTGCTCTGTGCACACCGTGAGCTGTGTGTCTCATCCGTTTTGATCCTGTTTCGGTATCCCGCTTGTTTACGATGAATGATGATATCGTATGACAGGGAACAGTAGGCTTTGTTCACTTTATGCGCGGTTTCGCCTTATGTCTTTTGGCGTCTGCTGAGACTGCTACGATGGGGACTCCAGTTACCTTTCTTTGTTTGGGAGATGTGTTAGTAATTCGGATGATTCCACTGGCACGGGCGGTTGAGCAATTATGGATTTTAATTCGTTTGCAGTGATACCGAGGCCTTCCATAACCAATAACCAATAACCATAAAATTGTTATTGCTGGAAACAAAATGTGATATATTGATAACATTCATAGTTATACAAACAATTACTTACGTCATAAAGTCTTTGCATCGAATATTGAATCTAAAAACACCAAATAGGAGTCTAATTTATTTACAAATAAAAATAAAAAAATCTTAACACTATATGATATACATGCCATGGATATGGTCATATCTTGTCAAAATATAAAGCAAGCCATTTCCCGTACTATGTCTATAACACAACGTGTGTATATCTGTCTGCGATTCAAAATACTTTGTCTTCTCAACTGTTAGAAAAAAAGGGACAGAACTGAAATAGCTAGAAGTGTCATTCCTGACGAATGAAGGTAAATCATCATCATCAAGTACCGGCTTGCTGGCGTAGGTGATCATGTCTCTCCACAACTTTCGATCTCGACGGTTATTTATCATTTCTGTTGTTGACCTTCTGCCGATGCCATTCTCTTAAGCTGTCTGTAATCTTTTCTCTTTGCTTCCCTCTATCTCTTCGTCCCTCAGTTTTCCCAGTTGTTACTCTATTTTCCAGCTGTTCTCTTCTCATTACATGGCCAAACAAATGATGATTGCTTCTTCCTAATATTGGAAATTAGCTCTCCTTTTGCGTTGGCCTTTTTCAGAACGTTTTCATTACTCTTCTTAGCTGTCCTTGGTATTCTCATCATTCTTCTGTAAAACAACATTTCTACAGACACCAGTGATTTTCTTATCTGTTGCCCTATTGTCCATGAGCCAAATCGATATGTTAAGACTGGCTCTACATAACATTTCAGAACTCTTTTTTCTTATTTCTATTGTCAAAAATGGATACGAAATAAGAAAAAAAAATGAAGGTATATAATTGAAGTAGAAGCTGATGATGGTCAAATAACTTCTCGTTCTAAGTTTGTATCTACCATTGTCGTATTTATATTTGTATAGTAAAATAATGTGTAATGTAAAATCATATAGAAGAATAGGTAGAATTTGATTGAATGAAAAGAAAACAAACTATGAAGTCTTAAAACAACTACAATTGAGAAAAGAACTACTAAATACAATTCAAACAAGGCAAATGCTATTTTTGCGCTATGTTAAAAGACACAACATACAGCTAAATGTAATCTTACAGGGAAAAATACAAGGTAAAAGAGACAGAGGCAGACCAAGAATATATTGGTCGAGTAACATCAAAAGATGGGCAAATCAGCCTATGACAACCTGCACCATAAAATGCAAGGGACAGAGCATAATGGCGCTCCATGGTAGCCAACCTTCGTAGCTGAGATGGCACTCGATGATGATGATGAATGTAAACTCATGCGCAATATACTCACACAAACTATGGCAATTAACGCGCTCACACTAAATCGCACTTTCACTAGCTCTATTTTATTCTAATTTATTCTATTCTATTCTATTCTATTCTATTCTATTCTATTCTATTCTATTCTATTCTATTCTATTATATTATATTCATGGAATCAGTTTCACTGCACTCGGGGCATCCCAATATCCTCTCAACCGCCCGTCCAGGTATTTCTCGACGGGAATGGGGACTGATTGTTCCTATAATGTATCGACTATTGAGACATCACTGAGCACTTCGGATAGGCAAGATCCATTTTCCACTTTTAGACCCCTCAGGATCTCAATATGTACATCATTGTCCATTCAGTCTTCTTTTAAGAAATGAAGAACAATCGTGGCGATGATCTATGCCTAGAGTAAGGCCACACTCAGCGCAAGAGCTGCCAACGAGCTTATCGACATTGCCATACACACAATCATGCCCCGGACAGTACACCCAGTTTAACGCGCTCACTGTAGAGCCATCTAAGACCTACATTCACTTCGGCCGCAGGCACTGTCTGTCAGTCTTCTGTGGCATATTTTGGAACTCAAGTCAATAAGAATGTGAGATCCGAGTTTTATTTAACCAACCAAATACCGCTACCGTAGCTTTAAACTCTTTTAACTGTTTAGTTTCTCATGCTGGGCACCATAATGCTACACTTCCCAGATTCTCTTGCTACTTCTCTGCCATGTTGGTACGCCACAGAGCCCCAACCACTGCGCTGTCCACGAGATTCAGAACCATTCGAGGGACTTGTTGGTCTCGAGGTAAGACGCTGGCCTCGAGACAGAGAGGTTGTGGGTTCAAATGCCGGTTGGTTGGGATATTTTAAAATGATTTCTCTCTGCGGCAACCACCTCTGGTCTCAGCAGCGAGGCCCGGCTTGAAACGTCAATTACTCATCGACGGGAAAAAATATGAGTACCTTCGAAGTCGGAGTTATCTGCCTGTGCGGCGAGCCACATCTGTGCACACGGCTGCCAGGGAAAAATGGATTAACACGCAAAATTCAGTTCCTAGCCTGGGACTTCTTCAGCGGTAAAAGCTGGAGATCGGAAAAAAAAAACCTAACAAAAGAACCATCCATATTCGGATTTTGAAGTTACGACGACCCATAGACCCAATTACCACACTCCTTGTTGAGCCCAATTATTCCTTTATAGACTCCTCCGCCATGGCCATCCAGGATTTTCCTCGTTTGTGGCACCTGCCCTTAGTCTCACCCAATTCTGAATGCAAGTGATGATTAATGTTTCTTACCACGTTCAAATAAACTCAGACCTAAGCAGATATATGTCGCACCCTAATGATCGGTAAGTCAAGTGAGTGCCTCATTTAACGGAAGGTGTGTCTCTGGTGCATCCGAGAACTGTCCGCAGGTTCTCATTCTGAACCTTTCCAACCTTTCTAAATTGACGAGAGAGTGAGCACACCCAAACCGTAATCCAATACTGAGAGCACCACGGTATGCATAAGCGAGAATAGTAACGATTGCTACAAGTTCGCCCCGACCATAATTATGATATCGCTGACCCATCTCGTTGCCTTTTGAATGACACTGTTCTCGTGTATGATTGAAAGAAAGGGACCTATCAAAAGGTGTTCCAAAGTAGTTAATATTCGAACTCATCACGACGGTTACATCATTGTACATTGTGACAGGGAGAGTGTCTTTAAGTGTTCTGTTGTTTAGCGAACATCACATTACAGTTGCCTTGTTTTGGTTAATTAGTACTCTGTAGTTATTGCACCAATAGGTTATCTTATCCACACTTTGGTACGTCACGTGTAGGTACGTCATAATGTTATCTGAAAAGTCGAGATTGCGATCCGGCCCGATATTGATCAGTTGTGCTATACTGGCAGTTTATATATTGAACAAAACAGATGATAACGGAGAGCATTGAGGCTACCCGGCTATATATATATATATATATATATATATATATATATATATATATATATATATATATATGTAATCCATCATCAAAGGTCAGTACTATGAAAAATGGAAACTTGGGTCGGGAATCGAACACAGGTTGTCCCAACGTCAGTAGTCCAGTCAGGTGGTTTTCCCAACTAGGCTATCGAGTGTAGATTAAGACTTAAAATCGTGAAACATGTCTCTAAAATCTGTTCCGTTGCATTGGTACAAACTTTCGGCATTGACAGAAAGAAGAAAACAAGCTGTGAGAAGTTGATCAGTGAATAATTAAACTGATTGGATGAATTTCAAACAATTTAAAAGCTTCAGATGTAGACTCACGATGCAAAAAAACGTGTCAAATCATCGGGCAGCTAAAACCACTATTGTCCAACAAGGTAATAACTTGGGAGCAAAAAATAATACAATCCCAATGCTGTACTATCAATATCAGACATGGACCCCGGAAGCAAGAATAATAAGACAAATAACCACTACCAAGATTGTATGTGTTAGACGATTGACAGGAAACAACTTGAGAGATAAGATCATAAATGAATCATGGAAAACAAAGATAGGGATAATCCCAGCCATCCAATTAAGAACTGATAAAGAAACAACAGATGCAATAGTTTTGCCACGTGATAAGGCAGATCAAAACACAAATCAACGAACCTTGAATAAACGTTGCAAGAGCACCAGACCCAAGGCCCAGAACCAAAAAGAGGATTGATGGAATATTAGAAACATAACAGCAATAGAGGTCATAGAAGAGTAAAAGATGGATTGATGGAGTATTAAAAATACCAGGAAACATAAGAGCAGCAGAGGTCAATAGAAGAGCAAAAGATGGATTGATGGAGTATTAGAAATACCAGGAAACATAAGAGCAGCAGAGGTCAATAGAAGAGCAAAAGATGGATTGATGGAGTATTAGAAATACAAGGAAACATAAGAGCAGCAGAGGTCAATAGAAGAGCAAAAGATGGATATTGATGGAGTATTAGAAATACCAGGAAACATAACAGCAGCAGAGGCAAACGGAAGACCGCAATTTTTCTTCCATTGGAGCTGAAAGACAAATGTTGAAGGAAGGAAGGAAACAAATGTCATTTATTTTAGAGACATGTATAAGATATTTGAATGACAAGAAGTATTTAGAAGCAAACGATGCTGACTGGGATGTAGATCAAGATGTAGACAGACAATATTTGCCTGGCTGATTGCAGGAAGACTCCGTTTAAGACAGGCTACACATTTGAGAAGGAGAAACTATAAGAACATTCTTAGACAGAAATATATAAACTTTCAGGCTTGATAGAATCGTAGCATATTTTCCAATATAGCAATTATTTTCAATGTAACTTCATATGAACAGATGCATAACAAATTCGACGTAATTTGTATTAACACCAATAACATGTCTGGGCAAAATAACTTACTTTCCTTTTATAGTATGTGCTCTGAGAAGGAAGATATTAGTTTTTTACTAAAAGCATGATTTCAGAACATTTCAAGATTACCATAATTCCACTTTCATCCACGCTATGAAACAATTAAAGAACATGTACTGGCGGCAAACAGCTGCCATAAGAACTGGAAATCAACTGGGAATCTTTCAACAAGTAAAACAGGGTGTACGCAAGATTGTGTGCTGTCACCATATGTATTCAATATGTATAGTGAGATTATTTTAAGATCCATAAGTGGCTTGCATAAGTTCCCTGGACAGCTAAAAAGACCAATGAGGAAATTCTCAAAGAGGCAAACACAAAAAGGGAGCTCTTAAAAACCATCAGAAAGAAACAATCAACATTTTTCGGGCACATCACGGGAAGAGGAAAGTTGGAATACTTGATTCATCATCATCATCATCATCATCGTGTGCCTTATCAGCAACGAAGGTTGGCTACCATGGATCGCCATTCTACTCTGTTTCTTGCTTTGATGGTGCAGGCTGTCATCTTTTGATGTTCCTCGCCCATATTAGTCTTGGTCTGCCTCTGCCTCTTTTATCTTTTATTTTTCCTTCCAATATCACTTTAAGTAGGCTGTTGTGTCTTTTAACATGCCCCAAAAATTTCATTTGTCTTGTGTTAATTGTATTTAGTAGTTCTCTTTTTATTCTCAGTTGTTTTAAAACGTCATCGTTTGTTATCTTTTGTTTCCATCCAATTCTACCTATTTTTCTATAAATCCACATTTCAAAGGCTTCAATTTTATGTTCTGTTTTCTTGTCTAATGTCACTGTTTCTGCACCATACATGAATATTGAGAAGATGTAACATTTTGCCATTCTCAGTTTCAGCCTTGTTGATATTTGTGTTGTTGTTAGTATATTTTTTCATGGCATTAAAATTACTTTTTGCCATACCTATTCTTTTGTTTATTTCAGTTTTGCATTTTCCATCATTGGTTATAGTATGTCCCAGGTAGTTGTAGCTCTGGACTTTCTCCAGATGTATTCCCTCAACTGTGATATTTAATTGTAGGTCTTGATAATTGTCTTTGTTTATGATCATAGTTTTAGTCTTTTTGATATTCATTTCTAGTCCATATTTTTTGCTTGTTATGTTTATCATATTAAGCAATTGTTGTTGTTCTTTAGGATTTCTGGTAGTAGAACAGTATCATCAGCATATCTCAGGTTATTGATTATCTTTCCATTAATGTTTAGGCCTGGTATGTCTGAGATGTTTTTAAAGATTTGCTCAGTGTATAGATTGAACAAGCTTGGTGATAGGATGCATCCATGTCTTACTCCTCTTTTTATGTCCATGGGTGTAGAGTTCTCCTTGTTATATCTTATTATTGCTGTTTGCTCCCAGTACAAATGACATATTATTCGTATGTCTGCGTCGTCTAGGTTTATATCCTTTAGGCAGTCTATTAGTTGGTTATGGTGTATTCTATCGAAAGCTTTGGTGTAGTCTATAAAGCAGGCATTTATTGGTTTGTTTACTTCTGTGTACTTTTCAATCAATGTTCTCATGCTGAATATGGCTTCTTTTGTCCCACTGTTTTTCCTGAATCCAAATTATTGCTCATCTAATTCAGTATTGATTTTATTCTGAATCCTTCCCTGTATAAGTTTAGTAAAATGTTTCTTACCTGGCTCATTAGGCTTACTGTTCTGAAGTCACTGCATTCCACTGCACCATTCTTTTTAGGCAATGCAATGAAAGTTGATGTTTTTAGATCACTTGGTATGTATCCTGTATGGTATATGTCAATGCATATGTATGTGGTAACTTCGACGCCAAACTCTTCTAGGGCCTGTATCATCTCTATTTGTATATTGTCAGACCCTGCTGCTTTTCCCTTTTTCATTGTTTTTATAGCTTTTTCTACTTCAGATTTCAGGATTTGATAGTTGTATGTGCATTTTATGTCTGGCTTTTTGTCTCTTTCGTCATGAAATAATTCTGTTATATATTCTTGCCATCTGTCTATTATATATGTGTTGTCTGTTAGCATTCTTCCCTCTTTGTTTGCAATACATCCGTTTCCTGTAGCTTTTTTGTCTTTATTCGTCATCCGCTTTATTTCTGTGTGCATCTCTCTTAAGTTTTGTTTACTTTCCATAGTTTCGACTTCTAGACATCTTTGGTTGAGCCAGTCTTCTTTTGCCTTTTTGCACATTCTCCGTATTTCATTGTCTATATCATTGTATCTAGCAGTGTTTTTCGTACTCTCGCAGCGTTTTAATACTTGATTACAACTATCAAAAAAAAAGGAAAAAGAGATCGCGGACGACAAAGAGAGAAAATACTGGATAGCTTGGTGTCATGGCATGGAAAACAGTCAACGACAGAACTGGTATGATGCACTGTAGATAGAAGATTGTGGATGGACATGATCGCCAACGCCAACCGGTATGGCACGTGATGGTTATGAAGTGGCATGCCTGGAATAACAATCGGATGTCATAATATAAATAATCTAAGGCATGCTGCTGATACAGTCGTAATCGCTAAGAATGAAAATGCGTTAAACGAAATGCTAGACATTATAGTGAAAGAAAGCAAAAATAAAGAATTCAGCCTTCAGTTGAGTAAGACATAAGTAATGGTAACAACAAAGAACAAGACTTCACATCAGTGCACAATAAATACAAGTGGAACAATAAACAGGTAAATGAATTTAAATATTTGGGAACCTTGTTAACCTCAGACGGAAGATGCACACCAGAGGTGAGATGCATAATGGATCAGGCAAAATCAGCTTTCCAAAAAAATGAGGAAGTTACTATGTAATCATTTTTTTAACAAGCGAAACAAGAAAATGAGTTCTTAAATGTTACGTAGAGCAAATCTTAATATATAAATGTAAATCATGGACAACAGGACAACAGACAAGAAATCACTGGAGTCTGTAAAATGTGGTTTTACAGAAGAATGTTGAGAATACCATGGACATCTAAGAATAGTAATGAAAATGTTCTTAAAAAGCCCAAACCAAAAAGAGAGCTAACTTCCAATTTTAGGAAGAAACATTTCTCATGTTTGGCCACGTAATGAGAAGAGAACAACAGGAATATATTGTAAGAACTTAGAAAATTGAGGGACGAGGAGATAGAGGGAAGCAAGGAGAGAAAATACCAGACAGCTTAACAGAATGACTTGGCAGAAGGTCAACAACAGAAATGATAAATAACTGTCGAGATCGAAATTTGTGGAGAGACATGGTCACCTACGCCAGCAGGCCTGGTACTTGATGATGATGATGATGATACAATTGTGTTTTGATGCATTTATTCAAAACTAGTGATCACTAATCCCATTGCTCTTTATTGACAGATCGTTATGTCAGTTAATGTGTATGTGAAGTGACGTCCAGTTTATCTTTTTTTTTTCACTTGTAACTGGAAAACTTAAACCTATTTTAGTGTTGTCATGGCAACGAGATGAAAGAATAAAAGGGACAGAGTATCACAATTAGACTATATGATGAAATTGCTACATTACTACGTTTAAGCTACAAAAATGCGTAATGGAGTTTCTGTAAACAAAGGCATGTGATGTTGAACATTTGCTCAAATTATAGACACTGAATACACGTTTGTATCAGTTTACAAACAATCTTGTTTCCATTCGTTTTATTTTAGTTTACAACAGGCCATCTTTTTGCACAACGGACAACTCCATAGTGGTCAGATCCCCTCTCTAGAGCATCCTCCAGTATGATACACTCCCTCCACACATTAGCCAAAGCACTGAACATGTCATCAGCTTAGACGCACGATCCCGGAAACATCGACGAATGCGTTTACAACAGGCTGTTTGAATGGCACCTGTGACATGCGTTGAAGATGGCAATATCACTATTTCTCTCTCCTTTGACCGTTGTCAGGACACAGGTAATCAAACGAGAGCATTAACATATAATATTTTACCACTTCCAAATTACCAATATTGTGTTGTCGTCTTCAGAAACCTAGAAATTAAAGAAGTTAATTTTAATGAGTTAGCTACCGCATATGCTTTACGGGATGTATGTCGGAGCATAATAAATCACACTGAAATTAAACTATTAATGGGTGTCCGGTTAGCGCAATCGATAGGCGGTTGGCTTACCACGGCAACAGCCGGGGTTCGTACCCTGGCGTGGACACCTGGGTTTTACTAATTCCCTAAAAATTAGTAGCTCTGAAGTCGGAGTAAATCTGCCTGCATGGCGAGGGGCATCCTGTAATGGGATAAAACAGACTTTACACGCAAAATTCAGTCCCACAAAATTGAGTGGGTGGGACTTCGTCAGAGGTTAAAGCTGACGAAAGCGAACGAACGAAACTATTAATGAATTTATTTGCGAAGTCTATATGATAACACATGTCTGAATTGCAACTTGTTTTTGGAGAGTAATTTATGAATTATTATGTTTATAGTGTTTAACTGTTTGGCTATAAATTAATGCGAATCAAGCTTACGTTTGTTGTTGTTCTTTTTTTCTTCAGAGTACCATTTTAATATTCTTACAGTTATTGTTCTCCACAAAGTATGGTCATTATTTTTTGAATACTTGTCCAACATTAATTGTATCAACATTGGTAATAAAATATAAAGAGAACAACAATAAAGTATGTCAAATTTTTGCTGCTCTAATAATGTAAGTCTTTTACTTATTGTTGGTCTACTAAACGACCGTGGATGTTGTGTCTCTAGCCTACGGCAAGCAGCGATATCTGTGTCATTTGTCCAGACACATCCGTCGTTGACATGGGTCAGTTTCTCATTTTAGAAAAGTTTGTCGAGGTAGTGGTTATTGTTGGCCAACCATTGTCGATGTAGTGGTTGTTGTTGGACTACCGTTGTCGATGTAGTGGTTATTGTTTGCCTACCGTTGTCGAGGCAGTGGCTATTGTTGTCCTACCATTGTCGAGGCTGTGGCTATTGTTGTCCTACAATTGTCGATGCATTGGCTATTGTTGTCCTACCATTGTCGAGGCAGTGGCTACTGTTGGGCTATCATTGTCGAGGTTGTGGCTATTGTTGGCCTACAATTGTCGAGGCAGTGGCTATTGTTGTCCTACAATTGTCGAGGCTGTGGCTATTGTTGTCCTACAATTGTCGAGGCTGTGGCTATTGTTGGCCTACCATTGCCGAGGCAGTGGCTATTGTTGTCCTACCATTGTCGAGGCAGTGGCTATTGTTGGCCTATCATTGTCGAGGCAGTGGCTATTGTTGGCCTAGCATTGTCGAGGCTGTGGCTATTGTTAGCCTACCATTGTCGAGGCAGAAGCTATTGTTGGCCTACCATTGTCGAGGCGGTGGCTATTGTTGGCCTAGCATTGTCGAGGCAGTGGCTATTGTTGGCCAAGCATTGTCGAGGCTGTGGCTATTGTTGGCCAAGCATTGTCGAGGCTGTGGCTATTGTTAGCCTACCATTGTCGAGGCAGAAGCTATTGTTGGCCTACCATTGTCAAGGCAGTGGCTATTGGTTCTTACCAATTAACGGGAAAAAAATACATATACAATTTTTAGCCTATCAAGAAACACACTCTATGCACACTTGAAGATAAAAGACCATACACTCGCTATTGACAAAAACCAAACATATCTTGGCGTCACCATGAATCGCAGAATGACTTGGGAAAAACAGATAGACAGAGCAAGAAAAAAAAGCCAGAAACCGAACTAATATTACGAAGAAATTGGCAGGAACGGAGTGGGGAGCAGATAGCAATATCTTGAAAAGACTATACGTAGGAAGGGTCAGACCAGTCCTAGAGTATGGAGTCACAGCCTGGGCTATGGCTTCCAAATCACACCTTCGCAAAATTAAAATAACACAGAATCAGGCTGCCCGTATCATCACTGCTGCTATGAAATCTACACTTATCAAACTCTAGAAACAGTAACAGGTTTACAACCCTTAGATGACATACGGGTCACTAAAGTATTGCAACAAGTGGAGAAATATAGAAGGCTCCTTATCCACCACATGCATCAAAGAATTACTGGTTTTGCAATTGTACGACTAAAGGGGATCGACTTCGCTGCAATCGCGAATGAACTAACTACTGGAGACCCAGTACGTTCCCAAACAATACCGAAACCCTTGGACCCTTATGATGTCTCCTCATGGAAAACATAAAGTACCAGAACTTAATGAAAATATAACAGGAATCATGAAAAAAGTCACCCAATCAGACACAGAAAGAAAATACGTAGCAGAAAAACACATTCACGATACCTACCCACATGACTCGTTGTCTCACTTATACACATATATAAGTGCTCTCTGCTACAAATGCCACCAGAAATGGAGGGGGAGGTGTTTTCTTGACGCTGAATAATCAGGACGATATCATCAAGTCAATAGCTACGAGGAAATTCTCAAACAACTTTAAAGCAGAAACTGAGGACATAAGAGATGATGCAACACTGGCTACTCAACACAATAATAACATGAACAATAAATTGGTGATTCTGACTGATGCACTGTCAGTACTATCAGCTCTAAAAGGCCACACGAACAATGAACTAGATGACTTGAGAACAACCCTGGACCAACTATGCAATAACTGCCAGAGAGTAGTCATTCAGTGGATACCATCACACTGTAATATACAAGGGAACGAACGCGCAGACAAATTAGCTAAAAAGGGAGGGAGATTACCACAAGTGAAACATCCGCTCAGTTATAACGAAGCCAACTCCATCATCAAGGGTCAATTCCATGAAAATGGAAACGAGAACACCCAAAGCATAACGAGAATGACGGATACCACCAACTATCAAGTAAGGATCAAGTCATCATACTTCGCCTACGCACTGGCCTCAATAGAATGAGAAATCACATGTTCACCAAATTCAAAATAGGTACAATCAGACTATGCCACAGTACACTGGACAATATGACTACAAAACATGTTCTACAGGATTGCCCCCAGTACGCGACCTGAGAAGAGCAATGTGGTCCACACCTACCTCCCTGGAGGATAAACTATATGGGGCAATCGAATCACTCAGACTGCTGACTTCATGAGAGAGTCTGGAATCCTACTCTGATTGTGTCTTGATCGCAGAGAGAGAGAGAGATTTTGAGCGTAGAGTCTTTGATCATTGAGTGCCGTCTTCACATCAAACGTTGGCTACCTTGGATCGTCATTCCACTCTATCTCTTGTTTTGATAGTGGCGATTGTCACAGACTTGTCCATCTTTTAATATAACTCGACCACGTTAGTCTTGGTCTGCCTCTGCCTCTTTTGCCTTGTATTTTCCGTTCCAAGATTACTTTAGTAGGTTTTTGGGTCTTTTAACATGCCCCCTCGCATTTGTCTTGTTTATATTTTGTTTAGTAGTTCTCTTTTCATTTTTCGTTGTTTTAAGACTCCATTGTTCGTTTACTTTTCCTTCCATTCAAATCTACCTATTCTTCTGTATATCCACACTTCGAAGGCTTCAACTCCCTCCACAATCCCCCATCCACAGTGCATCGCATCAGTTCTGTTGTTGACCGCCCTCCATGCCACGACACCAAGCCAACCAGTACCCTCTCTCCCCGTCGTCCGCGATCCCTCTCTCCCTCCATTTTGCCAGCCGCAACCAAGTACTCCAACTCCCCTCCTCCCACGATATGTGCCCAAAAAACGTTGACTGCCTCCCTCTGATGTTCCCTAAGAGCTCCCCTTCCGCGTTGGCTCCCCGAGAACTTCCCCACCGGTCTCTCTATCTGTCCAGGGAACCTTCAACACCCCTCTGAGAAATCCCATCTCCGCGGCCTCCAACCGTCCCTTCACCTGTTTGTCCACCGTCCATGACCCGCCCCCACAGGTCAGAACCGGCTCCATACAGCACCGACGAACTCTCTCTCTCATTTCCACCGACACAGATCTGTTGCATAAGATACCTCACATTTTCTCAAATGCCATCTTGGCCTGAGCCACTCCGCTTTCCACCTCCGTGGTGCATCTCCCATCCGATGCAACCACTGTGCCCAAGTATTTGAAACGTTGCACTTGTTCCAGGTTTGTCTCGTTTATTTTTATGCTGCATGATGGTGATGATCGCCCCTTCGACATAACCACCACCTCCGCTTTCCTACCACTCAGACCGAGACCTTTCCTGCTGCCCTCTTCCACCATTATGTCCATCACCTCTTGTAGTTCGTTCTCTGTCTCTGCCATCAAGACTGTCTCATCCGCATATCGCAAACCATCTATGCTGCGACCGTTGACCCCAATTCCTCCTTTGTCCACCATTGATCTCACAACATATTAGCTGCAAAGTGAAAACAAGTCCGGTGACAGAACACAGCCCCGTCCGACTCCCTGTTTTATATATTGGAATTGTCCTGTCTGGCCGTCAATTCGCACAGCCGCCGTCTGCTGCCAGTACATATCTTCCATGACTCGCAGATCCCTGCCATCAATGTCCAATCTCTCCAACCACATTGACTATCTCCACACGCCCCACTTTGTCAAATGCCTTCGTGCAGTCCACAAAGCACACACATAGATCTCTCCCTACCTCTATAGATCCCTCTATCAATGTCCCTAAGATGTATATTGCGTCACTTGTGCCCCCTCCTTCCACAAATCCACACCGCTCCTCACCCACATCTGGTTCTACTTTGTTCCCCACACGCCTCACGATTATTCTCAGTAATACTTTAGTCACATGGCCCATGAGACCAATAGTGCGATGGTCCTCACAATCAGTGGTGCCCGACCCCCTCGGCACGGCCACAAAGACAGATGTTAGTAGATCCTCGGGCACGTGCCCCGCGTTATACACGTCATTGAGCAATTTTGTCACGACCCGTACTCCCAACTCTCCCAATGCACCCATCCCCCCGATTGTTACACCGTCAGGACCCGGAGCCTTGCCCCCCCCCCCTTCACGTGTTGAACTGCGATCTCCACCCCACTCTGCACCACCGGTGGTCCCGTGTCTTCACCCGAACTGTCCAACTCTGGTCCCCCATCATCACAGACTGGAGACAAATAATAATAAATGAATATTATTATAGAGGGAAACTTCCGAGGCGATAATCAGTGAATCAATTCAGAGGAAGAGGTATGTTTACAGCACTCGGAAAAATGACAAATAATCAACAACAGAAAAAAATATGGACCAAGGCAGGATCGTACCCGTACTCAGTGGCACAGACGGGCAAGGCGCTGTGCCACTGAGTACGGGTTCGATCCTGCCTTGGTCCATATTTTTTTCTGTTGTTGATTATTTGTCATTTTTCCGAGTGCTGTAAACATACCTCTTCCCCCATCATCACAGAGCCGACTGATACACTCCGTCCATCCCTCCACTGTCCCCTCCCGTCCCATTATCACATCCCCCCCCCGACTTAACACCCCGAAACCTCTACCTCCCTTCTTCCTGTTAATTCATTTCACCGATTGTGCATAAACCTTGGGTCTCCCCTTTGTTGTCCCTCCACCTCCTCACATTCCTGTTTCAACCATCCCTCCCCTGCCTCTCCGCACCCGCCCTGGATCTCCCTGTGCAATATCCCACATGCCCGCTCCTCTTCCCCACGTTTTCCTCCCCCGTCCATTAGCTGCAATATCTCTTCCGTCATCCATTTCCCTCCGTTGACTCCCCCAGTCACCGGCATTACTTCCCCGACGCTTGCCGAATCGACCGCCTGAGCATCTCCCACCGCCCCCGGATGTCCTGCATCCTCTCAACAGCACTATATCCACTCTGTACTATCATGCTGTACTCATCACTCATCTGTCTATCTACTCTCAGCACATCTAGTTCCAATTTTATATTTCTTGGTGATCTCCGTGCCCTCCGCAGTTTTATTCCCACCCTTCCAACCACTGGTACATGGTCACCATTACAATCTGCTCCTGGCCTTGTTTTAACAGACGTTAGCCAATTCCTAAATCCTCTCTGCACCAGTATACAATCAACCTGATTGTGCACTTTTCTGCCCGGGCCACGCCATGTCCACAGTCGCCCAGGGTGCCGCCAGTGTAGAGTCTACATGTAGATTAACCGTTCAGATTTATCTCCCCTGTTCGTAAAGAAGTTCACCGACTTTACTGAACATGATATTGTTTTCTGTCTGAAAGGCAAACGACGAGTTTGTTTCGTTCTGTGAACCAATCCTCTGTAATAACTTCAAACATGACATATTGTTGCCAATTTATGGTTTATCAATATTTATTGTTTATGACGTATTATTCATTTTTTTTTCTCGTCTTGAATTAGGCTTCTGGTCTTTTCAAAGTCTGTAGACATCTAACGATTACAATCATAGAGACAGCTTCTTTTTATATAAATGAAGATATCTAGCAATTATATTTATGTAGTCAGCTTATCTCCATCTAAAATTGATGAATCATAGAAAACGAAATTTAGAAGAAAATAGAACGAAAATTGTCCCTCGAGTGGAGTAATATATTTCTTTACTGACAGTGACTTGTAACAGAATGTCACCCTCAGATATTGTTAAAATGCCATTGATCATATGGCACTCTTGCTTTCTTAATGCATGATATCATCCAAGTGACGAAACTCGCTTGCTATGTGTTTTTATTTTGTTTTTCTTCATAAATGTTTAATGCAAAACTAAAATACGAGTACAGCGACGTTTTAAATACATTCTTATTGACATCCTAGACAATGATTATTGTGACGTAAAACTTACAGGGAATCTAAATATTGTGTGCTGAAATAGCAGAGAAGAGATGTTAACTAAGCGAACATGCTTCTAACTTGCTCTTCTAGATTATAATTATTATCCAAATAATGATCAAATCAATTGTTTACGCTGAATGCTGATATCGTATGACAGGGAACAGTTGGCCGTGTTCACTTCCTGTGCGGTTTCGCCTTATGTCTTTTGGCGTGTGTTGAGACTGCTATGATGGGGACTACAGCTACCTTTCTTTGTTTGGAAGATGAGTTAGTAATTCGGATGACTCCACTGGCACGGGCGGTTGAGCAATTATGGATTTTTTAATTCGTCTGCAGTGGTACCGGGGCCTTCCATAACCAAATAACCAAATGATCAAATGTGTGTGTGTTGACACATATGTTTATCTGAAACTACTAATACCCCACTCTGTTGATCTTAACGTTATGTGTCTTAATGTAGATAAGAAATGAAGAACATTTGCCATCTCCTCACTGGCAACTAGCATCAATGACACATTTTAATTTTGTCATGGTCACTAATGAGAATCAAGGAGAATCAATGTAATCAATGAGAGTTATGGTTAAGTGTTAGACGAGACAACGGACTCAGTTTAAAAAAAAAACTGCAAAGGAAAACCATTATCTCATAATACAGGAAACTATGCTACTGTCCACCATTATACTGTCCAAATATTAAGTATATTGAAGAACATATTATGCCAAAATGGCACTACAATTACTACTAATTTGTGTATGTGCCGTCTCATTAACAATATGTGTTTGTTATTAAAGGGCGATCTGGCTAACAACAATGAAGAAACTGTGTTTTGAATTAACATAAAACATAAGAAACGGATACCTTCGAGATTAACAAAAATAAAACATATTAAAAGCCATACACATTAAATTAAACTTTTTTGTGAAGAAAAACACATTCTACATAGAAAACTATAATACTACGACACATCAGATTAATACAGAGTGGGCTGAATGGCCCATGGATGGCATGGTACGTGTAAAACAAGAAACGGGCAGCTCAAGGAGGTGGCTTCAGGGAATCAATGATATCTTGAAATTTCACCAGAGAAGAATTCCAGATACGAATTCTTTCAGACAGGATATGATGAGAGCAACGTTCCTCAAATGACACGCAGCTCCATGAACAAGAGAGATGAGAAAACGGTTTTTCCACAAATATACTATTTACTGGTTTTCCTATGTAATACGAAGGAAGCTGCCAAAAAAGTATTAATTATTCTAATTAGAGCAAACGATGGACAATATCGGCACAATATTTAAACTGTATATGCGGAGAAGTTGATGGCAACAAGAACCAAAGTTTACATTGGTGACCAAGTCAAAAGAGATGTATGTAGCGGCTGAAGTCATATTGTGTATCCCAATGGAACATATACAGGTATAAATCAGAATGCCCTGCCAGTTCGAACTAAATACTAAATGAACCAAGTTTGATCGCTGCCTGTGTTTTAGGTGCGACTTCAATCACTCGATAACAAAAGAGTGTAACGGACTAGCCGAAAAGATTGTGCCAACAGATGTCAACCTTGAGCAGCAGCTGTTTAGATAACGTTTCCAGAAAGTGGTCCTCGCACCAATTAAGTCTGCCCTAGCAGCTGTCACCACAAGTATAACCAAGAGCCAAAGGATAAAGAAAGTACAAAATGATGCGATGGTCAATATGTTGGTGTTTACGTGAGACACGCCAAGCTGAGCAATGGGGTATCTTATTCTTTTATTGTCCAAGTGTGAATGGCATTATCATGACCTGGAGGATGCGATTATACCTGAAGATACGCGCAGAACAAAGAGCATCCACAACACACCGAACTCAACACAGGGAAAAGCGATAGGCTAAAAACTGACAAATCAGGGTTGGATCGCACAGAATATGTCATCAAAAAGGTATGTTGATTTATCAGCACGAACACCAGCGAGGGGTGGTTTCCGGTGCCTTCATCAGTCCATGACACATTCTAGTTAATTGTTACACTCGACAGAAAATGGATGGAGCAGAAACCGGACCTGTTTGATGCAGAGGTCAACGACTTATTCTGGGACAATACGAACAGGGAATATGTTATCATTTATACAGAAGGATCAATAATAAGACGCCAAAGGAGTGCATGAACATTTATATCACATTCTACAAACACAATAATCAAAGAAGTCTGCGTTTATGACAACGAGTAGCATGACAGCTTCAAGTGATGACAGTGACCAGGGCATTATCTAGTTGGAGAGACAGGACTACATCTACACATGTATACTAAATGATTATATAAGCATTATAAGAATAGTGGATGCAGGCTCTGTACGCTAGCAATGGGTCGAGTCATAGCAGAAGTCAATAATAAACCGTGTATCATTTCTGTCCGCGTCTGGAAATGCAGAAGTCTGGAGAAATAAAAAAAATAATGATGGGAGTAACATGAGTACAACATATGAGAGGCTTAGTGTGCTTTGAATATTCATCAATTAACACAGAACTGAATTTTTTAGTCCCTGATACTGCTGGAAAGGTGAGGAGGGGGTATGTTAGAACCTGATACTGCTGGGAAATTGAAGGAGGAGGGGATATGTTAGTCCCTGGAGGACCGGGAAAGGAGAGGACGGGAATTGTTAGTCCCTGATACTGCCGTAAAGTGAGGAGGGAAATTGTTAACTCTGGCGCAACGGGAAAGGTGAGGACGGGATTTGTTATTCCCTGACGCACCGGAGAAGGTGAGGAGGGGATTTGTTAGTCCCTGACGCACAGGGAAAGGTAAGGAGGGGATTTGTTAGTTCCTGACACTGCTGAAAAGGTGAGGAAGGGATTTGTTAGTCCCTGGCGCTGCGGGAAACGTGAGAACATGATTTATTAGTCCCTGACACTGCTGGAAAGCAGAGGAGGGGTTTTGTTAGTCCATGTCGCTGCGGTAAAGGTGAGGAGTGGATTTGTTAGTACCTGACGAACCGGTAAAGGTGAGGAGTGGATTTGTTATAGTCACTGACACTGCCGTAAAGGTGAGGAGGGAAATTGTTAGTCTCTGGCACACCTGAAAGGTAAGGCGGGGATTTGTTATTCCCTGACACTTCTGGAAAGGTTGGACGGGGTTTTATTAGTCCCTGACACTGCTGGAAAGGTGAGGATGGGATTTGTTAGTCCCTGACACTGCTGGAAAGGTGAGGATGGGATTTGTTAGTCCCTGACACTGCTGGAAAGGTGAGGATGGGATTTGTTATTCCCTGACACTTCTGGAAAGGTGAGGATTGGATTTGTTAGTCCCTGACACTGCTGGAAAGGTTGGACGGGGTTTTATTAGTCCCTGACACTGCTGGAAAGGTGAGGAGGGATTTGTTAGTGCCTGACACTGCTGGAAAGGTGAGGAGGTGATTTGTTCGTACCTGTCGCAACGGGATGGTAAGGGCGGGATTTATTATTCCCTGACACTTCTGGAAAGGTGAGGAGGGGATTTGTTAGAACCTGACACTGGTGGAAAGGAGAGAAGGGGTTTTATTAGTCCTTGACACTGCTGGAAAAGGTGTGGAGGGGATTTGTTAGTCCCTGACACTGCGGGAAAGGTGACAACAGGATTTATTAGTCCCTGACACTGCTGGAAAGGTGAGGAGGGGATTTCTTAGTACCTGACACTGCTGCAAAGTTCAAGAGAGTATTGGTTAGTACCTGACACTGCTGGAAAGATGAGGAGGGGATCTGTTAGTACCTCACACTGCTGTATAGGTGAGAAGGGGGTGTGTTAGTACATGACACTGCTGGAAAGGTGAGGAGGGGGTTTGTTAGTAGCTGACTCACCGGGGTGGGTTGGGACGGGATTTGTTATTCCCTGACACTTCCGGAAAGGTGAGGAGGGGATTTGTTAGTACCTGACGCTGTTGGAAAGGTGAGGAGGGGATTTGTTAGTCCATGACACTGTTGGAAATGAGAGGAGGAGATTTGTTATTCCCTTACCCTGCGGGAAAGGTGAGGAGTGGATTTGTTAGTCCCGGGCGCACCGGGAAAGGTGAGGTCGCGATTTATTAGCCCCTGACGCACCGGGAAAGGTGAGGTCGCGATTTATTAGCCCCTGGCGCACCGGGAAAGGTGAGGTCGCGATTTATTAGCCCCTGGCGCACCGGGAAAGGACATGAGGGAAATTTTAAATTCCTGACGCTGCGATAAACGTTAGGAGGGAAATTGTGGCCACGATATACAGAGTTCAGCGGCAATAACGAAAATTCATTTGACTAAATCAATCATCATCAACAAATATATATTCTTGGAATGTGTGAAACAAAATGGCTAGGAACGGAAAGAATAAAACTAAAAACAATAGGAATGATTGTATCATCAGGACACCAGGAAACTGGAGCACAACATAGTGCATGGGTAGCTATAATTTTATCAAGTAATGCTCAGAAGACACTAATAGAATGTGAAGCAGTAGAGCCAAGACTAATGAGAACAACATTTAAACAACCAAAAACAAAATAAAATTACAAATTAACCACTACTATGCACCAACCACCGATAAGGATGACTTAGTTTAAGACGAATTATATAAACAGTTACAATGTCAAATGGATACATGACGAGCCCAGGATATTATAATCGTGCTTTGAGACCTAAATGCTAAAGTAGGATCAGACAACAGAGGCTTCGAAGAGATTTTGGGAAAACATGGACTTGGAGATGTAAACGAGAATGGAGAGATATTTGTGAATTTCTGCGCCCTTAATCAAATGAGATTAGGAGGAACAATATTCCAACATAAAAGAATACACAAAGCTACATGGGTGTCACCAGATTATAGAACGGAAAATGAAATTGATCACATATGTATTAATAATAAGTTTAAGTCATCCTTACATGATGTAAAAGTTTATAGAAGGGCAGATGTAGATTCAGATCATCATCTTCTGATTGACAAACTCAAACTAAAAAGATATACTACAACGAATAGAGGTAGAAAGTATGTCAATGTATGTTTTCTTAAAGAACAAGGTATTAAAGATAAATTCGAAAACACAATATCAAACAAATACCAAGTCCTCCAACAACTAGAAAATACAGTACATATAGAAGATCATTGGAAACAGGTAAAAGATATGTGGAAAGAGACATTCCAAGGAACACTAGGGAAAAGTGAACGACAGAAAAAGGCATGGATGACAGTAGAGGCCATTGATAAAATTAAAGAAAGAAAGAACAAAAAAAGCGGACATGAATAAAAAAAACGAGAAGTATTAAAGCCAAGACACAAGAAGCTTACACAGAGGTGAACAAAGTAGTGAGCAGATGCATTGAAAGAGATAAGAGGAAATATATAGATGAACTAGCTAAAGATGTAGAAGAAGCAGCAAATAGAGGCAATAGAAAAAACAGTGCAGCAGTACAAAGAAATTAAGTAGAAAATACAAACAGGCCAATGCCTTTATTAAAGATAAGAAAGGAAATCTGCTTAGTAATATAAGGGAACACATGGTGAGATGGAAGAAGCACTTTGAAGAACTTTTGAACAGACCCGGCTCAAATAATCCTCCAGATATATTACCAGCAGAGGAAGAGTTACACGTTAACTGTGGAAAATCAAGAAAAGAAGAAATAATGAAAGCCATCAAGCTATTAAAATGTGGTAAAGCCACAGGACCAGATGAAATTTCTTCGGCAGCCATCAAAGCTGATATTAACACCTCTGCCAACATGTTACATAAACTAATAGATAACATTTGGTAGAGGGAAGAAATACATAAAGACTGGAAAGAAGGTTATATGATCAAACTACCAAAGAAAGTAAATTTACAGGAGTGAACAAATTATAGGCGAATTATGTTACTATCAGTGCCAGGAAAAATATATAGCAGAATCATTCTGGAAATACTGAAAGTGGCCACAGAGAAATATTTGAGAGATGAACAAGTAGGTTTTAGGAAGAACAGATCTTGTGCAGATTAAATAACTACTCTACGTATAATAGTTGAACAAAGTTTAGAAATAAAATCCACACTTTATATTGGATTAATAGATTACGAAAAGACATTTAATAGTTTAGACAGAAGAATGCTTTGGAAATTGCTGAGTCATTACGGAATTTCCATAAAGTTTATTAACCTGATAAAAACAATGTATGAAGGAACGAAATGTAGTGTGGTCCATGAAGGACAGCTTACAGAAGCATTTGAAATAAGAACAGGAGTAAGGCAGGGATGTCTTCTGCCTCCATTTCTCTTTCTACTGGCCATAGATTGGATTAGGAAAATAACTCTAAACAACAGCAACGTAATCCAGTGGTCACTTACCAAGCAACTGGATGATTTAGACGTTGCTGATGACATAGCTCTCCATCAACAGATGCAGGATAAAATGAGTATACTTGATGAGAAATCACAGCAGATGGGACTTAAGATTAATAGAAATAAGACCAACATTATGAGAATTAATGCAATTGGATTTAATCAAATAAAATTAGGAGAAATACATTTACTAGACGTACAATCTTAAATATATCTGGGCAGAAATATAGATAAAGAGGGAGAAACAGAAAATGATACCAAAATAAGGATATCAAAAGCAAGAGGAGCATTGGGAAACATATGACAATCCAAAGAAAAATAGATTAAATACAAAAATTTAAATTTTCAACTCAAATCTAAAGTCAGTCCTATTATATGGCTGTGAAACTTGGAGAACAACAAAATTGACAATCACGAAGATACAGAATTTCATTAATGGATGCTTACGCGGAATAAAAGGATGGAAATGGCAGGACAATCACTAACATAGAATTATGGAAATGTACCACGCAAATACCAGTGGATACAGCGAAGATGATGGCACTGGATAGGACACACACTGCGGAAGCCAACTGAGAGTATTACACAACAGGCCCTTTTTGGAATCCCCAGGAGGAAAAGACAAAGAGGAAGGTCATGGAATTCTTGGAGAAGACAGATAGAACCAGTGATAAAGATGACGGGGAAGACATGGAATGATCTTAAAAGAATGGCAAAAAAACTGATCGACTTGGAAAATGTTTGTTGAAGACCAATGCTCCACGGGGAGCTAAATAGGTAGAAGAGGAAGAAAAGACGCATCATCAACATCATTGTCATCATCATCATGATCATTAAGTAGCATGCCTGTTGGTGTAGGTGATCAAGTCTATCCATAACTTTCGATCTCTACAGTTATTATTCATTTCTGATATTGACCTTCTGCCAGGCCATTCTCTTAAGTTGTCTAGTATTTTTTTCACTTTGTTTCCATCTATCTCTTCTTCGCTCAGTATTCACAACTGTTACAATATGTTTCAGCTGTTCCCTTCTCAATAGATGGCCAAAAATAACGATTATTTCTTCTTAATATTGGAGATTAGCCATCTTTTTGCTGTGGCCTCGTTTATAACGTTTTCATTACTCTTTTTGGCTTTCTGTGGTGATCTCAACATTCTTCTGTAAAACCACATTTCTACAACCTCCTGTGATGTCCTTACCTGTGTCCTATTGATCAGGATTTACAACTTTTACAACATAACATTTAACAACTCGTTTTCTTGTTTCTATTGTCAAAAATGGAATGCACATTTTTAAACTTCAAGTTTTGGAAAGCTGCTTTTGCCTGATCCATTCTGCATCTCACCTTTATTGTACATCTACCATTTGAAGTTAACATTGTTCCCAGATGAATACATTAATTTACCTGCTCTAATATTGTTCCATCAGAATTATTGAGTGCCGTCTCCGCATCCAGCGTTGGCTACTATAGATAGCCTTACCTATCTTTCTCTTGTTTTAATGGTGCAGCTGGTCATAGGGTGACTTGTCCATCCTTGGATATTACTCGCCCACGAGTATATATACATATATATATATATATTCAACTTATTTTGATTATGCATTGCGGTAAAGTCTTTTGCTTTGTTGCTACCATTACTTCTTTCTGTTTTGTTATTGGGGCTGAGTCCTTTATTTTAGCGGTCTTTCATTGTAAAAAAAAAATGAAAAGTACCCCCGTCACGCCAAGTAGCGTATAGGGAATATGGTGTTAGTAACCATACATTCTACAGACCTTCGGCACATGATTTTTGGGGTAATGTGGTCGGTATTACGCTCGTGCCGTTTTACTTTCCCAGAAAAGATTCCGGTACCCATAAAAGGCTGGGTGAACTGGTGCCGTCGGTTGGTATCGAACCCTACCTCTTGTCCTTTGTAGTCCATTTCACTAACCACTGAGCTATTGCGGCTCCCTGTCTTTCACTGTAATTTTTTTGCATCTCATTTTCACACTTATCGATTACGACAGTAACATCGGCATACTATTTATAATATCGTTTATATTATAACATCCGACTAATAGATCAATAGAGACAGTATATACAACTTGTTCACATTTTCCAAACACAATTTCTTCTATTTCTATTACATCCTGCTAATACTTCGTTTCATATTCCATACTTACATAACGTGTCGGGGTCCCTTTCAATAAAACCTAGAAAGAGAAGATGTTACATGTAATGAAGTGAACCACGTATGTATTAAAATGATTTGTTCAAGAAAAAAATAAAATCCATGGAGATATTAAAATATCTTCGTAATCGTATTTATTATTAAGCAGAACATCTATGTGAAGTGCATACTTTTTAAAATAGAAGATTTGTGAATTTATATGTGTTGGGGTGATTCAGCATCATGTATCATGATCTTTGCACAACCTTGCATTCACCAAGGCCTGTTTTAATGATTATGTCTCTAGCTATGCCACCCGTTTCTTCTGTTGTCATGTTCAAGACCCATTAACATCTTAAACCCACTCTGTCTCCCATTCCTTGTCTTATAATCTACTGTGATTTGCAAAAAAAAAAAAAACTTTAAAACATTGTGAATTATCAATTTATATTTTTGTTTTCAGAATCATCCTAAAATGTGTTATTACTACTTTACAGGAAATTAAACTTATTATAAATGTTATGTTTTAGAAGCATCAATGGTCATTTGGAAGCATCACCTGTAAAATAATCTTGCTAAACCAAAACAGACTGTCGTGGTGTCTTACTATTGTACTTATCATCGCAAAATTTATAATCAGAATTAATGATAATCTCTAACCAGTTAGTCTGTCATTATATCAATGGTCCATCCATGAGGACATTCAGAATGACAGCTTGATACATTGTTTTTTCGGCACTCAATTTCAACGAAACTGGCAAGACAGTCAGAAGGACCATTACCTACTATAACCTAGAGCCCTAGCACAACAATAAAGACTCTTGTTAGACTAGACCTTCCCAGAGCTTTTAATTACTCCCATGACCAGCTAAATGTGATTTCCTGAGTGCACTCATTGAGTCACTAAGAAACCACACATGCGTACAAATCTGTGACTCAATCCTTCATCATCATCACGTACCAAGCCTGCTGGCGTAGGTGATATGTCTCTCCACAACTTTCGATCTCGACAGTTGTTTATCATTTCTGTTGTTGACCTTCTGCCAAGCCATTCTCTTAAGTTGTCTGGTATTTTAATTTCTTTGCTTCCATCTATCTCTTCGTCCCTCAATTTCCCCAGTTGTTACAATATGTTCCAGCTCTTTATACCCATTACATAACCCAAAAATGATGATTGATACTTGCTAATATTGGAAATTACCTCTCTTTATGGTTTGGCCTCTTTCAGAACGTTTTCATTTCTTTTCTTTGCTCACCATGGTATTCTCAACATTCTTAAGTAAAATCACATTTCTACAGACTCCAGTGATGTTCTTGTCTGTTGTCCTATTATGGATTAACATCCAAATGTTAAGATTGGCTCTACAAAACATTTGCGAACTCTTTTTCATGTTTCTATTGTCAAAAATGGATTGCATTGTATCTTCCTCATTTTTTGGAAAACTGATTTTGCCTGATCCATTCTGCATCTCACTTCTGTTGTACATCTCCCGTCTGAGGTGAACAAAGTTCCCAAATATTTAAATTCATTTACCTGTTTTAATATTGTTCCACTTATCTTTATTTTGCACTGAGGTGATGTCTTTTTCTTTGTTGTTACCATTATCTCTGTCTTTCTGCTATAAAGGCTGAGTCCTTTATTTTTGCTTTCTTTCACTATAATGCCTAACATTACTTGTACCTTATTTTCACTCTTAGCGATTAAGACTGTATCATCAGCATACCTTAGATTATTTATATTATGACCTCGGATTGTTAATCCAGGCATGTCCCTTATGGATCTTAAAATAATATCAATATAAATATTAAACAAATCTGGTGACAGCACACACACATGCCTAACACCCGGTTTTAGTTCTTGAAATATTCCCACTTGGTTTTTAGTTCTTATGGCCGCTGTTTGTTGCCAGTACATGATCTTTATTATTCTTAGAGCTTTGCTGTCTACTTTATGCTTTCTAAAATGTTGATTTTTTTCTTAGTGGGGAGCCAGTAGTGGGTGTGATATGCACTCCAAGGTATGGTGACAGCTTTACAAGGAAGGAACACGACACAATACTGACGTCCCAGCCTGTGGCCTTTTTCAGAATAAAAGGACAACGGCAACAAACGGTTAACAATTAACTATAACTACATGTCTGATGATAAAGTATAGAAGGAGAGGAGAAGTCAGATGGTACGACAAGAAAAGAGAGACATATATGCGCTAGGAGAGAGGAAGTATGATGGTGTAGAGATAGAAACAAGTAAATAACCTATCTTTAAATGTATATAAAACATGGAATGACTTAGCTGAACGACTGGTCAGTCCTGGGTAATGGAACATCATCCGAATGAATGGTTCGCATAGGTATCACAGGGTAGAAACAAGCTAGAACATGACAGGGAACATGAATTGTCGGATTACAACTGTGAGTGTGTGGGGGGGGGGGGGGGGGTAAGGGGAGGGAAAAGGCCACGCCAGTCAGACCGCTTACGTAAACACTTGCCGGAGGTCAAGGGATAGACACGCGCCCTAACCAATAGCCCGGGTGGGACATGTCTGAGCAAACAAAGAAAGAGAGGAGGTAGAAGTGGGAGTTAAGTGGCCTCATTAAAAAAAAGATACGGACAATACAGAAGGGTAACCAGGGAGGGAAAACTAGTGCAGTCACAAGAAGAGGACCAACGTGAAAGTGAATCAAAAGGACATGTAGTGACTGTGAGAAAAATTAGAAAGAGTGAGTGCATCGGATGGGTAAGAAGTGGGTGAATAGAGAAGTAAGTCCACAGAAAGGGGGGGGGGGTAGGGTGAGGAAAGAAATATGGAGAGGAAGAATAAGAAAAAAGGTCCGTGTAAAATGGATAGGAAAAGAAGAGAAGGGCCGGAAGTAGATAGATAGATAGATAGATAGATAGATAGATAGATAGATAGATAGATAGATAGATAGATAGATAGATAGATAGATAGATAGATAGATAGATAGATAGATAGATAGATAGATAGATAGATAGATAGATAGATAGATAGATAGATAGATAGATAGATAGATAAGGGGTTTGAAGGAAGTGCAGTAATTGAGGAGTGATGCCGAAGAAGTTACTACATAGATAGGTTGAGAAGTAGAAACATGGGGAAACTGAGGTGGATAATAAGAGAGGAGGTGTCTAAGTACCAGACAAGAGGGTATTGATAAGTGGTGACTTCAAATGAATGGTGATGAAGGAGTGAACTAGGAGTAGATCAACTGGAGTGGTGGGTAAGACGTAGATCAATAGAAGTGTGTGGATAGATGGTGGAATCAGCAGAGAGAGGTAGTATACTAGGAGTGTATACAAGAATGGTGAAGTGGAGCACAGGAAGGTCGTTCGAAGGAAAGGGGGGGGGGGAGTAGTGTAGAATAGGACTAAAAGTGGACATCAGGATGAGGGGGAACTAGAATAGTAGGTTTATAAAATGGTGACTACAAATGAATAGAGGGAGAGGGGTGAAATAGAATAGTAGGTTTATAAAATGGTAACTACAAATGAATAGAGGGAGAGGGGTGAAATAGAATAGTAGGTTTATAAAATGGTGACTACAAATGAATAGAGGGAGAGGGGTGAAATAGAATAGTAGGTTTATAAAATGGTGACTACAAATAAATAGAGGGGGAGGGGTGAAATAGAATAGTAGGTTTATAAAATGGTGACTACAATTAAATAGAGGGAGAGGGGTGAAATAGAATAGTAGGTTTATAAAATGGTGACTACAAATAAATAGAGTTGGAGGGTGAACTAGAAGTAGATCAACAGAGAAGTAGTAGGTGAGATGTTGATCAATAGACTTGGAAGGAGACAGGGTACAGCCAACATTGAGAGGTAGTGTGATAATCAGGAAGTTGTGCACTGGAAAGTTGTTAGTAGAGAGGGGGTGGGGTGTGTTTGGGAAGAAGAGGGCAAGATGAGGGGTATCTCAAAATGATAAGGAAAGAAGAGGTAGACTATGAGTAGAAAAACAGAGAGTAAGTGAAACAGGTAGTGGAGTACAGAGGTGGATGGAGGGAGTGAGAGAAAGAGTGGTCCTTAGAGGGCACAGGTATACATTGACGCCCCGAGGGATTAGGCAACCCTAAATAGTGACAAAGAGGAAATCATCTTCGTCTTGGCAAAAGCGAAGAAGTCTAAGAAGCTGAGAATAGGGAAGAGAGTTCTTACAGGATGAACGGTGAGAGTAGTAGTAGTGAAGGAAATTGTGGAGTCGGTTGCATTGTAGAAGAATGAGGTGAGAAGATGAGAGGTGCCCAATAAGACTATGATGTCTAGGAACGATACGGAGGAGGTCGAGATATGTTAGGTGATGTGGATAGAGGGGCAGAAATGTGGTAGGTGATGTGGATAGAGGGCTGGGAATGTGGTAGGTGATGTGGATAGAAGGGCAGAAATGTGATAGGTGATGTGGATAGAGGGCTGGGAATGTGGTAGGTGATGTGGATAGAGAGCTGGGAATGTGGTAGGTGATGTGGATTGAGAGCTGGGAATGTGGTAGGTGATGTGGATAGAGGGCTGGGAATGTGGTAGGTGATGTGGATAGAGAGCTGGGAATGTGGTAGGTGATGTGGATAAAGGGGGAAAAATGTGGTAGATGGTGTGGATAGATGGGAAGAAATGTGGTAGATGATGTGGATAGAGGGGCAGAATTGTGGTAGGTGATGTGGATAAAGGGGCAAAAATGTGGTAGATGATGTGGATAGAGGGGCAGAAATGTGGTAGATGATGTGGATAGAGGGGCATACATGTGGTAGGTGATGTGAATAAAGGGGCAAAAATGTGGTAGATGATGTGGATAGAGGGGCAGAAATGTGGTAGGTGATGTGGCTAGAGGGGCAAAAATGTGGAAAATGACTTGGATAGAGGGGCAAAAATGTGGTAGGTGATGTGGATAGAGGGGCAGAAATGTGGTAGGTGATGTGGATAGAGGGGCAGAAATGTGGTAGGTGATGTGGATAGAGGGGCAGAAATGTGGTAGGTGATGTGGATAGAGGGGTGGAAATGTGGTAGGTGATGTGGATAGATGGGCAGAAATGTGGTAGGTGATGTGGATAGAGGGGTGGAAATGTGGTAGGTGATGTGGATAGAGGGGCAGAAATGGGGTAGGTGATGTGGATAGAGGGGTGGAAATGTGGTAGGTGATGTGGATAGAGGGGCAGAAATGGGGTAGGTGATGTGGATAGAGGGGTGGAAATGTGGTAGGTGATGTGGATAGTGGGGTGGAAATGTGGTAGGTAATGTGGATAGAGGGGTGGAAATGTTCGACATATTCAATGAAATGAGAAATCTCATCTTCGGAGAGGTCAGTCAGACCAATGCAGTCATCGATGTACCTACGATACATAAGGAGAATAGAGCACTGACAGGTGTGGATGATCTGATGCTCGAGGTTACCCATGAAGAGACAAGCATAGCTAGGGTCCATTTTGATGTCTATCGCCACACCGTTGATCTGGGTGAGGAAATTGCCGTTGAACTCGAAGGAATTGATGTTCTAGACTAGTTCCGCTTGACGGAGGAGGACGCCAGAGGCAAGAGAAGGAAAAACTAGAAAAACCTCCGGTCCAGGAAAAACTGAAGAGCTCGAATGCCGTCGGAGTGGGAAATAGAAGTAACAAGAGAGCAGACCTTCATAACGAAGAGGCGGTCAGAAAGGAGGGTGATCGCGGCAAAGATGTTGAGGGCGTGGTGATGGGCACCAAAATATATAAATGTAGCGCATCTCTCTCTCTCTCTCTCTCTCTCTCTCTCTCTCTCTCTCTCTTTACCTATCGTACCATTTGACTTTCCTCTCCTTCTATACTTTATCATCAGACATGTATTTATAGTTAATTGTACTTCACCGTTTGTTGTATTTGTCCGTTTATTGTGAAGAAGGCTACAGGCCGAAACGTCAGTATTGTGTTGTATTCCTTCCTTGTGAAGCTGTCACCATACCTTGGAATACTTATCACACCCCACTACTGGCTCTTTGCTGCCTTCTTTATCGCAGCATTGCAGTTATTTGCCTGTTCGATATTTCTTGGTGCTTTACCTTGTCAAATGCTTTGTGTGTAATCTATGAAACATAGTAACAGATCTGTCTCCTCTATGGCTTCTTCTACTAAAGATCTGATGATGTATATGGCATTGCTTGTTCCTTTATGTCAAACAAAATCACTCTGTTCATCACTAAATTCTGAGCTGATTTTGTTTCGCATTCTTCGCATGATAATTCTTAATAACATCATAGGCATGCGACTTATAAGGCGTATTGTGAGATGATCATCGCATTCAATCGTACCAGATTTCTTTGGTAGGGATATGAATATTGATTTAAGCAGGTCGCTTTGTATATATCCTTTTTGTAGATATAATTGATTATTTTTGTTACTATTTCTATTAAAAAATCTCTCATGGCGCCGATTTCTTTTTTATATTATTTGGTCCATGAGCTTTCCCTGCTTTCATATTGCGCAAGACGTCTTCCAATTCTTCTCTGAGTATGTCTGGTCCTTCTCCATTATCCTTAATATTTACTTCTGCTCGTTCATCATTATAAAGATCTTCAATGTATTCTATCCATCGTTCCATTATGCTTTCTTGTTCAATCAACAGTGCTCCTTCCTTTGATCTTAAGCAACCGGTTTTTGATTGCGTTTTTCTTCCTGTTAATTCATTAATTTGTTTGTATATAGCTTTGGCATCTCCTTTTTGTTGCTTTTCAATCTCTTTGCATCTCTGTTTTAGCCATGTTTCTTTTGCTTCATTTCATTTTAATACAGTTTTTTTAAAACTCTCATACTCACCTTTATTTTCTGTATTTCTTCCTCTTGTATCCATTAGCTGCAAAACGCCATCTGTTATCCACTTCTTTCTTGAATTTGTCATCACTGGTGGTATGAACTCTTTAATTGTTTGTTGCATTGATTTTTTTTTGCATTTCACACTGTTCATTAATGCTTTTATTTTCTCTATTCACTCAATCGATGCCACGATTTGTTGTTTATTCTCCTTCCAGCGTGCTGATTATAATGAAAAGAACGAACCGGCCTACATCGACACTCGTATCTTCATTCATCATCAAGTACTATGTCCTCAACTGAAAACAACGTTAATATATAGCCACAGCCAGGCTTATCTATGGTTTTACTTCTTTCAACCTTCTACCTTTTTTACTCATAAATTTATTGTATACCTGACGTTATGTTTCTGCCCTTATATCTACATTAAATATTGTTACCAAATTATGCCGACGTTTTTGCTTTATGGTGTATGTCTCATAATCCCAGGCCTTATAGTTATATGGTTCAAACCAAAGCTAAACTGAAGAGAAAAACAATTACTTGACACATGTCCTTGTATTTACGAAGAGAGCTAAAGTCTATATTCGGGACACATCTTATTTCTCAGTAAAATCTCATGAAGAATTAAAACATTTGTCACACTTGAGTGAAGTTAACAATATAAATATTATATTATATAATGCTAATTGTCTAACTCGTGAAGCTAATTTACCGCTACGATCGAGTTTAGATTAGGTACATTGTGAGAGATTTGTATTCTTATATTGCCCCCAAAAGAGTTGCTGCTCATGTTAGCACTATAGTATTTCCCCTTATTGTTTCTTCACAAGTGATTGTCATTACTTATTTTGTTTCATAAATTTAAATTCTTTTTATTTTCATTTAACTTGATAGTAACACCATGAGGCTGATGTTGATACACCGTGTTGTCCCAACATTATAACAACCTTTCATCCGGTTCAGATGTAGCGTTCGACTACCAACATTGCTACTGTCCTTATTCGCAATTCAATTTGTAAATACTGTTCCCTAGCTCAAACCACTATGGGTCCAGATATATAAATGGCATACGTTTGGTATTGTAAACAAAGTGAAGCAATTATAAATGGTAACTCCTAAAAATGGTATTATTCGTTATTCACACCCATCCCTGTACTATAGCAAATTGCTTACTCTTAATGGTGATTTAGCTCTGCTGACAATCTGAAAAAAAATTTGAAGACAATTTCAGGAAAAAGAATTATGCAATATATGCACATATTTTGATTGTTTCCACGAATGCTTCCTGTTTTTTTCATTCTAGTTTATGAAAGAGCTACACAGTTGTACCCTCCCAATTGTATGTGTAGCTGTAGTCAGTCGAAGGCCTCGGTATCACTGCACACGCAGTTGGTGCATAAGCTTGAATTATGTTGATATACAGGGTGTTCGCAAAGTCGCAGTGCAGTGAATATTTCTAATATTCAGTAAATGACGTAATCATCATCTACGTACCACAATTCTGTAAACCACATTTATGAACAAACCGCTGCTTCCTTTAAGGTTTTATTTACGTAAAGGACGGGCACTACGCTACTTTCACTGCCTCATTGCTTGAAGGAAATGGTGTTGACGATTGAAAACAGGGTATTTTTTGTTGAGCATGTCTTTCGTAATGGCGGTAAATATACGGATGAAGTCATTAGACAATTCGTGAGGAAATTTCCAGACTCACAATTCCCTCACCGAAATTCTGTTACAAAATTGATCAAAAAGTTTCGTGAAACCGGTAGTGTGGTAGATGCATACCGATCTGGAAGACCTTCAATTTCACGAGACCAAATTATGGAACTCCAAGACAGAATTACAATGAGTCCAAATGCATCTTTAAACCACTTGTCTCAACAGGTGCAAATATCTAAGAGTTCTGTTCACAAGGTTTTAAGAAGTGAACTACACTATCGTCCATACAAATTAACTGAAGTGTCTCAACTCCAAGAAAGAGATTATGAATCCCGTTAAAACTACTGCATGTGGTTTCAGAATTTTATTTATGAACATGGCGCTGCCATCCTTGACGTCACTTTTTCACTGATGAGGCCTGGTTTCATTTATCCGGTTATGTGAACAGTCAGAACAATCGGCTGTGGAGCAGTGAAAACCCCCATGAATTTCATCAATTGCCGCTTTACGATCAAAAAGTCGGAGTGTGGTGCGCTATAAGTCGTATGCGGATAATAAGACCTATATTTTTTAATGAAACAATAAATGCAGAACGTTACCGTACTTTAATTCTGGAACCGTTCATAGCACACCATACAGAACGGGAAATTATGGAATCCTGGTTTCAGCAGGATGGGGCAACAGCACACACAGCCACAACAACACTCAATTATTTAGAAAGCATATTTACAAATCGCATTATTTCACGTGGAATCTGGCCTGCTCGTTCACCAGATATAACACCCCCAGATTATTACTGTGGTGGGCATTGAAGGGGAAAGTTTATGAAAATAATCCGCAGACAATTAATGACCTAAAGACTGAAATAGTAGACAAGATTAAACAAATATCACCAGACATTATTCTGAAGGTTTTCGCAAATATGGAAAGACGAATCGCGACATGTCTTGAGGCCCGTGGTGGACATTTTCAACATATGCTTTAGGCACAACTTTATTGTGTTAATACCAACATTACCCATTATAAGCTCGCCGATAGCAGTCAAGTATATTTGAATAATACCATTTATTTTAAAATGTGTGTGACGCATTAGTTAACCGCATTTCTGGTGACGCTTTTTCTTTAGAGAGTATAAATTCACTGCACTGCGACTTTAAAAACACCCTGTACATGTATTGGCTCTCAATTTTACTAGCAGCATTCTATCTGATACTGGCCAAAATCCTTTCACTGCTTTCTTTCTTCCTCTATCTAACATGATGTCTACTCTTCCTTTGCGTGAGGTTTCCCAAGAGTAAATTACATTTCCACTGTCGCGTTGTAATAAACCTGGGTCTTCCAATCTCATTTCACATAGTCAGAAGGTGTTCAATTGCATTCTCTTTATTTCTTGACTGATGTTTTCTAGTTTGCCAACCTGGAATGTTGATCTAATGTTACAAGTTCATATCGCCAGTGTCTCTTTATTTTTGAATGTGCATACAGTAGCTTGAAGACGATCGGGTGTCACCTAAAATACATGACGTTCCCTACCGGACGAGGTGGCTGTAGAGTCCTCATTAACGTCGTTAGCTGTACTATTAAGTTATGTTTTGACATAATTATACTAGGCAATATGAGAAGGTAGTTTAGCATTACTTTCCTTCTTGACAGTGACTGTACTAGTCGGGGATTGCAGTTAGTGTCTCTATACATGAGATCCTCTGCCTGCTATAGCAGAGTAGGGACCATAACCGGCACTACTTGTCGGCTGCTCCCACAACACCATCCACCACCTGTTCCAATGGCTTTACGTAACCCTGATAGGGGGGCAAAACGGGAGCTTCACCTCGCCCAAGAGTGTCCCGAAGACTAGCCAATGAAGGGAGACGTCTGACTCCTCCATATGGTAGGGAGAACTTTACCCCGCTAACCAGGTTAAGAATATATAACAAAAACTGTAAGCTTTTGAAATGTGGATTTATAGAAGAATATGTATAAATGAATGAAAAGAAAAAAAAACGGTAAAGTTTTATTACAACTAAAATGAAAAGAGAGTTAATAAACATAATTCAAACAAGGCAAATGAGATTTGTGGGGTTTGTTAAAACGAGGTAGACCAAGATTAACATGGACGAGTAACAGTAAAAGATGGACAAGTCAGCCTTTGATAACCTTCACCATCAAATTAGAGACAGATCAGAACGCGTTCCATGGTAGCCAACTTTCGATGCGGGGACGGCACTCAAAGATGGTGAATTTACATATTTTTTTATGAACAACGCAACGACGATAATTATTGACTTGACTTTACTCGCTATTTTGTTTCCTTTCACATCAATGACACGGCAAAGAGTGTAAGTGAGTTATATGGTATGTGACTCGAGAGAATTAGCATCATCAAGGTATCGTGACCTTTCAGTGACCCTTTCTCTTATAGCTCTACCGTTACTTAATAAGGTTAATTACCGTTAATTACTAAGATAGTAATATCCCAAATAATCATACGTTAGTTTTATAAATGTGTGCCAAAAAAACAATTTATTAAAATCCAAAAAACGTGTTTTTTTTCATGCTCATTCTACGTTCATTCGTTTCACACCAAATGAACTAAACACATCAACTTTCATTGCATTGCCTAAAAATAATGGTGTAGTTGAATGCAGTGACCTCAGAACAATAAGCCTAATGAGCCATGTCACAAAAATCTTGCTAAAAGTTATACAAGGTAGGATTAAGAATATAATCAATACTGAATTAGATGAGCAGCAATTTAGATTTAGGAAAAATAACGTGACAAAAGAAGCCATATTCTGCATGAGAATATTAATCGACAAGTACACAGAAGTAAACAAACCAATATATGCCTCCTTCATAGACTACACCAAAGCTTTTGATAGAGTACTCAACAAACAACTTATATAATGTCTAAAAGAGATACTTCTAGAGGACATGGACATACGACTAATATGTAATCTATAATGGAAACAAACAGCAATAATAAAATATAACAAGGAGAACACCCATTGATACAAATAGAGGAGTAAGACAGGTATGCATCCTATCACCAAGCTTGTTCAATCTATAAAAAAAAAAAAAAACATCTCAGAGATGCCAGGCCTAAACATTAATGGTAAGATAATCAATAACGTAAGATACGCTGGCGATACTGTACTACTAGCATAAAATCCTAAAGATCTACAACAATTACTTAATGAAATAAACTTGACAATTAAAAAAATATGAACTAGATATGAATATCAAAAAGATTAAAACTATGCTCATAAACAAAGAAAATACTTAAAACCCACAAGTGGATATCAAAATTGAAGGAAAAACATGGAGACAGTTCAGAACTACAACTACCTTGGAATTACTATAACCAGTGATGGAAAATGTACAAATGAAATAAACAAAAGTATAGGAATGGCAAAAAAGTAATTTTTATGTCATGAAGAACATACTAACATCAAAACAAATAACACCAGGACTAAAACTAAGAATAGTAAAAATAGAACTACTAAAAACAATTCAAACAAGACAAATTCGATTCTTGGGCCATGTTAAAAGACACAACAGCCTTCTAAAAGTAATCCTGGAGGGGAAAATACAAGGTAAAAGAGGCATACCATGACTAACATTGACGAGTAACATCAAAAGATGGACAAATCAGTCTATGACAACCTGCACCATCAAAGCAAGAGAGAGTAGAATGGCTCTCCTTGGTTGCCAACCTTCTTTGCGTATACGGCACTCAATGATGATGATGATACTTTGATCCGATTTGCCTCGAGGAATTATTACACATAATATCCGTTATGCTATGTTAAATTAGAATGCTAAATACAGCAACCCGGACAAACCCATAGGTGATCCTGTCTTCTCCGCAAAAGCCGACCGCGACTAGTTGTGCCAGTTCGGTGTTGGTTGACAATTCATCTCATTCATTGAGAACATCGCTCTGTTCTGGCAGCACCAGATTTCACTCCCAGTTCCCAATGTCTATATAGCCATGTATTTTTATTTCTGTCAAAGTCCTTTGTTTCAGCTATCTTCTGCACATTATTAATGATATCTACCCGATCCTTTGGTTGCCCAAAATTTAGGGTAATTACCGTTATCTACCCCACCCCCCCCCAAACTAAAATTTTCCCAAACTAAAATCCAATTACCAAAATAAAATTTTCATATTGCTGAATCAGTCAGTATGTTCGCTCTGTCGTTGCTCTCAACACCAGCATGGGCGAGACATATATGACAGTGATCCTACAAATCTCTGTGTTGATCTCATCCATTGACGACAAATAGGGGCTGACTCAACTTTGCGGATCATGTTCATTGAGTCACTCAGCACACACACACACACACATACACACACATACACACACACAAGTCTCCAGCCAATCAAAATCCTCCGTTGGTTGGGGACTCGTGTATGTGTGCGTATGTGTGTGTGTGTGTGTGCTGAGTGCCTTGAGTAGTGTAGGTGGATCTCAGAAGCGCTGCCGAAATAGAATCCATTATAATGGGGTATTCATCACCATGTGTCAAGTACTCACACATCCCTAATTGTCCATGATCAGAAACTGTGGATCGTTGTGATCAGATTATTTTATAGAACGTGAAATCAGGACCTCTCCTCTCATCAGACTTCTGCCATATACGGTCTGTGGTCTGAAAATCGGGGATCATTCGGTACCGAGTGGTACCGTTCATTCTTTTAATGTAAACGTCCGAATATTGAAAGCGATTTTGATGTGCAAAGGTTGTTTATCATCTCTACACACTTTACTGTTTTTGTACTGTCAGCACGCACCTTGAATTGCCTCGACTGTTCGTTAACATCCGCCTTAAGTACTTGAAATATCTCTGAGGGCTGAAGGGTCTGAGATCAGTCCTTCACCAGTGTATCCGCCACACTTTAATAGCCTGCCTTTGTTCTACCCAAGGTTTGTTGACCTCATCGTCCCACCAAGGGGAAAGTATCCATCTCTTTTGTTTTCTAGGTGTGCTTTTGATTTTATTAATTTAATATAACTAATGATATCTTCTCTATTGGGTCTTTAATGACTGTGGCTTTCATGGACATTTACTTACATTTCTCAACTTTAACAAAATCTGAAATAAAACATATTAGCTTGTCAAACTTGTTTGTCAAACTTGTCATGGTAACTAGAGTAATGAACAGCGTAGAAAGTGGTTTTATATTTGTTTTTCCATATTCTGAAGCTGGGTGTACTACAACTAATGTGTTTGTTCACACAACTGACCTCGGTCTTCTATTTTGTGCAAAACTATCTAACTTTTTCTTTTTTATTCTTGCCTTCCCTGTTTGCATTTAGAAGTCGAGGGGAGATATACTTTGTCGTTTAGTGTTCATCTCTTGGCTTTTGTTGCTGATATGTTTGGTTATGTTTCTAATATTTCAATATATTCCATCATTCCATCTTTAATCGTAATCGATGTTTGTTAAAGGCTCGATGTACTGTTTTTTTTTTTTGTCTTTCTGTATCATTACGTAACTAATTGTATATGTTATTTCTTTATGTAAAACATGTCGAACATTATTACCAGCTTTTTCACTGTTCTTCATATATGATCATACCTCTCATGATGTTTCCTGTTCTTCGACTCACACATATCATTTAGGTAGTTGTTTTTCTTTTATTTATTTCAGTCTAGATTCCAGGTCTACCATTGGTAGCACAACGTTGGGATGAGACTGTACTTTAGAGAGCCCGTTTTGTTGGTGTTAATTTTTCGATGATTTTGCCAGCTTTGTTGCAGCCTTAATCTATTAATGTTCCTTGTGAAAATTGGTGCTTGTCACCACAGTTCTTATATATTTAAATTCCACGCTTGATTTAATTATCTGCCCTCATCTTTATATTGATGTTACTTTCTCTTTTTCGACATTCGTGACTTCCTTCTTCTTGGTGTTAATTGTAATGATCTATTGTTTGTCTGTGCTGTAACTTATAATTAAGTGTCCCTGTAGTTCTTCTATTTTTCCCATGTATTTGTACGTAATCGTCTGCACCCATACATGCGTTAATCTATTATGTGATCGGTTGGTTCACTAACATACATATGTAGTCCATGCAGGTAATATTTTTTTTTGGGGGGGTGGGGTAGATAGGTGAGGATAGTAAACACTCCTGTCTTACTCCTGTTCCAACATCGAAATGGTCTATGTAGCCTGCTTCTGTTCTGATTGTGCACATGATGTTGAGTTGAGACTTTTCATTAAGTTGGTTATATGTTGGCTTAATCCATATGTTGTAAGTATATCCCATAGTTGTCCTCTGTTTAATCGATTGAATACTTTTTTCATGGTCTATGTTTCATGCTATATAAACTTATTAACTTTGTTCTGTCGTCTTGTCTGCAAGCTGGTTTTAGTGTAATTAGTGCCAAATGATGAGCATTAATTTCCATTTTAAAATGTTCTAACTTGTGACCAGAATTGGCATGACACATTGTGTAAAAAAAGGTAGCAATAAGTTTATATTACATTAATGCATTAATACCGTCAAGTTTTAATATGCTACTATTGCTATACTAGGTTATTTAATTTACCGATTCGTTATTGCGTTCGTATAACGTCCATTGACTCTAGAAAAACAGAAAATAAACATTTGATAAATCAGTAGTAATAGTTATTTTAAAATTAGGCAACCCACGTATGTAGATGAACATGTAACCAAGGTTTTGGAGGTTTCTAGAACTCGATTAGGTTTGATTCTAGCTTAATGTCATGTTTAATATAAAATAAATAAAAGTTATCAACATTCTGTATGTGTTGATGTCTGCTATTCTAGGATTATGTGGTTTTCATACAGTGCGATTTGACTCTGTCAGTGTCTTATGTTTGTTTACTGCCTTACTTATATCTAGAGGAAAATATTATAGTATGTGTATGAATGAAAACTCAACAAACATTAATATTTGCTAGTGAACTAAATATGCAGAAAATCTAGGAATGATGTCAATTATCAGCTTCACTATCTCTATGTATCATAACCATATTCAAACTCACCATCATCGTCGTCAAAAAGGGCAACATCCAACGTGTTCAATGCTTGCTGCACTTGCTTCTCTTTTCGGCGTTTTCTTTTTTATCTCTTTATATCTGATTTAGTTTACATATTTGTTCATTTTGTTCTATAATTCACAAAAAAGTAAGCTACTCCCGTCGCGCAAAGTGGCGTATAGGGAATATGGTGGTAGTGACCATATATTTTACAGTTCTTTGGCACATTATTGTTGGGGTAATGTGATCGGTATTACTCCCGTACCGCTTTACTTTCCCAGAAAAAAAAACCGGTACCCATTAAAGAGGCAAGAGCAGCAGGAATCGGCTCCCTCAATGAGATAGAACTGCTTGCACAGAACAGAGACAGATGGCGAGATTTGATAAAATATCTTTAAAAGAAAACTGCTAGAACAAAAATTCATATAGGAGAAGGTGTATCTTGGTCTACGCCCTATGGGCCGGTTACGGCTCGAAAGGTCAATAGATAGATAGATAGATTAAAGGCTGGATGAACCCGGAGGCTGTCGGTTGGGATCGAACCCTACCTCTTGTCCTTAGTAGTCCAGTTCACTAACCACTGAGCTATCGACAGAGGTGCATACGTTATGACCAGGACTAACATGACGACGGAGATGATGACAGTGACCAGGGCATTATTCTGGTTAGAGTCACAAGACTACAAACTCGCCTGAATACTGAGTGATTCGATTAGTATGATTTAAAAAATGGAGCCTTGTTTTTTACCTGTTCAATGAGTAGAGTCATTACATAAGTCAAAAATACGTAAAGGCACCTTTGTCTACGTCCCTGGAAATGCGGGATCACATGGAAATGAAAGAGCGGACAGATTGGCTAGCTGCTAGTGAGGAAGGTCAACCACTGGATCGGGCGGACATCAACAATGCCCTCTGAGATGTGGGAAGGGCACAGGACTTTGACAACCATGAGTCCACGTCACTCCTCCGAATGAATGAGATGGGAGTTAAGATGGGCACAACCAGAAACGAGAAACCTAGAGATGGTGTAAGAAGACACATCAACCACCACAGAAGTGGAATCTTCAGTCGCTGGACACTGCGAGATTTACTGATAAGGGGATCACCTATGGACATGTTCGGAGTATAATGCTGATGATCAGCAATATCTCATTAACTCAATAACTTGATCACACAAAAAATGGGTCAGGGTAGATGCCCAACCAAACAGTGTGGGTGGACAGGCAAGTAAAGAGGTCAGTAACGATTTACCACCGGAACGTGTAGAGATAGAGACAATTAGTGGTATGATCTTGTGACAGCAAGTGGGTGATTTGTAGTGGTCATTATATAAAAACTTTTATCTCAAAGTGAAGAAAGATCGAGTAGAGAGTAAAGCAGAAATGGAGAAGACTAACGGCGCATTGCAATCATTTCATCTTGTAAGTATTTGGTTAAAAAGTAACTATTTTCTTTCTGCGTGCCGTTAACATAATCATATAGTAAGAATGAACTATAAGAAGTGCTATATGTAATTGCTGCAACAATGCTTACCGGATGTATGTGTCAACAACTGACCCGTTTATATTAATATGTGATATATATATATATATATATATATAGTATTTTATTCTCTTTTTTCTTTCCTTATTTGCCTTTTAGCGTCGAAGGGGGATATAATTGGTTGTCTTTTGCTCTTCTGTTCGCCTCTGCTCCTGTTATGTTTCCTAGTGATTCAAATTTTCCGTCAATCCATCTTGTTCGTAGTCGTCCCTTGAGCATGATGTTCTCACAACTTTTAGTGAAGGCTCGTTGTGTTGTGTTCTGATCATTCTGCCCTGTCACGTGGCCGAAACATTGCATATATTGTTTCTTTACATATTCTATGGCGAGTGTTATTCCTAGCTTTTTTCTCAGTACTTAATTTCTGATCATGTCTTTCAGGCCGTTTCCTGTCATGCGTCTATCACATTTAATCTCAGCTGTGGTTACATTTATTTGTTTTTCTTGTTTATCTAGTGTGTAGGACTGGCATTGATATCACAACGTTGGGATAACGACTGTACTGAAGAGTGCCTGTGTTGCCTTTAGACGTATTTCCTTGTTCGACAATAGTCGTGATTGCTGGGCAATGATTATATATATAATGTTCCGTCTTGACAGAAGGTTGATAGCAATCAATCATGATAAGTTAGTACTTTGGTAAAGCATTAGTGTCTCATACTGGCTGCTGCTTTACTGAACATCTTGTCTCGTGGCTGAATATGCCAATCCTGGACAGACAGATTGGTCCACACATCGAGCAAGTGTACTCGCGGTACCTGGCCTTGTCTATTTTATCTTGCTCCTTTTGTCTTCTGAATTTGATATCAGCACTGTCTCGAAAGTTATTGTGTCACATTTTATTTTTGCTCTCAATGTGCTATACAAATACATATATATATATATATATATATATATATATATATATATATATATATATAATTACTAAATATTACTATCATCATCATCGAGTGCCGTCTCCGGAACGAAGTTTGGCTACCATTGAGCTCCATTCTGCTCAGTCTCCTGATTTGATGGTGCAGGTTATCATAGGCTGATATGTCTATCTTTTGAAGTTGCTCGTCCTTGTTCGTTTTTGTAATGATCTTTTACCTTGTATTTTCCCCTCCATTATTACTTTTTGTAGGATATTGTGTCTTTTAACGTGGCCCAAAAATCGCATTTTTCTTGATGGAATTGTGCTTAGTAGTTCTCTTTTTATTTTTAGTTTTTTTTAAGACTTCATCGTTTGTTTTCTTTTCCTTCCATCCAATACTACATATTCTTCTATATATTCACATTTTAAAGGCGTCACTTCTCTGTTCTGTTTTCTTGTCTAATGTCCATGTTTCTGCACCATATAGGAATATTGAAAAGATGTAACATTTTGCTATTCTTCTTTTTAGCCCTGGTGTTATTTGTTTTGATGTTAGTATATTTTTCATGACATTAACATTACTTTTTGCCATTCCTATTCTTTTGTTTATTTCAGTTGTACATTTTCCACCCCTGGTTAAAGTATGTGCAAGGTAGTTGTAGTTCTGAAAAATGTCTATATATATATAATATATATGTATTTACCAAGTATGAATGTATATGAGAATGCTGGATCGTTCTATCACACATAATCAGAAATAATGGTGATATGATAAACGAACAATATGGGGGCACATTTATAATGTGATCATATTTTCGAAACTCTAGTTCTTGCTTGTTATTCTACGGCTTCAGCCTAATTAATTTGAGCAAACCCAAACTCACGCTCTCTTGCTTCGCTTCATCCGTTTGTTTTAGCCAATGCTTTTTATAGCCAGATTAAGGATTAACTCGTTACAGTAAAGGATTATGCATTCAGGAGAAACAAATTACAAACATTATAAAGTAATTAACAAGTAGGATTGTGTAAATGTGTATTCTCATCCTACAGTTGTTGATAACAGTAGCACGAATGTAACTACAAGAGGGCTACATAATCTAATATGTTGAGATATTTATTTATTTAAAAATAAAACAAGATATAGTTCTATCAAGTATTTATTTGGAAAGAAAAACACTGGTCACATCACCACACAGAGACTGGAACGAGGGGAATGAATGGATGAAGAAACGTTATCTAGTTTGATCTACTAATCTGCTGACACACACACATCTTACCTCTGTCAGATTTAGTGGCGGAAAATCTGGGAAAGTCTTGGAAAGAGGGAAATTAAATTTAGTTAATTATTATAACATTTAATTTCATTCTTCTTCTACCATTTTAGTTCCCAGTGGAGCATAGGTCTTCAACAAACATTTTCCAAGTCATTCTGTTTTTTTTGCAATTCTTTTAAGATCATTCCATGTTTTCCCCCATCATCTTCATCTCTGCTTCTATCTGTCTTCTCCAAGAATTCCTTGATCTTCCTCGTTGTCTTTTCCCCTGGGCATTCCAAAAAGGGCCTGTTGTGTAATACTCTCAATTGGCTTCCGTAGTGTGTGTCCTAACCAGCGCCATCGTATTCACTGTATCTCTTTGTCCACTGGTATTTGACTGGTACATTTCCATAATTCTATGTTAGTGATTTTGTCCTGCCATTTCCATCATTTTATTCTGCGTAAGTTTCCATTAATGAAAGTCTGTATCGTCATGATTGTCAATGATGCTGTTCTCCATGTTTCACAGCCATATAATAGGACCGACTTAATATTTGAGTTGAAAAAAATTTTATTTTTGTATTTATCCTAATTTCTTTGGATTTCCATATGTTTCCCAGCGCAGTGAAAGCTCCTCTTGCTTCTGATATCCTTATTTTGGTATCATTTTCTGTTCCTCATTCTTTATCTATATTACTGACCAGATATATTCAAGATTGTACGTCTAGTAGAGGTATTTCTCCTAGTTTTATTTGGTTATGCCATGTGTATTAATTCTCATAATGTTAGTCTTATCTCTATTAATCTTCAGTCCTAGTTGTTGTGATCTCTCATCAGGTATGATCATTTAATTTACCAAAGTATAAATTCATGTTTTGCATAAATTAAAACAAATATATATTGCTTAGATAATGTAAGCTCGTTGATCTTCAGTTTAACATAATTTATTTATGAAACTGATCATTAAGAGATTGTATTCTAAACGATATGCATGAAATTCTGCGATGAAACTTTAAATAAATTGTTTATAATTTGCATTTGTGTCCCGTCGTTGATGTAAATTGGTAAGCTCTGAAGGTAAGTCATGTTATGAATTTAATAGAATCTACATGTTATTAACATGATAGGAAATATAAATATAACATAAAATTTGTATAAACAGACAAGGAATTATGTGCACATTATTTCTGTGTGCCTCTATCTTTCAATAAAAATGAAACACTTACAATGCAAGACATTAACATTATTCCAATAACTAGTTACATTGGTACAGGCTGTAGACAATTTGCTTACTGTATTATTGACACCAATTAAACGTGCGACCTAAAGAAACATAAAATATATTTTAAAAAATAAATTAAATATAAACTGATTTTGTATGATTTGTTTTAAATGCATATACGTACAGTCACTCATTAATTCTCTAACTAACTCACCCACTCACACAGTGTCTACAACAGCATGTCTCAGTTGCCCTTCACTCGTGCACGCGCACACACTGTCCTTGATGTATCCACTCACTAAACAATTATAATCATTCAATTATCCACTAAATGACTCATACACTCAATCATACACTCACACTTTAATTTACTTCTCTACTCACTCAGTTATTCACTCAATTAATTATCAGTAACTGACTTGTCGATTTATCTAATCATTAATCCACTCACTCGCGCAATAACTCACCCTCTTACGTATCCATTAACCTATATAACTAGACTATGCTGGAAAAGTGGACAATCTACCTTTGTTTGCAACCTACATATTAAATTAGTTTGATGCGACCTGCTGTGCTGTGTAATAATGTTACACATTTGATGATAACAGCAGGATGCAGTCAATTGATTCTGTATTGAAACGGACACATACCCACTATCCAGAAATAGGTGCTAGTGTGCTTGCTGGAGTCACTCCAAGGAACAAGAAGGAAACACATTTGACTAAAAATAGAGCTTGGGCTGATATGCACTAGCGTTGCCTGCCATTATTAATTACTATTTTTAATACAGTCACATAACATCGTACATGAAAGCACTGAATACAACTGAGTGGCCTTAATAACTGAAACAATAAAACTAGTTGAGCTGATATAGACCTATTGCACATCGGATACATCTTTAGTTCTCTGAATGTCTCTCCAGCATCACCTCTAGTGTGCAGCACCGGGGCCACATAGCGAAAACATTTAATGTGCAAGAACTTCGTATCACCGTTAAAGAACTGAAAAATTGAGGGTATTTTTGGTATTTTATTTTCTATTCAATATTACTTTACAATGTATGCCTTGGCATCAGACATCTTTGATCTATTCTTATTGTATTTATTTTTTATTTTGCTTTTAGCTGTCCGGTGTCTATATTGTTCATAGAGTGCGCGAGGCCTCATATTTTTCATGATTTTTTTTTGCCGAGAGGACGAGAACCTCGCTACCCAGAGACGGTAAATCAAAGACAAATCGATATATTCGAATATAAACAACAATTATCTCCATGTCAGATTTGATTTGAACCCAGATTCTTTCTGTTCAAAGGCCGACGCTTTAGACTATCAACACCACCGCCTCTCCCCACCCCACCCCTTCCCCAATTCCACTAAAATTAAACACATTTGAGACAAATTAAGCGTAGAATGCACGCATGCGCTGGCATGATCACATAGAAATGTAAGATGGAGGCAGTGATTTCTAACAGAGTGAAACAGCTGCGCAAAGAATATCACTTATATGTACTATCATAATCAACTTGGGCTACAATACGACAATTTGTTTTTTTTCTAACAAGCAAAAAATGAAACGTCAATAATATTATAACAACATGAAATATCTACGTTCCTTCTCCATTTCCTTTCTGTAACCCTAGTGCTGTTGGGGAACTTCTGGTATATTTGTGTAACATTCTATACTGTTCTTTATCTAACAATCATTCTTTGTGACTGTAAAACCATTCTTTGCTGTTATATTCCCATCTTTTTTATCCTATCCTTTTTTCATGTTCACGGTGCTCTAATTGCCAGGCCAGATCATGATATATGCTAACAAACCATTTATTTTGTTCTCCTTATTCCTCATCATCATCATCATCATGTGTCATACTGGTTAGCGTAGACGATCATGTCCATCAACAATCTTCTATTCAGTGCATCGTATCAATTCTGTTGTTGAATGTTTTCCATGCCATGACGCCAAGCTATCTAGTATTTTCTCTCGTTGTCGTTCACGATATCTCTCTCTCTCTCTCTCTCTCTCTCTCTCTCTCTCTCTCTACACACATATTTTTCCAGTTGTAATCAAGTAGTGTAAATAGAGAGGCATTGTTTCGTGAATGAAATTATTTAAAAGAATATTTAACATACCATGGTCTCAGGATGTGAATAGGTTTAACATAACAGCATTAATTCTACTATATTTAAAGGAAGGGGTGGGGTATTTCTCTTCATCACATTTGTCTAGCTTAGTACCCACTTGTACATTTGAATTTGCTATGAGTGTAGTACCCATTTTGATATAGGTATTGACTGGAATTCCTTTATCCAGAAATTAGTTGACTGACATTAACAAAATATATTTGTGTATTGTAAGTAAAATTACCACCCGTCACGCCAGGTGGCCTATAGGGAATATGGTGTTAGTGATCATAAATTTTACAGACCTTCGGCGCTTGATTTTTTGGGTAATGTGGTCGGTATTACGCCCGTGCCGCTTTACTTTCCCAGAAAAAAAGATCAGGTAAAAATGAAAAGAGAACTACTAAACACAATAAGAACGAGACAAATGAAATGGTTGGGTATTTTAAAAGACACAACAGCCTACTAAAAGTAATATTGGAAGGAAGATACAATGTAAAAAAGACAGTCAGACCAAGACTAACGTGGACGAGTAACATCAAAAGATGTAAACGTCAGCATATGCCAATCTGCACTATCAAAGCAAGGGTCAGAGTGGTGTGGCATTCCATGGTAGCCAACCTTCAATGCGGAGACGGCACTCAATGATGATGATGATGATCTGCTTCCATGCGGCAGAAATTGTTCTATATAGCACCGATATTCTATATAGCACCGATATTCTATATAGCACCGATATTCTATATAGCACCGATATTCTATATTGCACCAATATTCTATATAGCACCGATATTCTATATAGCACCGATATTCTATATAGCACCGATATTCTATATAGCACCGATATTCTATATAGCACCTTTTTCTCACTTCTATTGACATTTGCTTGTTGCAAAAGACTTTATTTCATTTTCTGAAATGCTATTTTGGCCTGAGCTACTCTGCTTTTTATTTCTGTTATGCATCTTCCATCAGATGTTATCATCGTGACCAAGTATTTGACGAGTTGCACTTGTTTCAGATATGTTATGTTTATTTTTATGCAGCATGGTGGTGATAATTGTTTCTTCGAGTCTTTTCGTTTTGCTTTCACTTAATATTATATCTATAATTTCTTTTAGTTCAATCTGTGTTTCTGCTATTAAGGCTGTGTTATCATAATATCGCAAATTGTTTATGTTGTGACCGTTGACTTCAATTCTTTTTATCTCTACTATTGATCTCATAATATTTTAGCTGTAAAGTTAAGATAAACCCGGCTAAAGAACACGGCCTTGTCTGACTCATTGTTTTATATTTATCGAAACTGTACTATTTGGTTGCTAATTCTTATCGCTACTGTTTGTTGCCAGTAAGTGTTTTTTTCACTGATCCTTGTAATCAATGTTTAATTTCCCCATCATATTGATTATTTCCATTTTCTTTACTTTGTCATATGCGTGTGTGTAGTTAATAAAGCACATACATAGATCTTTCTTTACCTCGAAAAATCATTCTATCAGTATTCTCAAGATGCAAATTGCATTATTGGTGTCTTTTCCGTCCACAAATCCATATTGTTCCTCACCTATTTCTGGTTATATTTTGTTCCTTACACGATTCTTTAAGATTCTTAGTAATATGTTCGTCGTATATCTCATGAGACTAACAGTAAGATGGTCTTCACAATTTGTGGTGATTGATTTCTTCGGTACGGCTACAACGATATATTTTAGTAGATCGTCGGGTATGTTTCTAGTGTTATAAATGTCATTGAGTAGTTTTGTTATGACTTGTACTCCCATCTCGCTTAATGCATTTATCTCTTCAATTGTTATATTGTCGACCCTGGAGCTTTTCCTCTTGTCATGTGTTGAAAATCGCCATTTCATCCTGCATTATTGGTGCATTTTGTCTTTATTTCAATTGCTCTGGTATTTCATCATCATAGATGTGACTGATACATTATGTCCATCTTTCCATTATCTTCTCTTGTCCCATTATTATATTTCATTCCTTTGATTTCACACATCCTTAAACATTTCCTTCTTTTCTTCCTATTAATTCAGTTAACTGACTGTGTATAAATGTTGAGTCCTTTTTTTTTATCTTTCCTATCTCTTAAGATTGCTGCTCTAACCATCCTTCCTTTGCTTCTCTGCATTTGTTTTGGAACTCTTTGTGCAAAATTGTGTATGTCTATAATTTGTTCCAATGTTTTTGTCTTTCATCCATTAGTTCTAGCATTTCTTATGTCAACCATTTCTTCTTGTTGATTCTTTTAGTCACTGGTATTACTTCTTTTTATGTTTGTTGATTCGATTGTTTGAGCATTTCCCACTGCTCCTCGACGATATGTTTTTCTTCTCAATATCATTAACATGTATTTTATTTCACAAAAGTCAAAAGATCATCGTCTACTACCATTACCCACTGTATCCTGTTTTTCTTCTCAATATCATTAACATGTATTTTATTTCACAAAAGTCAAAAGATCATCGTCTACTACCATTACCCACTGTATCCCGTTTTTCTTCTCAATATCATTAACATGTACGTAGGGAGGTCAAAAAGTAATGCACACCAATTTTTTTCTCGGCTAATAATAAAGATAGGAATATGAAATTTTGCACACTTGGAATATGACATGTTCCAATTATGTGCACCAAATTGCACAGCATTCTGAAAAATATTACGCAATATATGAACCGTTAAAATGGAGCTTGTCAACAATGTCCGTTACAAACAGCGAATTGTCATAGAATTTCTGGTTGCGGAAAAAGAAACTGTGGCAAACATTCATAAACGACTGTGTGCAGTGTACAAATGTTCTGCAGTCGATAGGAGCACAGTTAGTCGCTGGGTTCAGAGAATTAAAGCTGCAGAATGTGTACGAGTGGAGCTGCATGATTTACCGCGTTCTGGACGTGTTGCCTCGGCTACCAGCACAGACATGTTAAACAGGGCTGATGCCATTATTCGTAAGGATAGGCGTATCACTAGTCAGCAATTGGCATTGCAGCTTACAGTCAGCAAGGGAAGTGCAATCGAAATTTTTAAAACTCTCGGATATTCAAAGATTTGCGCTCGATGGGTTCCTCGGTGCCTAACAAATGATCACAGAGTTCAAAGGAAAACATTCTGTTCTGAATTGTTGGAGCGTTTCGGTGTTGAAGGAGAAATGTTTTTTGTCAAAAAATTGTTACCGGTGACGAAACGTGGGCACATTATTATGAGCCTGAAACAAAAATGCAGTCAATGGAATGGCATCATCCGCAGTCACCAAAAAGAAAAAAAATTCAAAACATCTCCATCAGCCGGAAAGGTGATGATCACTGTCTTCTGGGACATTGATGGTGTGATTCTTGTTGATGTAATGACAAGAGGTGAGACAATCAACTCGACAGCTTACATCAATACACTGACAAAACTCAAAAATCTGTTCCACAGAGTTCGGCCTAATAAGCCATCTGCAGATTTGTTGCTTCAACATGACAATGCACGCCCTCACACAAGTCTGGTAACACGGGAAGCAATCAACAAATTTGGTTGGACTGTACTGCCCCATCCTCCTTACAGCCCTGATCTGGCTCCCTCAGATTTCCATCTGTTTGGACCACTCAAAAAATTCCTGCGTGGGAAACACTTTGGCAATGATGAGGATGTGATCCGTGCAGTTAACAAATGGATACGCGAGCAGGACAAAACTTGGTACAAACGAGGCATTCATGACCTAGTTTCGCGTTGGCGTAAGACAATACGCTTGGACGGAGATTATGTTGAAAAATAGGTAGTGTAAAGGGGATGTTCAGCTACAATCTGTGAAAATTTCACACATTTTGCCCGAATAGTTTCCGAGAAAAAAATTGCTGTGCATTACTTCTTGACCTCCCTTCAGTATTTTATTTCACAAAAGTCAAAAGATCATCGTCTACTACCATTACCCTACTGTATCCTGTTGCTAACTTTTTCCTTCGTGATACGATCTAAATAAAAGATTTCTAAAACCTTACAAGAACATTTCATCTCTGTGGCTTGTTTACCAAAACCAAAGATCGACCATGAAGGAGATGGAGACAAGAAATATTAGAAACGAAACACCAAGAAACATAACAGCAACAGAAGTCAAACGAAGAGCAAAACACAGTAAATTATATCTCTCCTGGATTCTGAAATATTTAAAAGAAAGGAAAGATAGATTATAATATATACGCCTGAATTTTGTATCCTCAAAATGCCAATTATTTCATGTATTACTTACCTTTAAAGCAAATTTATATATCTGAAACAAAACAAATATATATATCGTAATCAACACTCTTCCAAATAAACATTGAGAACATGTGTTGCCTGTTGTTGTCTTATGTAAAACTACAGATCGGTTTAGTCACTGACAAACATTCATCTCTTGATTCTAGTGACCTCGACGGCGATGGTTCACAATGTTCTCCCAGGCGTCACCTTTAAAATTGATGTCTCACATTCGGCAAACGTTAATCTTGTCCTTTATCTGGTGTTATCTTCCCATCACTTCTTCCTTTGTCAGTCTTCTTCTCTCTGTCAATGTACATTGCAGAATGCTCTAAGTAAGGCATGTGGGCTGTTTTAAGTGTCGTGCGAATGGTATCGGTTGTGATACTGCTCCTGGTCTAGATGGTACGATGACATAGGTGATTTAGCTGACGACGACTTGACAAAACTGGCCAATGAGTTTAATGCCATTATTCGGAGTGGCCAGATTAAGGGGGAGTGGCTAAACAGCTATTTACTACCGCTACTGAAGACAAACAAGGACCATTCTCAGATCAGTGCCTACAGAATCATCATAATGCAAAACACTGCGGGCAAGCTGCTGGATAAAATGCCCGTGTCCTCACCTGTCACCTTAAACAGAAACGCGTATTCCCACCCACATTCGGAGGTTATAGATATAACGAAGAGACATGACTCACTGCGGCAGTCTTTGATTATGACGTCTTCGAAGCTTCAACAGACGAGAGGAGACATGTGCTGCTGCTATAGATCTGGAGGATGCATACAACAGGGTACCATTTGAATATCTCATGCATATGATCCTCAAACTCGCAGTGCACCCCTTCCTCATTAGATAGATGGCAGCGACACTATTTCAGAAGAAGGTGATACTCAGATGTGGAAGTTGGTCTGTCGAGCCAACATCCATTTGTCCAGGGCTGCCACAAGGCTCACCATTGTCACCAGTTCTATTTAACGTGTACACAATAACGACCACGGAACAACAGCTGGATGGGAGGGGAAGAACTATGACATTTGTTGATGATATTCTGGTATATCGACAGGGAAGAGACAGACGGGGAATCGCCTCCACAATGCAAGACGAACTGGATCGCATTTCTACCTGGTGTGGGGTTTCAGGTGCCTTGGTTAATCCTAATAAATCATCAGTTTCATGGTTCTCCCTTAACAATCATATCGTTAATACGACCGCACCGTAAGTAGTACGAATGGGAGCTGATGAGGTGACCATGGACAAGTTGATGACATACCTCGGAGTTAAGTTTGATCGCAGTCTGTCATATGATAACAAAATCCCGCAAAGGATTAGCCGCCTTGAAGGGCATGGCAGCTGCCAACATCGAGCAGAGGCTACTTACTCTTCTGTTCCAGGGATTAGTCCTCGCACCAAGCGAGTATGCTCTGGCACTTGTTAGTGTCAGTATGACTCAAATTGACAGGCAGAAGAAAATACACAATGAAGCCATGCTCATTATCCTAGGATGTACGAGGGACACTCCCTGTGTAGCAATGATGTATCTTCTTGACTTTCCAACCATGGATGACAGAATCAAGATCTGGAGAGCACGAGAATACCTGAAGATTAGTACAGATACAGAGCATCAATTGCACCACGTGCTCAACACAGAGAAAGGTGCCAGGCTAAAAAGAGGCAAATCATAGATGTCATCAAACAGACCTGTGGGCTTACCAATATCAGCGTTGGTGAGGAGTGGATACCGGTGTCTACGTCATTCAAGGGGACTTTCTCGTGTATTGTCACACTCGACAGGAACAGTAGGGAACAGAACCCGGTCGTGGTTAATGCTGAGGTCAACGGTCTCATCTGCGATAACACCGATGAGAAAGATGCAGTCATCTATACAGACGGATCTGTAAGACGACACCAAAGAAGTGCATGGGCATTTACAGCACGCTCGGCAGACAGAATAGAAAAAGAAGATAGTGGTGCATAAGTCATGACCACGAGTAGCATGACAATGGAGGTGATGGTCAGTGACTAAGGCATTCAAATGGTTAGAGTCACAAGACTACACCCACGCATGTATACTGAATGATTCGATGAGCAAGATAAAAAAAAGTGGAGGCAAGCTCTGTACTCATGCAATGGGTAGAGTCGTTGCAGAAATCCAAAATACGTAAGGTCACCTTTGTCTATGTTCCTGGACATGCGGGAGTACGGGGAAATGAAAGAGCGGACAGGTTGGCTAGCTGCGCTGTCGTTGAGGACGGACAACCAATGGATCGGGCGGACATCATAAATGCCCTCCGAGATGTGGGAAGAGCACAGAACTTCGACAAACACAGATCCACGTCACTTATTCGGATGATGGAAATGGGAGTTAAGATGGGCACAACCAGAAAAGAGAAACTTAGTGGCTGTGTAAGAAGACCAACATATCAACCAACATAGAACTGGAGTCGTCAGTCGCTGGACACATATTCGTCGATTTCACATATTCTGAAAGTGACAGAGTTCTTTGTGTGTCTCATCATCATTATCAAGTATCAGGCATGATGGCGTAGGTGATCATGTCTCTCCACAACTTTCGATCTAGACAGGTATTTATCATTTCTATTGTTGACCTTCTGCCAAGCCATTCTCTTAAGCTGTCTGGCATTTTTTTCTCTTTGCTTCCCTCTATCTTTTTGTCCTTCATTTTTCCCATTTGTTACAATATATTCCAGTTGTTCTTTTCTCTATCTATCTATCTATCTATCTATCTATCTATCTATCTATCTATCTATCTATCTATCTATCTATCTATCTATCTATCTATCTATCTATCTATCTATCTATCTATCTATCTATCTATCTATCTATCTATCTATCTATCTATCTATCTATCTATCTATCTATCTATCTATCTATCTATCTATCTATCTATCTATCTATCTATCTATCTATCTATCTATCTATCTATCTATCTATCTATCTATCTATCTATCTATCTATCTATCTATCTATCTATCTATCTATCTATCTATCTATCTATCTATCTATCTATCTATCTATCTATCTATCTATCTATCTATCTATCTATCTATCTATCTATCTATCTATCTATCTATCTATCTATCTATCTATCTATCTATCTATCTATCTATCTATCTATCTATCTATCTATCTATCTATCTATCTATCTATCTATCTATCTATCTATCTATCTATCTATCTATCTATCTATCTATCTATCTATCTATCTATCTATCTATCTATCTATCTATCTATCTATCTATCTATCTATCTATCTATCTATCTATCTATCTATCTATCTATCTATCTATCTATCTATCTATCTATCTATCTATCTATCTATCTATCTATCTATCTATCTATCTATATATCGTCCTTTCGAGCCGAAGACGGCACATAGGGCAGAACCACAATCTCAAAAAGCAGAAAGCTTGCGTGCCAGAATGGCACATACTGCAGAGATCACTCTGTTTCCATAACAATAATTTTTACAATGACTGCTTGTCAAGCCATCGATCAAACTCCTTAGTCGCCTCTTACGACATGCCTGGAAGGTCACAGTGTCACTATTTTTTACTTCCTTCATAATGATGTCCCGGTAACACTCTTCTCATTACATGGGCAAAAATTGTTGATTCTTTCTTCCTAATATCGGAAATTAGCTCTTGGCCTCTTTAGGAACGTTGTAATTACTCTTCTTAGCTGTCCATGATATTCTTCTGTAAAATCACATTTCTATAGCCTCCAGTGATTTTCTTGTCTGTTGTCCTATTGTCCATTATTCACATCCATACGTTAAGACTGGTTCTACATAAAATTTAAGAACTCTTTTGTTGTTTCTATTGTCAAAAATTGATTGATGTTGTGTGTACCGGGTAGAAATGCTGCAAAGGAATAATTGTTTTCACTGATGAACAGCTTGAGGACAAATGATAAAACACATCTAAGTGTGGACACTTTAAAGGCCATGTTGAAAACCAAAGTGAACAATGAGCAATCATGTGTTGAATTTTAAACGATGCTTCAAACAAAGAGTGATCTTTAACAAAGAAATCCACTCTTCAGAAAAGTACAGCAACTCTGCTTAATCTTCCATTTAAGTGAGTATGACTGTACTTTTTTTAAATCCCAAGATAACGTTTTGTAAGCCTATATTGTCAGGTGTTTTAATTAGTTTTAAATTATATGTTTTATTCGCTTAAAAAAGACGGACGACATTTCATTTTATTGATGGAAAATGTAAGTCAAATTAATCCGTCCCGGGATAGGGTTTCAAAAACGGTCACCTTAAGTAAAGTCATTAGCATAAGTACAACAAATGATACATACAGACGATATAACAATAGTAAATTACAATTGGTGAAAACGTGTCATGCTTTCATATACGCACACTTTCTTACACATGTATAAAATATATATATATATATATATATATATATATATATATATATATATATATATATATATAAATGTATATATACATATATAAGTGATAATATTTTCCTTGTATCTATTTTAAACTTCAAATAGTATTTTCAAGGATTTCAGAGAATAATTTACATTAAAGATCTTATCACACAAAAAGGTTTTTTGTTTCTTTTTTTTTTACAAAACGTGATAACTTTTTTTCCTTTTTTGGCATGTTTCTTTAATTAAGTCAATCACATACATATATAGATTAGACATGAATATAAAAAAATACTAAAGCTATGATCATAAATAAAGACCACAAAACTCAAAACCTTCAAGTGGATATCAGATTTAAAGAAATAGGCCTGGAGACAGTTCAAAGCTACAATTACCTTGGATATATACAACCAGTGATGGATGACAAATATAAAATTTAATAAACAAAAGAACAGAAGGGGCAAAAAGTAATGTTGATGCTATGAAAAATATAATAATATCAAAACAAATATCACAGGGACTTGCATTTTGCTAAGAATAGGATTATGGTATATCTTGTCAGCGTTCATGTGTGGTGAGGAAACATAAACATGAGACACACAAACAGAGCTAAAGATCATCGAAACCTTTGAAATGTGGATTTATAGAATAATACGAAATATTCAATCGAAAGAAAAAAAAATAACAAAGGATGAAGTCTTACAACTAAAAAATGAAAAGAGATTTGCTAAACATAATTCAAACAAGACAAATGAGAGTTTTGGGGCATGTTAAAAGAAACAACAGCCCACTAAAAGTAATTTTCAAAGAGAAAATACAAGGTAAAAGAGGCAGGGGCAGATCAAGACTAACATGATCGAGTAACATCAAAAGATGGAAAAGTCAGTCAGCGACAATCTGGACTATCAAAGCAAGAGACACGCCGGCATTGCTCTCCATGGCAGCAAAATGTCAAAGCGGAGACGGCGCTCAATGGTGATCAGGATAATAATGCTGATTTTAATTTGACAATTTTATTTATGTTGGTTCCCGCTGATTTAGTTGTAGTGATAATATCAAAGTTAAATGTCTTATTAAAGGATCGCCTACATCTGTATCGCTTAATGTTCATTACTTATTTCTGCAGTGATTGATTCCAAAAACAGTGTGCTTATGTTATGCATTGATGACGTTTTCCAATAGTTTACTTCTCTCCGAACGTTTCGATGATGTGAAACCAAATCATTATGTGATAATCCTAAGGTGATATATTTGTCTACGATCATAGTTACAGTCTTTTTGATATTCCAGTCTAATCTATATATTTTTTTTGATTGACTTAATAAAAGAAACATGACAAACAAAGTAGCAAATATTCGAGTCTGATCAATGTTACATTTTACACGTAGTGAATTATAACTAAGAAATATGTTATTTGTCATCAATTATGATTATGTCTCTTTAAAATCATAAGAATTACCGTCTTGAATTCTTTCATCAGCATGTGAAGCTAGGACGATATAAAAGACATTTTCTGAGTATGATAGTAACGCAAATTGTTGACTCACTTTATAAACAAGACATGCAAGGATAATATGTGATTGTTTGTGAGCTGTAAGTCATGTATTGTAGTTAACAGTTACAGTTAACGAGATAAATGTCATATTTTAAAAATCATAAGTTCCGGTAGGGGACGTGGCAACTGTATAGACATAACTTTATTTGAACTTACTCAATTGTTTTTTTTTTCAAATTATATTAAAATTAATCATTGACATGTTATTAATACATTAACAAGTAACAATTAATACACGTTATTGTTTCTTTGGTGTTAGGATCATCATCACCGCACACCCATCAACACATAGGTGCTCTAAAATCCTCATCGAGAAAATCCACGGAGAATCCTTGACTACGTTCACGAACTCCGTAACACGGTCTGGAATCCACGGTCAATGTGCACATATTTATGACCTACTCTTTTCGATTTTACACTGCCACTGGTTCTTTAACGTTCGTAAGTACTCAAGGGATCTCCTGTTTATTGTCGTTCTAGCCGAGGGGGCTAGTCATCAGATCTCACTACCCAAGAGATCAGCGGAGGTTATGCTATATAGAAACAATAGATACATTTTTCATATATTTTTTTAAATAAATATTCACCTTGTCTGGTGAGTTAACATAATGTCAATAAAATATTATGTTATTGGATTATATTTTTTAAATTGAAAGAAACAGAAAATATCACACCACTTTTGTTCTGGCTGCTAAAACGTAAACCGGTGCGATGTAGTAACTTGGTATCTGTGGTTCAGCTACCTCCCCATCACATGACATTACCTCCGGGTTCGTTGATGTAATTTGTTTTGTCTTCTCCTTCTTCTTCTACCCTTTATAGCACCCAGTGGAGCATAGGTCTTCAACAAAAATACTTTACTAGTCGTTCTGTTTTTTTTTTTGCCATTCTCTTAAGATCATGCCATGTCTTCTCCATCATCTTCATCTCTGCTTCTATTGTCTTCTCCAAGAATTCCTTGGTCTTCCTATTTGCCTTTTCCCCTTGGGCTTCCAAAAAAGAACCTGTTGTATAATACTCTCATTTGGCTTCCGTAGTGTGTGTTCATCTAGCGCCATCGTCTTCGCTGTATCTCTTTATCCATTGGTATTTGACTGGTACATTTCCATAATTCTATGTTAGTGATTTTGTCCTGGCATTTCCATACATTTTTTTCTGCGTAAGCATCCATTAATGAAAGCCTGTATCTTCAAGATTGTCAATTTTGTTGTTCTCCATGTTTCACAGGATTATAATAGGACAGACATTACATTTGAGTTGAACATTTTTTTTGGTATTATTTCTTTGGATTTCCACATGTTTCCGAGTGCAACGAAAATCCCTCTTGCTTTTGATATTCTTATTTTGGTATCATTTTCTGTTCCTCCATCTATCTATATTACTGCCCAGATATATGTAAGATTGAATGTCTATTAGAGGTATTTCTCCTAATTTTATTTGGTTATTGCCAACTGCATTAATTCTTATAATGTTCGTCTTATCTCTATTAATCTTCAAACCTAGCTGCTGTGATCTCTCATCAAGTATGCTCATTTTATCTTGCATCTGTTGATAGCTGTGTGATAAGAGAGCTATATCATCAGCAAAGTCTAAATCATCCAGTTGCTTGGTCAGTGACCACAATTACAATTCTGTTGTTTTGAGTTATTTTCCTAATGAAATATATGGCCAGTAGAAAGAGAAATGGAGACAGAAGGTATCACTGCCTTACTCCTGTTCTTATTTCAAATGCTTCTGTAAGCTGTCCTTCATGCACCACACTACACTTCATTCCTTCATACATTATTTTTATCAGGTTAATAAACTTTATGGAGATTCCGTAATGACTCAGCAACTTCCAAAGCATTCCTCTATCTAAACTATCAAATGCCTTTTCGTAATTTGTGAATCCAATATAAAGTGGGGATTTTAGTTTTAAACTGTGTTCAACTATTATACGTAGAGTAGTTATTTGATCAGCACATGATCTGTTCTTCCTAAAACCTGCTTGTTCATCTCTCAAATGTTTCTCTATGGCCTCTTTTAGTCTCTCCAGAATGATTCTGCTTAATATTTTTCCTCGCGCTTAAAGTAGCATAATTTCTCTATAATTTGTGCACTCCTGTAAACTTCCTTTCTTTTGGTAGTTTGATCATGTAACCTTCTTTCCAGTCTTTAGGTATTTCTTCCCTTTCCCAAATTTTATATAATAGATTATGTAACATATTGGTAGAAGTGTTAATATCTGCTTTGATGGCTTCCGAAGGAATTTCATCTGGTCCTGTGGCTTTACGATTTTTTAATAGCTTGATGACTTTTATTTTTCTTCTTTGCTTGGTTATCCACAGTTAACGTGTAACTCTTCTACTGCTGATAGTATATCTGAAGGATTATTTGAGCCGGGTCTGTTAAAAAGTTCTTCAAAGTGCTCTTTCCATCTCTCCCTTTGTTCTCATATATTACTAAGCATATTTTCTTTCTAATCTTTAATATTGGTTATATTGGTTCTATTGGTTACGGAAGGCCTCGGTATCACTGCAAACGAATTAAAATGCATAATCGCTCAACCGCCCGTGCCAGCGGAATCATCCGAATTACTAACTCATCTCCCAAACAAAGAAGGGTAACTGTAGTCCCCATCGTAGCAGTCTCAGCACATGCCAAAAGACATAAAGCGAAACCGCGCAGAAAGTGAACACAGCCAACTATTCCCTGTCATACGATATCATCAGTCATCGTAAACAATTGGAATATCGAAACATGATTAAAGCGGATGAGACACAGCTCACGGTGTGCACAGAGTACTCAGTAGCTCCTTCAGCAAGCCGGACTTGTAATATGAGGAAACTGCAACAAGGAACTCGTTTCAGACATAGCCTTCAATGTTTCCTTCCGCATATCCACCATATACAGGCAGTTCACGTCCTCCCGAAAATGATGATCGTCATATTGAGAAAAGAAAATGTGTAGCGCCTGATGATGTTAAGACATCTTTCTTGACTCCAACTGAACATTTAAACACACAGTCGTCGAATTATCCCTGACACACATAAAACAACAGACCCTACGGTTAGCGAAAAACGAACAAAACACGGTGCAAATTCCCCAAAGGGGAAAATCTTTGGTCGACTTTTCGGAGCACTGCACATTAATGTTTTAATTGATCTGTTTGTATTTTACACTTAATTTATTTGTGCTGTTGTACAGTTCTTTCATATTCCCTTTATTTGCTTCTTCTTCTGCCTCTTTTGCTAGTTCATCTATATATTACCTCGTGTCCCTTTTAATGCATCTTCTCACTTCTTTGTTCACCTCTGTGTAAGCTTCCTGTGTCTTGGCTTTATTACTTCTCGTTTTGTTTTTATTTATGTCTGCTTTCTAGTTTTTTCTTTCTTTAAAGTTATTCAGGGTCTCTGCTGTCATCTATGCCTTATTCTGACGATCTCTTTTCCCTAGCGTTTTTTCGCATGTCTATTTCCATATATCTGTTACCTGTTTCAAATGATCTTCAATATTTATTGTATTTTCTAGTTGTTGGAGGACTTGGTATTTGTTTGATATTGTGACTGAAAATGTATCTTTAATTCCTTGTTCTTTAAGAAACCCTACATTGTAATACTTTCTAACTTTATTTGTTGTAGTATATCTTTTTTACTTTAAGTTTAAGTTTGGCAATCAAAAGATGATGATCTGAAGCTACATCTGCCCCTCTATATACTTTTACATCCTGTAATGATGACTTAAACGTATTATCAATACATATGTGATCAATTTCATTTTCCATTCTATGATCTTGTGACACCCATGTAGCTTTGTGTATTTATTTATGTTGGAATATTGTTCCTCCTAGGCTCACTTGACTAAGGGCGCAGAAATTCACAAATATCTCTCCATTCTCGTTTATATTCAAGTCCATGTTTTCCCATAATCTCTTCGAAGCCTCTGTTGTCTGATCCTACTTTAGCATTTATGTCTCCCATCAAGATTATAATGTCCTTGGCTCGTCTTGCATCCACCTGACATTGTAAATGTTTATAGAATTCATCTTTAAATAAACCATCCTTATCGTTGGTTGGTGCATATCATTGGATAATGTGTAATTTCATTGTGTTTATGGTTGTTTTAAATGTTGCTTTTATTAGTCTTGCCCTACTGCTTCCCATTCTATTAGTGTCTTCTTTGCATTCCTTGATATCATTATAGCTACACCGCCACTATGTTGTGGTGTCCTGATGATAAAATCATCTCTCCTAAATATGGTTTTATCCTTTCCGTTCCTAGCCATCTTGTTTCACACATTCCCAGAAAATCTATGTTGTAATTTTTCATTTCTGCTGCTACATGTGCAGCTTTTCTCTGTTCGTTCAGTAATTTGTTTTGTGCAGAACAGTAATTCGAATGTTTCGATTTGTGTAGTTTGTAGCTGACAATAGTTCAAAATGTGAGACTAGTCGTTATAGGAAAATGGTTATCTTACATTATAGTTCGTGTTTTTGAAGAAACGAGTAATTTGTATGGCTGGTTCATGCACCTTGTAATAGATGGACCTACTGTAAAGTCTACAACAAAGACTTTAGCATAAATCACGGTAGACTCTACGATGAAGTAGATGTTCAGTAGACTGGAGAGTGAAAATAGCACTTCGGGAAGCAGAAAATTATCTAGCATTCTTCTTGCAAATACACGAATTTACGTTTACAATGGTGTGAATTAGTACTTGTTTGTTACTGTGTTCAACATAACCAAAGTTGCGGCAGCTTAGATTGTGACACAACGTTGTCAGCATTCACGTTTCAGGATCATGAGATCGCAGAAACATTTTCGTTTGATGAAGACAAAGTGTGAACTACAGGAGTTTTCACCTATCAGTTTTAGTGAGAGTATTCATATAACGGTTTTTTTTCTTTCTTCTATCCTTCCTCCATTGTCGTTGGCGTCGAGGGAAGATACAATCTGCGATTTGTTGCTCTTTTGTTGGCCTTTTCTGATGTGATCCCTCCTAATGACTCTAGTATTCCCATAATCCATCTCTTTCTTGGTCTTCCTCTTACTCTGGGGTATTCTTATCGTTTATTTTTGCTCTTTGAGTCATTGTTAGTTCCTTTTGTCTCGTTATATGTGACCGAACTATTGTATCTGTTGTATCTTTATGTATTCGATGGCTTGTTCAATTTAGAGTTGCTACCTCAGGTCAGTGTTTCTTACTCTGTCCTTCTGTCCTGTATAACGATAATTTGAAAAATCATTGGATGTTTTTCTTTTTTCTATATTTTTAAAAACCTTTTATAACGTTATTACCCAGCCGGCAAAATCGATTATAATGCATTTTATACTCATTTTGTGAAATGTTTAATGAAGTCTAATTGTGATGTCTTTATTTGTGTCAGTATGTCATGTTCTTGTTCCCGAGGAAAGCCGGTTGTGCACCAGACCTAGTCGTCTAAGGTTGTTTGTGTTAATCACCTTTAATATCAGCTATTATAATTCATTGCATGTGACTTCTAGTTCTCTTATACCACCTGACTGAGCCAAGGATAGACATAACTGACAGCAGACAATAGATGTTAACATTAAACATTTCGTATAAAATTACATAATTTCCATGATTCTCTCATCATCATCATCATGTACCCTGCCGGTTGGCGTAGGCGATCATGTCCTTCCACAATCTTCTATCTACAGTGCATCGTATCAGTTCTGTTGTTGACTGTTTTCCATGCCGTGGCACCAAGCTATCCAGTATTTTCTCTCTTTGTCGTCCGCGATCTCTCTTTCCTTTTATTTTGCCAGTTGTAACCAAGTATTCCAACTTTCCTCTTCTCATGATGTGCCCGAAAAATGTTGATTGCTTCTTTCTGATGTTTTTTAAGAGCTCCCTTTTTGTGTTGGCCTCTTGTGAACTTCCTCATTTTTTAGCTGTCCAGGGAACTTTGAACATTCTTCTGAGAAATCCCATCTCTGTGGCCTCTAACCGTCTTTTCATTTGTGTGTCTAGTGTCCATGATTCGCTTCCATAAGTCAGAATTGGTTCTATATAGCACCGGTGAACTCTCTTTCTCATTTTTATTGACATAGATTTGTTGTATAAGATATTTTTCATTTTCTGAAATGCTATTTTGGCCTGAGCTATTCTGCTTTTTATTTCTGTGGTGCATCTCCCATTTGATGTAATTATTGTGCCCAAGTATTTGAAACGTTGCACTTGTTTCAAATTTGTCTCGTTTATTTTTATGCTGCATGGTGGTGATGATTGTTTCTTCGATATAACCATTACTTCTGTTTTCTTACTATTCAGACTGAGACCATTTTTGTTGCTTTCTTCTACTATTATGTCTATCATTTCTTGTAGTTCATTCTCTGTCGCTGTTATTATGACTGTGTCATTCGCATAACGTAAATTATTTATGTTGCGACCGTTGACTTCAATTCCTTTTTTGTCTACTATTGATCTCATAATATATTCGCTGTAAAGTGAAAACAAGTCCGGTGACAGAACACAGCCTTGTCTGACTCCTTGTTTTATATATTGGAATTGTCCTGTTTGGTTGTTAATTCGTATAGCTGCTGTTTGTTGCCAGTACATATGTTTTATGATTCGCAGATCCTTGCCATCAATGTTTAATTTCTCCAGCATATTGATTATTTCCACATGCTTTACTTTGTCAAATGCCTTCGTGTAGTCTATAAAGCACATATATAGATCTTTCTTTACCTCTATAGATCTTTCTATCAATGTCCTTAAGATGTATATTGCATTATTGGTGTACTTTCCTTCCACAAATCCACATTGTTCCTCACTTATTTCTGGTTTTATTTTGTTCCTTACACGTCTCATGATTATTCTTAGTAATATTAAGTCATATGGCTCATGAGACTAATAGTGCGATGGTCTTCACAATCAGTGGCGCCAGACTTCTTCGGTATGGCTACAAAGATAGATTTTAGTAGATCATCGGGTATGTGTCCAGTGTTATATATGTCATTGAGGTCATACGATTCTCTAGACAAGAATAAAGAAAGCTACAGTTGTCTCTGACAAGATCCGGATGCCCAGGCAACTAACATTGACTCCCGCAAATGATGCAATACAACTGTTATTATAATCCCATCACTGGCACACACGCGCTCCATATTTGCTTATAAAAACAGCATATCAATGAGCGTGGAAGCATCGTACTGATTCAACTCTGTTAACATGTTTTGTTTTCAGCAATGCCAATATGACAGAAAATAATATATTTTTCAGAAAAAGAACCTAGTTAGGTGAGCTTTCTCATATATTCAAGGGGTGTGTTATTTAATGTTGTAGCTGCGGGACTGGTTACACTTTGTTGAAGCACCACAGTTTACTCGATACTTATTGACAGGGAGAATAAATCACATGATCTAGCTAGATTGTCAATCACTGACTGTAGGACAGACTCACCGTGAGAAACCAGTGCTGTATCATCAGCGAATAGAAGCTTCTTGATTAGGGTCTCAGTTTTAAAGTTTTATCTTAGATGTGCTTGATTAAATAGGAAACCTTCAGATCGTGTATGGATATAGAGGTCTCCAGATACGGGTTCAAACGCATTGTGTAGAAAGGTAGCGCTAAATATTTCGAACAGGGTAGGAGAACGGTACATCCCTGTATGACACAACAGTTCATCTAAAAAAAGCAGAGAAAATCTACCGTCGAACTGAATGACATACATAATGTTATGAAATAACTTGATCATCTCGAGTAATGTAGGTGGGCGACCAATATTTTCCAGCTTCCTGTATCTTCCGCTCAGCGCATGGTATCAAAAGCCTGTGTATTATCAATGAAGCCTGTAAATAGATGTCTACATTGTCCACTGAACTTCTCCTAGGCATTGGCAAGAATGTTTCTATTGTGCCTTCATCAACTGGTAGAACGTATATTTCCTGAGACCCAGTCTGGGTTTAAAGTTGTAAGGTTAATTACCGATATGATTTTTATTCTCCGCCAACCGCAGGAGAAATTCAGTGAACAATGTAGACATCTATTTACAGTGAGAGAGATACTTCTATAGCTGTTATTATCGACCGTGTCCCCTTTATTTCTGTATAACGTTACAATCTTGGCACTTGTTATGTCCTGTGGTATATCTCTACTTCTTGGACAATGAGTCTCTACATTGGACAATGAGTTTATAGAGGTGGGGCAGAGGTGTTTCAATATTTTCCTTGAGTACTTCAGCTGAGGGGAGCCGCGATAGTTCAGTGGTTAGTGAACTGGACTACCACCGACAAGGGGTAGGGTTCGATCTCACCCGACGGCTTCCGGGTTCACCCAGCCTTAAATGGGTACCGGATTTTTTTCTGGGAAAGTAAAGCAGCACGGGCGTAATACTCACCACATTACCCCAAAAAATCATGTGCTGAAGGTCTGTAAAATATAGGTCGCTAACACCATATTTCCCTATACGCCACTTGGCGTGACAGGGGGTACTTTACTTTTTTTTTACTACAGCTGAGATGTTGTCGTTACCAGAAGCTATTTCCACATGAGAGGTCGCGGATGGCATGCAGTTCCTTCTCAGTGGGTTCATTGTCCAGTTTGGTCTGCACTGAGTATTTTAGATACAGCTGGTCTATCAGTGGGCTTGCTGGTCTATCTTCAGAATATAGAGACTTGAGCAATGTTCGACACATCTTTCCAGTTGTTTAGTTTTGTCACTGATATGCTCACCGGTTTACCCGGTGATCGAATAATGAGATCACCACAGCTTGCAAAAGCTAAAATTGTAACGAATGATGGAGATTTGCCAGGGTCACGCTATTTATCGCGCTGAGAAATATCCTTACATTCTGAATGACATTACTAACGTATTTAATGAAAACAAGGGTTATATAAAATGACATTTGTAGGCAGTATCACTTACTTCATTTTTGATATACGACATCTGAAATAAAGGCCATGCAATTTAAGTTTCAAAAAACGTATATTTGTTATCACATTTTAGCTAAATAGGAGAGTGTCAACAGTTTATGAAATTATGTCAAAGAAAACACAAAAACCATCCGTTGATTGTACCGTTAATTTGATTTTAGGCGTGAGTGTATTCACTATCACCTCATACCGCCTTTACCTTCATGAAAAAAAGAAATATTCCCGTACCCATTTTTAGAGGCTTGGTGAACGCCGGAGCCATCAAACAAAATCCCGACGAATGAACCTGGAGCCTATTGGTCAGGAGGGATACATTTTAACCACTACATCTATGGTTATGGAAGGTCTCGGTATCACTACAAACGAATTAAAATACATAATTGTTCAAACACTCGTGGCAGTCGAATCATACAATTTAATATCTCACCTCTCAAACAAAGAAAGATAGCTGCAGTCTCCATCATAGCAGTCTCATCATACGCCAAAAGTAATCGAAATATCCAAACACTATCAGAACGAATCTCATGGTGTGCACAGAGCATTAAACTCAGTAGTTTCGACAACAAGCCGAACTTTGAAATATGAGGAAACTGCAACACAAAACTCCAATAAAAGACAGCCATTAACGGTTCCTTCCATCTATCAGCAATATTGACCGGAAGTTCACGTCCTCCCTAAAATGTTGATCATGTTGGCTTTAACGTAGAAATTTGCTGCATAGAGATGAAATTAATCAGTCCCCAAATGCAAGCCCTGCAGCGGTCGAGAGAACATGAACTCCATTCTACCATCAAGGAACCGAAAGTCCCAAAGATATTAACCACTCAGCCAAGATAACATACAAACAGTTTATTCATAATTTTATTCACGATATTTTCATAATTATTTAAGCCTGTCTTATATTAAGTAAAAGTATGTGCCTTATTTTATTGACATAAGTACATTTTGTCAGCTTAAATTTTAAATTTATTTCATCTTTTTTTTTTATTGTGGGATTATAATTTGATGAATCCAATTTTCCAGAAATATATACAATTAGATTTGATGGATTAATTATTGTTTTCATCAATGCTTTCATTCCTTTTTGCAGTTTTTTTAAAAGGAAAGTTGGAATAATAGAGGTATGTAGACTTTGGTAGAATAGGAGTATATTGTACTAAATCTGATTACTTTCACACCCGATGAAAACGCATGTTTTCTAGGCACATGCCAATGTTCTCTGTGAGGCTTATTTGTAGTGGTATGTATTAATTAGTGATTGAGTAATTCGCGGGCCATCATCCTGGCACTTCGAATATGTCCATAGGTGCTAAGATCACCTACTCAGCAAGTTTCGCAGTGTCCAACGACTGACGACTCCAGTTCTGTGTTGGTTGCTTAGTCTTCTTACACGCCCACTAAGTTTCTTGTTTCTGACTGTGCCCATCTTAACTCCTATCTCTTGCACCCGGAGGAGTGGCGTGGCCTCATGGTTGTCGAATTCCTGAATGCTTCCCACGTCCCGGAAGGCAATGACGAGTCCGCCCGATCCATTGGTTGACTGTCCTCAACAATACCGCAACTAGCCAACCTGTCCGCTCTTTCATTTCCTCGTTCTCCAGTATGTCCTGAGACGTAGACAAAGGTGACCTTACGTATTTTCGACTTCTGCAATGACTCTACCAATTGTATATGTACAGATCCGCCTCACTTTTCTTATCAAGCTCATCAAATCACTCAGTATACAGGCATAGGAGTACTCTTGTGACTCTAACCAGATGAATGCCCTGGTCACTGCCATCACTTCTACCGTCATGCTACTCGTGGTTATAACGTATGCACCACTGTCTTTCTTGACTATTCTGCCAGCCGAGCATGTTTAACTGCCCATGCACTCCTTTGACGTTGTATTACAGATCCGTCTGTACAGATGACTGCATCTTTTTCATCGGTGTTATCCAAGATGGGACCGTTGGCCACCGCATTGAGGAGCAAATACATCAGGATGCATCAAGATGCTGCTGTAAAGTTGATGATAATGGCAGTTTAAAAAAAAGAGTAATAAAAAGTGGTACAGTAATAGCTTTACATGGTAATTAACCAAACGTATGTTGAGCAAAAGAGTGACAGCCCGGTGTCTGCCCATGTTAACTCCCCTGGCCATAGTGGTAAACCTGACATGCAGCATTCTAGCATTGCCTTGTGTCACTCCTGCAATCGCAGCCGGTTCGCCTTGAGAATCGTCTCATTGCACAGTTGGGTTCGCTGTTCCCCTCAAGGCATGAGTATATCGCTCTCATACACATAGGACACCTACCATACATTTATTACCCTTATGCATTACCGAACATATACATGTATTTATATTTGCATATGTATCGGTACATCGGCACACCATCGCGTTTTCTTTTGTGTGTTTTGTGGTAATATATACGGATTTAAGCTTGTGCGCATGTATGATTATGTACACATCCTTTTTTTACACATCGGTTCTTTGTGCACACACACACATTTAAATATACACATTTTATGCATATATTGTACCCACCTCCCCATATTTTTAGAACCCTTCCGTCTTCTTGCCTGACTGCCTGGTCGACGAGATATACAGTTGGTCATCCCGCACTCTTATTTTAGTTCATTCCGAAGCTTACCACGCCCTGGGAAGTGACACCTTTTTTATTTCCTATGTTGAGTATCTAGCATGATCTAGTATTATCGTCATGTAGTTAGATTTGTGTACATATCATATATATATATATATATATATATATATATATATATATATATATATATATATATATATATATTGTGTGTGTGTGTGTGTTGTTGTTTGTTGTTGTTTGTTGTTGTTTGTTGTTGTTTGTTGTTGTGTGTGTGTGTTGTTGTTTGTTGTTGTTTGTTGTTGTTTGTTGTTGTTTGTTGTTGTTTGTGTGTGTTTGTTGTTGTTTGTTGTTGTTTGTTGTTGTTTGTTGTTACAGCTGAAGGCCTACTTGGCCGAAACTTTTGTTGTGTTAATTACCACGTAAAGCTGTTACCATGCCACATTTTTTCTTTCTCCTTCATATTTTTCTATTTTAAGTTGTCTCCGCATTGACCACAACTGAGTCATGTTCACACATTTCATGTCCAGTGTGACAATACACGAGTATGTCCCCTGAATGACGTAAGCACCGGTATCCACTCCTCGCCAGTGTTGATACTGGTGTGCCCACAGACCTGTTTGATGACTTCTTCTGCTCGGCCCACCCAATGTTTGCCACTTTTTAGCCTGACACCCTTCCCTGCGTTCAGCTCATGATGCAATGGATGGACTTTATCTGCGCTTATCTTCAGGTATGCTCGTGCCCTCCTGATTTTGATAATTTCATCCATATTTGGAATGTAGTGAAAATACCGCATTGCTACACATGGAGTGTACCTCGTACACTCCTTGATAATGCGCAGAGCTTCATTTTGTATTTTTCTCCAGCTTGTCAATTTGCGTCTTACTGACTTTAAGAATTGCCAGAGCATGCTTGTTTAGTTTGGCCATTCTGGTTGTCTTTCCATCATTCAAGCACACTACACCGATGGATACCAGTGCGGTATCTAGGTCTTCTCCCTGCGTGTTGGTTTTTACGTTACCCCACTGGTTTCTTCTAGCATTAAAGTCTTCCCAAAAAATGACGTTCTCCTACTCGAATGCGAAGATATTCTGCCATTGTTGTGTGTCCACCTACCAATTACAGGAGTACACATTTACAAACACGAAAGGAAGTGTAGACTGCAACCTAATTGCTTGTACCTGCAGTATTCTGCATTGTTCCACGCAGACATATCAACCTCAGCTGTTATTTCGCACAAGGATAGCCTGCCCAAGGTGTCTTCTATTGTAGAAACAATGAAATCAAGGGGCACTGACTGTCCTCCAAGAAGTATTTCTTGCAAAATCATTTGTAGTATGTAGTGTGATTATAAAGATTCCTACATTCTACATACATCAGTGACCTGTGCCTCTGAATTATCGGAAATTGTCGTGGATACTAGCTGTTTAAGTGTGCAAGCTGTTAAGTCTTTTATAAACATAGGTTATGAAATATTACATGATATTGATATGATTGAGTAGAAAAAGAACTGATGGTATGTATTTAGGGCTGTGTACGCATTTCGCTTGGGGTAGATCTATCTACCTAACTTTTGTTCGCCTGAAGTATTATCTATATCTGCAATGCCTTTTCATGTATAAATTATACTATCTTTTGTTAATTCTTGCCGTGACCCATATAGTTGTGTCTGTAGTGTTGTATCTATTGGCCTATCTATTTTCATTCGTGTCTCATGGAGATGGAAGTGGGCTCAATGTTTTCCATCAACTTTATATTTAGAATTCAAATAATGGGTTCGTGGCTGAAAATTCAACATATCAGAGCTACTTATTGTTCGCGAGATCTACATTAGAACTGCAAGCCAGTCTCAACTATGTTCAATGTTGACAACCTTAGATTAGTCAAATTAACTGTGATATTTATATCACACCTTAAACATATCCCTATAACGTTTGCTACATCTACCAATTAATTTCACTCGTGAATCATTATTATCAGATGCAACGTTTCATGCTTTTGTCTACTTTACTATTCTACAACGTCTCATAATCGATGTGTGTAGCATTGTAACTTTAAAAAAAAAAATTTTACCAGCATATCTGGGTTACATATTGGCTTACAACCTTCACTTATTTACAGTACGGCATTTGACTGTCTACAACACCAGTAACTGGAACATCATGAAAGATATTGACTGCCTACAACACCAGTAACTGTGGAACATCATGAAAGATATTGACTGCCTACAACACCAATAACTGTGGAACGTCATGAAAGATATTGACTGCCTACAACACCAGTAACTGTGGAACATCATGAAAGATATTGACTGCCTACAACACCAGTAACTGTGGAACATCATGAAAGATATTGACTGCCTACAACACCAGTAACTGGAACGTCATGAAATATATTGACTGCCTACAACACCAGTAACTGTGGAACGTCATGAAAGATATTGACTGCCTACAACACCAGTAACTGGAACGTCATGAAATATATTGACTGCCTACAACACCAGTAACTGTGGAACGTCATGAAAGATAATAACTGCCTACAACACCAGCAACTGTGGAACGTCATGAAAGATATTGACTGCCTATAACAAAGTAACTGTGGAATATCATGAAAGATATTGACTGCCTACAACACCAGTAACTGTGGAACATCATGAAATATATTGACTGCCTACAACACCAGTAACTGTGGAACATCATGAAAGATATTGACTGCTTACAACACCAGTAACTGTGGAACGTCATGAAAGATATTCACTGCCTACAACACCAGTAACTGGAACGTCATGAACGATATTGACTGCCTACAACACCAGTAACTGTGGAACGTCATGAAAGATAATAACTGCCTACAACACCAGTAACTGTGGAACGCCATGAAAGATATTCACTGCCTATAACACAAGAAACTGTGTAATATCATGAAAGATATTGACTGCCTATAACACATGTAACTGTGGAATATCATGAAAGATATTGACTGCCTACAACACCAGTAACTGTGGAACATCATGAAAGATTTTGACTGCCTACAACACCAATAACTGTGGAACGTCATGAAAGATATTGACTGCCTACAACACCAGTAACTGTGGAACATCATGAAAGATATTGACTTCCTACAACACAAGTAACTGTGGAACATCATGAAAGATATTGACTTCCTACAACACCAGAACTGTGTAACATCATGAAAGATATTGACTTCCTACAACACAAGTAACTGTGGAACGTCATGAAAGATATTGACTTCCTACAACACAAGTAACTGTGGAACATCATGAAAGATATTGACTTCCTACAACACCAATAACTGTGTAACATCATGAAAGATATTGACTGCCTACAACACCAGTAACTGTGGAACGTCATGAAAGATATTGACTTCCTACAACACAAGTAACTGTGGAACATCATGAAAGATATTGACTTCCTACAACACCAGAACTGTGTAACATCATGAAAGATATTGACTTCCTACAACACTAGTAACTGTGGAACATCATGAAAGATATTGACTGTCCTACACACATATCACAACTTAACGTATCACGAACAGTAAGGAGCTATCAGAACAAACGGTGTAACATAAAATTGTTTTGCCGTACACAAAGACGTGAGGTAAGAATGCATCTGCTTCTTAAACCTATTCAGAATCTATGCTGAGAACCGCATAAGAAATGTTAGAAACGGTGACAGATTTGTGAAGTTCGACACATTCACAATAAATGGAACCATAATTCCAGAACTCATATCTACTGCTGACACATGCCTCCTGTCTAACAGTACACCATGATTTACTTGAATATAAAAATAAATAAATAGAAAAATAAATTAAATTAAAATAAAATAGATAATTGTGTGTGTTAAAAGATACAGTGAACAACCCAAATGAAATTGGACAGAAAACCAAACTAATGTATATTGGCATATCAGGTAGCCAAACATACATCATTATTGGCAGTGATAAATGTAAAGTGTAAAAAAAAAATACTATGATTATTTGTGATTTGTAGAAAATAACAATAGTGGCAGGCAGAAAGAGAAAATGCAAGATAATCACAAGAACGTTAGGAATAGCAACTAAACATTTAAACGCATGAACAACATATAGCACTAGTGAGGCAGGAAAATTACTATTACTGCAGACATGTATATTGTTAATATTAACATAAGCTTATTGGTAATCATTGGTAATCTCGCATACTGCAATGAATCATTCTAAACAAAATGTTACATACAAATTCCTAAGATACTTTAGAAAATGAGAAAGAACAATGAAGACATTCTAAAAAAGCTTACTTAAACATTAAACAGATCTGGATTATATAAACCTTATTTTGCAGAAGAAATTACAATACTAAGGGCACGTCAACAGACACAACGGGCTGGACAGAACAATAATGGGAGGCATGGTTCCTGGGCAACGCATCAGAGAAAAACAAGAAAAAATGTGGTTTCAAGACATCAAGGAGACATTCAATATGACAAAATAAGAAGTGGACGATCTAGGTGGATACATAGGTTTTTTTTTTGCAGACGGGATGTGGTGAAAGGAACATGCTATGTTAGATCTGGCTAGATACATATTTTATTTTAATTTTGCAGACGGGATGTGGTGAAAGGAACATTCTGTGTTAGATCTGGCTAGATACATATTTTATTTTAATTTTGCAGACGGGATGTGGTGAAAGGAACATTATGTGTTAGATCTGGCTAGATACATATTTTATTTTAATTTTGCAAACGGGCTATTGTGAATGCAACGTTCTGCAAAGGACATGAGCCCTGATGTTGTACTTCACGATGGAAAGTTCAAGATACAATTTCTTTTTAGAGCTTAATCATTATTTCAGTCAACAACAGAACTGATACGATGCACTGTAGATAGAAGATTGTGTAAGGACATGATCACCTACTCCAACCGGTATGACACATGATAATGAATCATTATTTACAGTTGCGTCAATTTTGCAACAATTTACTTACACCGAATATGATGGCCAATTCATCGTAAGACTGAAAATAACAATAACAAGTCATTAACTTTTAGAATAGCTTCAAATCCAAACACAAAATTATTGTCTTTACTTTCATTCATTTGATGGGGACAATCGTAACAGCTTTGTGTATTTATAAATACTTCTTGTTTTTTTCACGAATAAAATTATCTACAGGTTTGAAGTTACCCTTTATAGTTACTGTATAGAATATTTTAAAGGTAATAGGTGGGTATATATATATATATATATATATATATATATATATATATATATATATATATGCACATTTAAATATAATCACCTGAATTATGCAATATATCATGCAATATTTGACATATACACCGATGTTATAATTTCTAATTCATTCTAACTCTATTTAATGGTTCCAGTAGTTCTGGATCATGTTACTTACAACTGTTGCCATTAGTCGAAGCTGAAGTAGAAGGCGTAAGATCATAAGTAGAGATCATGATTTACTAATAAGTTAAACATAAGATGGTGAATGTAGCTAGAGGTGCATGTAGTATGTGACAATTCAGAGTATAACACTATTTATAATTTTAGTTACTATCAGTATCAGTAACGTGTGTTGACCAAGTAGAGATTCTTCCCATGTGGCAATTGTTCACATGCATGTAGAGCCTCGTGTGGATACTAGAACATTGTCATATAACATCGTAAAATAATATAATTGCCAGGTTATGCTGACAGGTTTTCACTATGTAAATGTTAATGCCATGTACCAATCTGCTTGTTCACATAACATACCTTTAGCATAACCCTCGATATGTCATTTTGTGAAGCCTAGAAAAAAGAGGAAATTGAAGATAAATCAACAAATTAAAATTAAAACAATTAAAATGACTAAGATCGTGGCGTCTGTTCGCGGTTTCGTGGACTAGCAAGTGTGATTTCAGTTATGTGTGATTCTGCGTGAAGAAAATTAAAAGCTCACGGCGAATCCACGTACCGAAAAGCTGATTGACTGCGGTTCGCTAGTCTATAACATGGAAACGCGTTCTGGACCATGGAACTGAGTGATTAAAAAGGCATTCATGTAAAGAATAAACTATAACATCTAAGAAGGAAAACATGACAGGGCAAATGCGCCAGAATGTGTAAGAAACGGTAGAAGTGCGAGAGGCTAGGCCTAAAGATTGATCGCACCCTGTGTTTTCTGGACGACGTCGACCATGTGATAATACAAGCCCACAAATAATTAGCCGTCATGAAGGTCATGACAGCTGCCAACGTCGAGCAGAGGTTACCTATCTTTCTGTCCAGGTGCTAGACCGCGCAGCAATTAGGTATCTTTTAGCAATTGTTACTGTCAGAACTGTCAGGCTGGAACAAAAATATAAAATGAAGCGATGTGCATTATCGTGGGGTGTACGAGGGACACTCCCTGTGTAGCAATGATGTATCTTATTGATTTCCCAACCATGAATGTCAGAATCAAGAGATGTAGGGCACGAGCATAAATGAGGATAAGTGCAGATAAAGAGCACCCATTGCACCAGAAGCTCAACGCAGGGAAAGGTGTCAATCTAGGAAGAGGGAAATGATAGGGGGTGGGGGCGAGCAGATCATTGTCATCTAACATGTATGTGGGTTTACCAATAGCAAAATTATCGAGGAGTGGATACCGCCTTTCAGGGGCACATTAGTGTGTATTGTCACACTCGACAGAAAATGTTGGGAATATAAGTCAGTCGTGGTCAATGCGGAGGTCAACTGCCTCATCTGGGATAACACTGTTGAGAAAGATGCAAACATCAATGCAAGCGGATCTGTAAAAGCAGTGCATGAACATTTGCATCCCGCTTCGCAGGCAGAAAGGTCAAGGAACACAGTGGTTCATACCTTACGACCACGAGTAGCATGACGATGTAGGTAATGGCAGGGACCAAGGGATTCAACTGGTTTGAGTCACTTGACTACACCCACCCCTGTATACTGAGTGATTCGATGAGCATGAAAAAAAATGGAGGTAAGCTTTGTACATTGGTCGTAGACAGGGAGAGTTATTGCAGAAGACACAAACAAGTAACACGTTTTTTGGTGCGTCCAAGATGGCGTGTGTGTTCACGACTCCGTTGTCAAGTAATATTTTATTTGTGTCAGCTTCTAAACGACGAAAATCAAACACTCACGGTGCCTACAGAATCATCACAATGCAGAATACTGCGGGCAAACTACTGGACACAATATCTGACCGTGTATTCACCTGTTACCTTTAAAATATACGAGCATTCCCTTCCACGCTCAGAAGTTATAGATATATCAAAGAGACATGACATCTTCGAAGGCTTCCATAGACGAGAGGAGACATGTGCTACTGTTACAGATCTGGAGGATGTGTACAACAGAGTACCATATGAATACCTCATGCATATGGTCCTCAAGGACCTCATATGGACCTCATCAGTTCCACTTGCAGTGGACCCCTTTCTCATTAGATGGATCGCTGCTGCACTGTTTCAGAGGAAGGTGATACTCAGATGTAGAAATTGGTCATCCGAACCAACATCCACTTGTCCAAGGCTGCCACAATGCTCACCATTGTCACCAGTTCTATTTAACGTGTACACAATAACGATCACGGAACAATAACTGAATGGAAGGGGGAAGAAATATGATTTTTGCGGATGATATTCTGGTATATCGACAGGGAATTGACAAAAGTGTAATCGCCTCCACAATGCAAAACGAACTCGGTCGTTTCTCTCCTTGTTGTGGAGTATCAGGTGCATTGATTAATCCAAATTTTCTATCAGTTGCATGCTTCTCACTTAGCAATCATATCGTTACCACGTAAACACCGGTGGTTTGAATTGGAACAGATGAGGTCAGCAAGAACAGGGTGATGACATACCTCGATGTTAAATGTGGTCGCAGTCTGTTTTAAGAACCACGTCTACACTGTGATAATAACATCCAGGAAAGGAATAGCCGCTTTGAAGGTCATTGCAGCTGCCAACATCGAGCAGAAGCTACTTATGTTTCTGTTTAGGGACTATACCACCGCAACAATTGTGTGTGCCTTGGCAATTCTTACTGTCAGTAAGAAGAAAAATTGACGAGTTCGAGAAAATACCGAATGAAGAAGCTATGCACGTTATCTTGTGGTGTACGTGGGACACTCACTGTGTGGCAATGAGGTATCTTCTTGACAACATTCGAAGACAGGATCAAGATCTGGAGGGCACGAGCATACCTGAAGATAAGAGCAGATAAAGTCCATCCATTGCATCATGAGCTCAACACAGGGAAGGATGGCAGACTAAAGAGAGGAACATCGTGGATGAGCCGATCAGATGTCATCAAACATGTCTATGGTCTTACGATTATCAACGCTGGAGAGGAGCGATACATTCCATACGACATTCAGTGGGATATGTTCGTTGTATGGTCACACTTGACAGGAAATGTAGCTAATATAACTCAGTCGTTGTAAATGCGGAGGTCAATGATCTCATCTGGGATAAAAGCGATGAGATAGATGAAGTTAGCTATACAGACGAATCTGTAATACGACACCGAAGGAGTGCATGAGCATTTATATCACGCTCAGCAGGCAGAATAGTCAAGGGAAACATGTGTGCATACGTTATGACTACGAGTAGCATGACGATGGAGGTGTTGGTAGTGACCAGAGCTTTCATCTAGTTAGAGTCACATGACAACACCTGTCTGCATTGAGTGATTCGATTAGTATGATAATAAAAGTGAAGGCGGGCTCTGCACGCATGCAAAATCATTGTAGAAATAAAAAAATTACCAAAGGTTACACTTGTCTTAATCACACGGCATGCGGGGATACAGGGAATTGAAAGAGTGAACAGTATGGCAAGCTGCGCTATCATTGAGGATCATAAACCAATTGATCGAGTTGACATCATCAATGCCCTCCGAGATGTGGGAAGAGCACAGGACTTCGACAAACACAGATCCACGTCACTTTTTCGGGTGATGGAAATGGGAGTTAAGATGGGCACAGCCAGAAATAAAAAAAAAATTAGTGGGCGTGTAAGAAGTCTTAGCAACCAATACAGAACTGGAGTCGTCAGTCGCTGGACTTCGGGAGTTGTTGAAGTGGGGATCTGAACACCTATGTACATGTTCGGAGTGCAATGATGATGGCCCTCAAATAAGTCAGTAAATAAAGTTATGTTTTATTTGTTCTGCTTTTTTGTCAGATTTTCCAATTGTCCTTCTTGATTATTAGTCCTAACATTCCATATACTTATTTGAAGATCTTTCCTCCGACATAAGTTCGAATTCCTCTCCATGGCTTCCTCTTGTTTCGTACGTGATGAGGCTTCAATCTCTTTCCTGGTGGTCAGAACATTCGTCTTTCGTGTCCTGAACATGCCTCTTGTATACCACACAATTTGCTGTTTTCGCTTCCTGGGCCTTTGGTCACTGTTGACACTTCCGCCCCATCCACCGTCACAGACTTTATACAATTCGGAATGGGCATTTCCGTTTGCCTGGCGCGACAGTGAAAAACAATGACCTATCACCGATAGGTCTATCTCGAATTAAAAGAAGATCAATACCCACTTAGCAACGATAGTTTCCACCATCCACCAACCTGTCAGAAGTTAAACAACCAAAACAGGCATGACCAGAACATTAAATCAAAGAAGCACGCCGTGTGTAAGTACACCGCGTGTAACCGGCGTATTTAACAACACATTCTGTAACGGAAAACCTTAATATATATATATATATATATATATATATATATATATATATATATATATATATATATATACATACATAATAAAATGGAACGGTAAGAAAAAAAAAGTATGAAAACTGTTGATTGAAGGAGAATGCATACTGGAGTGATGAATATAATACATTAAAGATCTTACAATGATGAACGAACATCATAAGAATGTTATCAATGGCATTGTTCATACATTTACCTCCAACAAAGCCACACTGTTTATCGCTAATTTCTTCACTGATTTTGATTCGCACTCTTCGCATGGTGATTCGTAGTAATATGTTAGTTATCTGACATATAACGGTTATTGTGCTATGATCATCCAATTAAATCACAACAGAGTTATTTGGTAGTGCTATGGTTATTGATTTTAGTATGTCGTCTGGTATAATTCCGTTGCTGTAGATGTCATTCCATATTTTTGTTTTTATTTCTATTCCAAAATCACCCATGGGTTCAATCACTTCTTCAGTTATATTATCTGATCCAGGAGCTTTTTCTGCGTTCATATTGCGCAATGCGTCTTCCACTTCTTATATGGTTATTTCTGGTCCTTTCCTATTATCCTTAATATTTACTTCTGTTCGTTCATCATCATAAAGATATGTAATGTATTCTACTCACCATTCCCATATGCGTTCTTGTTCAATAAACTGTTCTTATGCCTTTAATCTTAAACATCCCGTTTTTGATTGCCTTTTTTTTTTTTTTTTGCTGTTAATTTTTCAGTATGTTTGAATATCGCTGTGGTATCAATTTTTTGGGGCATTTCAATCTCTTTGCATCTCAGATTTAGACATTATTATTTTTCTTCCTTGATTTTATTACACTTTATTTATTTAATCATGTATACTTTTCTTTGTTATCCTTTTTTTCTTCTTGTATAAATGAGCTGTAAAATGTAATCTGTCATTCATGTCTGTCTTGGATTTATCCTCACTAGTTGTATGAACTCATTTGATGGTTCTTCCTCTTCTGCCTTTCAGCTCCCTGTATAGCATAGGTCTTCAACAAACACTTTCCAGGTCGTTCTGTTTCTTGCCATTCTTTTAAGATCATTCCATGTCTTCCCCATCATCTTCATCTCTGCTTCTATCTGTCTTCTCCTAGAATTATTTGGTCTTCCTCTGTGTCTTTTCCTGTGCATTGTAACGGTTGTGAACTGTGATGTTACATTTGTCTTGTAACCTCTTATCTGATTAGAGTCAATCTAAATTTAAATTCATATTAATTTCCATCTGCAGCAAACCACCACTTGTCTCAGCAGCTTGGCCCGGCTTGAAACGTCATTTAATCATGCACGGAAAAAAAAAAATGTGAGTACCTCCGAAGTCGGAGTTATCTGCCAGTGCGGCGAGAGACCCCTGTGCACACGGCTGCCAGGAAAAAAAACGGATTAACATGAACAAAATCTGGCCCTAGTCTCTATCGACCTCATCAGAGGAGAAAGCTAGAGGTCGCAAAAACAAACAAAATCATATTAACTGATGCTCATTTTTGTGTTTTTAATTTTCGGCTAAGATTTCCCACAACTGGTAAATGATCACTATATCAATCAGCCCCTGGTCTAGTACTCACACATGAAAGACTGTATCTGAATCTTTTGTTTATCAGTATGTAATCAGTTTGATTACGTGGGTCGTCTCCAGGGATTTCCATATCCACGGACGTCATGAATGTTGCTTAAACCAGATGTTGCCTATCATCATGGTGTGTGTTCTTTCACTGTCAATATATTTGCAGCCTCTTTCATTTCTATCTCCTTAACCATTTTCCTACTTTTGCGTTGAGATATGTGAATCCCCCTACAAATATGATGTTTTAATGTGGTTGGCATTGACGAAGTGTCATATAAGCTCTTGGTAAAATTCACAAAGTGTTCCCTCTGGACTGTCTTCTGTTGCTACATAAATGTGTATGAAATTAATTTGTATTTGCCTTCCGATAAATGTCATTACAAAAATGTCACTCTTTAGTGTTCAGTACTTCCAGAATAATTAATTTCATCTATATCCTTTATATGAGTCCATCATCATATTTGTCCCCTGATTCAGTGTCCACACAGTCACAATAAATGTAAATCCATCAATTTCATTTCCTGTTTGATGCTTTCCAGTTTTCCATTTTGAATGAGTAAATCAGTTCTTGTTACGTTCCAAGTTCCTATTTTCAGTGTATGTTTTATGTTGATCTTGCTTACAGTAACTGGATGACGATATCACCCGTAGCACATGATGCCCCCTACAGAAAGTGGGTATTCCATTGGAATCCCCATTAACGTTGATATCTTGAATTATTTAATTGTGGCGACTCATGATTATACAAATAAGATATGACGGTGGTTATCTGTTGTCTTATGTCGATTGGTTAACGATTGATTCCGTTAGCATTTCACTAAATATTCTCTCACAAGGCGGCGTGGTTGTTTAATTTTAAGGTATCCTCCCATAGCATTTTACTCTCCAGAGCATACCTGCAAGGTTACTGTACTGACTATTAATTCATTGACATGTAGTAGCCTCCGTCAGTCATAGTTGACTATGGATTTGTCAGCGGCCCTAGAAATGTTATTTTTTCCTTTCTTTTATTTCGCCGTGTATTCTCTTTCTCTATGAATCTGTCTGCTTCTTCTTTGAGGTGAACCTTTAGAGTGTTTCCAGAGTTTGCGGTCTGCAGCTATGTCTTCCCATGCTGCAGGGTTTATGTTCATATTCTTCATATGAACATGTACATAAATGTTATAGAAGTCTGAGTGGCTAATGTGCAGGTTTTATCTGATCAGAAAGGTCTGGTTCAATTTCCAGAGTGAACGGTTTTTTTTTTTCGGAGCGACACGGCTACTGATTTCAGGAAAAAAAAAATGGTATGTTAGAAGCTTTACGTGATAAGTAGACGATACAGACTAAAGGACGTTTCGGCCCAATAGGCCTTCAGCAGGAACAAACAAGAAAAACACACACACAAAACTAAAAACGAAACATTCCATACAAAAATATTCGAAATATGTTAAAGGAAAATGTCTATCATGTTTCACCCGGTCTCTAAAAAAGGGTACCAACTATTTTTCTTGGCAGCAGACCAAGAGCCCTCAGATAAAGCGGAAGGTTCAGACATGAGGGTGATTTTTGCCGAAATGGCAAAATACCATTTTTTCAAAGTCCCTTACGATTCATCCGTACAAAACATTTCAACATCTTGAGCCTGGTACCTTGACTTACTTTGTTTTTGCTTTATGTCTCCTTCGACAAAAAGTGGACGAACAGTTCTACATTTATATCACATGTACAAAACATTACTGACCCCAATGACTGTGTTAGGAACATTTAGGGACTGAAATGGAAGACATTATATTTAACGTGGAATGTTACACCTTGCTGCTGATCACTACAATCAGAGATCTGTATTCTACTTTAGTCCATTCATTCATTAGTCGACTAGCTAGGGGATTCATTTTCACTTATTAAAGTGATAACTAGAGGTTATCTGCGTAATACGTAATAATATTATTGCTACGCCATCACAATGGCTGATTATAAATCCATACAACGGTCGTACGCTAATTGTGAAAGGCGGAATGGAGTTTCGTATATGACTTTGTAGCACCGGGAGCACTCCCTGAGGTTCATGTTAATCAGGAGGGATTAATAATTTCACAAATTCATATTGTAGGGAGATCTTACAGTCTGTTGTTTGATGTGCGACGGGTTTAGTCCGATGACTAACTGTGTTACATATGTTCGTATTTGGAGTCAAAAACGATGTCCTAACATCAGCAGGCGCTATACATTAAAAACAATATGACGATAATCATTAAGGGATGACGTGAACTTCCGGTCAATATTGTGGATACGCGGCATGAACCATTAAAGGCTATGTCTGAAAAGTGTTCCTTGTTGCAGTTTCCTCATATTCCAAGTCTGGCTTATTGCAGGAGTTACTGAGTTAAGTGCTCTCAGTACGCTGTGAGCTGTGCGTTTCATCTGTTTTGATCAAGTTTTGATATTCCGATTGTTTACGATGAATAATGATACCATATGATGGAGAACAGATGGCTGTGTGCACTTTCTTTGCGGTTCCGCCTCATGTCTTTTGACATGTGCGGGGACTGCAATGATAGGGACTACAGCTACTTTTTTTTTTGTTTGGGAGAGGAAACAGTAATTCGGATGATTCCACTGGCACGGGCGGCTGAGCAATTATGGATGTTAATTCATTTGCAGTGATACCGGGGCCTTCCATAACCATAACCATATGCGCAATAGGTTTGCAGGCCATGATGATGGATATGGTGATGTGATATTTAATGACGATATTACACACTATACATTCAGGTTTTAGAAGAACAAGTTTTGATTGGTGTTGTGTTTATTGTCACAGTAGGTAGTTTTCAATCAACGTTTCAATCAATTTATTAACATCGCAATTATCATGTCTGTCACTCTCTTTGGTTCCCAAGTCGTCAACCTGAGTCATGTATCTTGACTGCACCTTGTCCCTGCGTCTGTACAAGATGCGGTCTAGTGTCTGGACTGCGTTCGATCCTCGAATCTAATCAAATATACTATTTGTTCATTGTCCTGAATTAAAGTTTGGTTCAATGTCAAAGTTACATTTTTTAGATATCATGTTCCTGGGCGATTTGTCAACAAACATCTGTCGCTCTGGTTCGCATTTCCATACATTTGCCTGGTCTGCAGACATAATACAGTTATACCAATAAGTTACAAAAATATACTATCATAACTAAGACGGACACATTGCTGCGTATTATGCAGACGATGAGTATGTTCTTTCTTTAGTTAATTCTTCCTTTTTTCTCTCTTTCATTCATTCTTTCTTGTTTTTCTTCATATGTTGTTTCTTATTCTTCATTAATCAGCCATTGTTATGCATTTGGACATTTAGTCCAGCATGGTCAACGAACAAGACGGTGTGTTTGAGGTCATCACCTGTTCCCACCAAAACTTGTCTTGTTTCAGTGGGCCATATTTGTGTTCTCAGACTTGCGTCAGCTTTTAGCTCTGTCTTGGAATCGTTGATGCAGTGAGTGATCTGGCAGCATTTTAAACTGTTAAAACTGGATAATAGCTTTCTTTTCTTTCTATCTTTCGTTCTGTATGTTTGTTGTAGCTTTTCTTTCCTTCTTATATTATATAGATCAAAGGTCAAACCTCAACAAATACGTATAGTTTATCAGTGTGATGAACAGATGAAAATGTTTAACTTGACTGTATATGCAGTAGGTAGTACAGAACCTTGGGTGATCCGTATATACTAATACACAATATATATATATATATATTGTGTATTATTATCATTCAACGGATCACCCAAGGTTCTGTACTATTTCATGTTTCACTAAAAGACCCCTCGACGCTGAAAGGCAGATGAGGATGGAAAGTAGAAGAAGAATACTAGAAGTCAAAATACAGTCTGCGCGGGTTCTTGTCTATCTCGCTATTGATGAACTAGATCACTATGTTTATAGCACCAACCATGTTCCACAATCTGTACTAGAAAGCAACAATCGTGTCTACTCTACAAAAACCCATTACATTTCAAATGTTATCAGTTTGATGGCGTTTTATGTCGAAGACTACGTTCTGCTGCACATAATTTTACATTAGGATTGAAATGAAAGAACAAATTCACTTTCTTTTGATTGAATCTTAATATAACGTCTAACAAAAATATGTATATTTATCCTTTGTTATTTTGAGTTGGTGTGCAATGAGGCAACAATGCCATGTTCTCAGTACAAATATCACGGTCTGCTATATAAAGTTGAGTTTTTTTTATTTTAAGCTGTCGTATTCTGGCTCATATTTTTCATGCAACTCCATTCATTTTGTTTTCCTGGCGTATTTCAGCATTGTTTTTATTTCTTTAGACGCTCTGTTGTTGGACTATAATATATATATATATATATATATATATATATATATATATATATATATATATAAATACATATAAAATGCATATACTATATATAATATAATTTGCTTACACATTTTAAATATGAACTACTTGTGTCCTCCCATATGTAGCACATTTATCTTTCATTTCAACATTTCTTCTCTTATCCGTCTGTTTATTTATCCTTTTTTTTTACATGTGTCTCTCATCCTAGATGTAGTAGATTTATCTTTATGTCGTTGTTCGATTGTGTTCTCGTTCTCTGAGGAAGGCCGCATGTAGGTCCAAGAGTCAGTAATGTGTTGTGTGTGTGAGTGTATGTGTGTGTGAGTGTATGTGTGTGTGAGTGTATGTGTGTGTGTGTGTGTGTGTGTGTGTGTGTGTGTGTAAAACTGTCACCATATCTCGTAGGATGTACATTACACCCCGCTACTTGCACCTGCTACACACTTTACCTCAGCACTGCCATTATTTGCCTGTTCCGGTCTTGTTATCAACTTTACAGACGACAACTTACCTCTGGAATGACATTTGCATCTCTGATCTGAGCAATGGAGAATTGAACAAAGTTGTGAAATGATAAGGGTCTCGGTATAAGCACTCATCATATGGACAGCAATTGCCAGTGGTCTCTAAATTTGTGCTCAGACACAATCTAATGTGTGTCACATGTAGTCATCATGATGTCCACCACTGAATTCATCCAACCACCTTATGGCTTCACTTTTCCATTTTTCAGTTGTTGAAAGTAAACATGTCTTTTTTTCTGTTACTTATTTATTATATGCCGCGATGGTCGCTTGCTCACATACGTTTCGCGACTTATATTTTTCTAATCGCTGGGTCGTCAATACGTGTTATTCTACTTTGAAGTTACCCCTTTATCGTTTATGTTAGGCTTTTAGTGACGGGACTGATTCTTTAGAGGAATTGTGCCCAGCCCAAGTATGCCCCTGGTGCTTCAGTAAACAAACTACGACCAGCCGGCGAAGGAATTGGTCAGGTAGCAAACAATGGCTAACATAAACATGAATACATGCCACAGCTTGATGATGTTGGTTTGTGAATAGAGTCGGTCAGAATGAAGAAAATGGACTGTCTTGTGCAGACCCAAAAGACGAAGAATAGCCATGACCCATTTGACTGCTGGTCACATATCAGCCATGGATCATGTAGGACATCGAAGGTAAAAAAGGATTAGGAGAGATGTAGTCAACGTGAAAATGATCAGTTGAAGACAGTTGAAAGGAGGGTCCCATAGGGGGGAGGGAAGGGATAAATACAAGGGTGTGGATAAGGAGAATGAATGGACAGCATAGGAGACCATAAAACTTTCGCAAGGAAAGAAAGTAAGAGAGAGGAGATAATGAAACAAGAGGCCAGTATGGAGACTTTTGGATGAATTGAAATAATTCAACCTTCTCTGATGGAGAGTGCCAAAGCGGGCGAATTCGGTTCTGCAATGTGAACCGGTTGTATAATTGGTGGAGCAGAAGACAATGTCAGGGACATGGAAGTACTCAGGAGCGTGGTGGTCTGATGATGATTGTTCGGCACATGCACGTCTTGTGGCTGCTTTTTTGCAGATGATAGCAACCATGAGTATACAACAGAGGGACACGCACGTGAAGTCTTCCTAGATAACAAAGGGTCCACTGGGAGGCAAACATGGCAAGTCTGTAGTACCTAATGATATGTACAGCATGGACATCCTACACTGGGTATCGTACACCTCTGGCTCTGGCTAAATAAATTTATGGAGACGGCTCCGGAATAAGAATTCCTGAAAGCTTATGTGACGCTCAAATACCACTTATTGAGAGTCACAGAATATAGGGCAATGTGGTTTTAAATGAGTGATGAATGGATTAAGTGCCGTTTCAGAAAACGGATTGCAGCAGAATTGTGTGAGTATATGGTGGCCAGGGAAAAGTTATTTGCGAAAAAGGGGGTGGGAGTGTATGAGTGTCAGTGCCAGTGACGGAAAGAGCCATTCTTTTAAACTGTCTGTTATTTTTTCTCTTTGCTTCCCTCTATTTCTTCGTCCATCGATTTTTCCAGTTGTTACAATAAATTCCAACTGTTCCCTTCTAATTACATGACCATAAATAATTATTGTTTCTTCCTGATTTTGGAAATTTGTTCTCTTTTGGCTTTGGCCTCTTTCAGAGCGTTTTCTTTCTCTTTTTGACTGCCCATGGTATTTTCAACACTATAAAACCAGATTTCTACAGCTTCCAGTGATTTTCTTCTCTGTTGTCCTATTGTCCATGATTAAAACTCGTATGTTGAGACAGACTGGCTCTACATAACATTTAAGAACTTTTTTTTCTTGTTTCTATTGTCAGAAATGGATTACATTGTATGTTCCTCATTATTTAGGAAATTAGCTTTTGCCTGAGCCAATCTTAATCTTACCTATATGGTAACTCGATCGCATTTCTTCCGGGTGTGGGGTTTCAGGTTCCTTGGTTAATCCTAATAAAGCATCAGTTTCATGGTTCTCCCTTAACAATCATATCGTTAATACGACCACACCGGTAGTACGAATGGGAGCTGATGAGGTGACCAGGGACAAGTTGATGACATACTCTGGAGTTAAGTTTGATCGCAGCCTGTGTTTTTGGGATCACGTCGACCATGTGATAACAAAATCCCGCAAAGGATTAGCCGCCTTGAAGGTCATGGCAGCTGCCAACATCGAGCAGAGGCTACTTACACTTCTATTCCAGGGATTGGTCCTCGCACCAATCTAGTATGCCCTGGCCTTTCTTACTGTCAGTACGACTCAAATTGATAGGCTGGAGAAAATACAGAATGAAGCCATGCACATTATCCTGGGATGTACGTGGGGCACTCCCTGTGTAGCAATGAGGTATCTTCTTGACTTTCCAACCAAGGATGACAGAATCAAGATCTGGAGAGCACGAGCATACCTGAAGATTAGTGCAGATACAGAGCATCCGTGACACCACGTGCTCAACACAGTGAAAGGTGCCAGGCTTAAAAGAGGCAAATCATGGGTGGGCCGAGTAGAAGATGTCATCAAACAAGTCTGTGGGTTTACCAATATCAGCGTTGGTGAGGAGTGAATACCGGTACCTACGTCATTGAAGGGGACTTTCTCGTGTATTGTCACACTCGACAGGAAAAGTAGAGAACAGAACCCGGTCGTGGTTAATGCCGAGATCAACGGTCTTATCGCAGATTTCTCATTCTATTGTGGCCAGTGCGTAGGCGAAGTATGATGGCTTGATCCCCCCTTGATAGTTGGTGGTATCCGTCACTCTCGTTATGCTTTGGGTGTTCACGATTACATTTTTCATGGAACTGACCCTTGAGGATGGATTTCGCTTCGTCATAACTGAGCGGATGGTTCACTTGTTGTAATCTCCCTCCCTCTTTAGCTAATTTGTCTGCGCATTCGTTCCGGTGTGTATTACAGTGTGATGGTATCCACTGGGTGACTACTCTCTGGAAGTTATTGCATAGTTGAACCAGGGTAGTTCTCTTGTGATCTTGTTCATTGTTTTTTGGGGCTTTTGGAGCTGATAGTACTGACAGTGCATCAGTCTGAATCACAAATTTATTGTGCATGTTATTTTTGTGTTGAGTAGCCAGTGTTGCAACATCTCTGATGGCCTCAGCTTCTGCTTTAACGTTGTTTGAGAATTTTCCAGTAGCTATTGACTTGGTGATCTCGTCCTTATTATGCAGCGCCAGAAATACACCTCCCCCTCCATTTCTGGTGGCATTTGTAGTAGAGCCATCTGTGTATATGTGGGACCAAGAGTCCTGTGGGTAGGTATCGTGCATGTGTTTTTTGCTACGTGTTTTCTTTCTGTGTCTGATTGGGTGCCTTTTTTCTTTATCCCTGTTGTATTTTCTTTAAGTTCTGGAATTTATGTTTTCCATGAGGAGACATATTAAATGGGTCCAAGGGTTTCGATATTGTTTGGGAAAGTACTGGGTCTCCGGTAGTTAGTTCATTTGTAATTGCAGGGAAGTTGCTTCTCTTTATTCGTACAATTCCGGAACCACATATTATTTGGTGCATGGAGTGACTAAGGACCCTTTTTATATTTCTCCCCTTGTTGCAATACTTTAGTGACCCGTCTGTCATCGAAGGGTTGTAAACCTGTTACTGTTACAGAGTTTTGATAGGTGTAGATTTCATAGCACCAGTGATGATACGGGCAGCTTGGTTCTGTGCTCTGTTTTGCTAAGGTGTGATTTGGAAGACATAACCCAGGCTATTTCTCCATACTCTAGAACTGGTCTGACTCTTCCTACAGAAAGTCTTTTCAAAATAATGCTGGCTGCCCAGTCCGTTCCTGCCAATTTCTTCATAATATTTGTTCGTTTTCTGGTTTTTATCCTTGTTATGTCTATATGATTTGTGCGTGTCATTCTGCGATTCATGGTGACACCAAGATATGTTGGATTGTGGACAATGGGAAGTGTATGGTCTTTTATCTTCAAGCTTGCAGAGCGTGTTTTTCTTGTGTGCTGAAAATTGTATATGTAGTTTTCCTTTCGTTGATTGGTAAGAATCAGGTGTTCGTCCACTTTTCAAGTTCACCTAGGGCATCTTGCATCCGGAGTCCAGCTACCGATATACTTTCCTCGCGAGCCCATAACGCCAGATCATATGCGTATATTGCTGAGTGTATCCTTGGTGGAATGTCATTTACGACGTCATTTATGAAAATTAAAAAGAGTGTTGGGGACAAGACTCCGCCTTGGGGGACACATTGTTCCATAGAGACCTTCCTACTTAGTTGACCTTGAACTTGTACTCTGGCCATTCTATCCTGAAAGTATTGAGAGACCCAGTTGAATAAACGGCTCTGGATGCCACGTCTAGATAGTTTGATCTTTAAATCCTCTCGCCAAACCCTGTCAAAAGCCTTCTCCATGTCGACCCACACTGTCAATGTGTGTTTCTTTTCGTGTAGAGCATCCTCTATGTCCTGTGCGATGTAGGTGACCAGGTCCTCAGTTGATCTGTGCTGACGGAAGCCACTTTGTTGTGGTACGATTTGTTGTTTTGTCTCCAAATGCCACATAAGTCTTCTATTAACCAGCATTTCTATGAGCTTACTCAGGCAGCTCAGTAGGCTAGTTGGTCTATAGCTACTTGGGTCTAGTGGGTCTTTTCCACACTTGAGGAACGGCACCATTAAAGCTTCTTTCTAGATTGCCGGCACATGACCTCTCTTCCTGCTAGCATTTATCATCCTTAGAAGCTGGCTCTTGGCTTTCTGCCCCAGATTTAGGAGCATTTCGTTGGAGATTCCATCTTTACCATGGGAACTTTTGAGCTTCAATCCTTTGAGGGCAACATCTAATTCAGTTGGGGTAAAGATGGTCGTCTGATGTTCTTCTGGTGCTAAAGGCATGTGTTTCGCATCTTGGTTTTCCCGTCTTGCAGCTTTCTGTTTGTTTATTGGAATGTTTGTTCTACTAATGTTTGTGTAAGTCTCTATCAGTAGATCTGCTGCCCTTTTGCCTGTAAGGATGTTCTGAGTGTGTGTTAAGGATATTGGAGGTCGGCAATTGTTTTCGTCGCTCAGAGCTTTCGCAATTTTCCATTGTTTATGGTCATTTTTGTTTATATTAAGGCTCTCTGTTTTGTCTATCCAGCTCTGTCTGGCTGATGTCATGACCTCACGTCTGTATTTGGCCGAGGCTGCTTTGTAGGCAATGTTGTTCTCTGTGGTGTGTGATGCTTCAGCTAGTTCTCTGGCAGAGTCCAGTTCCTCTTCAAGTCGGTGTATTTCCTTGGTCCAGTATGGTTTGTAGTTTCTTCTTGCTCCTCTAGGAATGGATTCTTTAGCAGCTCTCAGGATGTTAAACGCTCTATCATATTATTGACCTTCTTTTCGTGGGTGTTGATAGGCGCAGTATATGCATCAGTGAACCTTGCAAATTTTGCCCAATCTGCTCTCTTATAGTTCCAGCGGGGAAGAGGTATTTGCAACTCCTGTTTGCGAGCAAGATCCACTGAAAGTTTGACTGGTCTATGGTCACTATCTCCAAGTTAGTTCAGCACCTTTCTTGTTATTTTGATAGATGTCTCCAGTTGCAAATGTTAGGTCGGTAGTGGAAGTTGTTTTCTATCTTCTTGAGTAGAAGGTTGGGGGGGGAGGGTTCCTCCCTAGAGTTTATGAGGAATAGGTTGTTGTCTATTTCCCATTCTTCCACTTCTTCACCTCAAACATTGGACTCCTTATATCCCCATCTTTCAGAGTGGCTGTTAAAGTCTCCGACTACCAGAAACTTTGATGGAGTTATTTCCATTGACTCCAGCTTCAGTAATTTGTCATTTGGACAGTATATATTGTATATTCGTATACTAGTGGAGGTAATGTATAGGTCTGTACCAATGATCTCTGACTCTCCGTTTGTTACTGTATATATCAGTTTTGCTGGGATGGAATTTTTAATAAGTATAAGAATTCCACCCTTGTGACCTCACCTGTCTTGTCTAAATGTTTGGTAGCCCCTGATCATAAATCTGTGCTGAGGATTAAGGTGAGGTTCCTGGATGCAGGCAACGTCAATCTCCTCCTCTGCGAGTCTGATTGTTAGAGCTTATTTTTGTGTGGTATAAGTCCTCCGCATTACAGTGTATTATATTCAGCTGTTTCTTGAAGGCTTCCCGGCCAGTGGTAGTTTCTATCATAAAAAGAGTCTGTTACATCCAGTCTGATTGATTGCTCGTTAATATATTCGAGCCATGGACTAAGCAATGTTTACTTTGAACACCACGATATATGTTATTGCAGCGAGTTGGCAGATTTTTGAAAATGTATTCAAGGGTTTGAACATAAATGTTTGTTCACAGTTCGTTAACCTTCGCTGTAGATAACGTCTTTATTTGATGGCTTCGTTTTGTGACCTTGGTAGCTAAGGACCTAACTTGTGCAAACGGATGGCAATGACAAGGATCATTTTGAATCTATGAAGTGGGCTCATTTTCTATTTAACTCAAAAGCATATGTGCTTTTTAACCAAAGACCTTTTTTTGGGGGGACTCAAGGAAGATATCCCAGATGGAAGAATAAATTGTACTATTAGTCCCATAAATGATTCGCTTCCAGAGGTTTATGATATAAACAAAGCAGTTTTGTCATTGCAAGTGAATCATGTCCACACCTATAATTGGTCAGGATTGTGTAGCAGCAGCAACTTTATAGCGAACACAGAAAACATCATAGGATTGTGCTGTTCTGAAACAGCTATGCCATGCTACCCTAGAATTGCCTTTAATGGGATTACCGTGACCACTAACCAATCTCCACGTGTGTGCCACATATTTACACCCCAGAAAGAAATACTGAATATAACAACATCATATGCCGTCTGTGATATTAATGACCACAGACCAGGAGCCTCCTGTATGATTGTTACAACTGTTGCACCAAGCACTTCATCAGCAGAGCCAGATCTATGGAATGTTAATCTGACATTGTTCTTGAATGATGTCCAAGTTAATGAGACATCAGAATCGTGTGGCGGCAGCTACAAGAAGGGAGCGGAGAACATCAGCAAGCTCTGCTGCTATAAAGGAGACTTGCCTTGCTATCCCAGAATTGCTTTAATTGGGATCACTGTAGTTGAAAACTTCTCCTCTTGTGTGAACTACACATTCACATCTAAGAGCAAATCAGTGGAGGTCACAAAATCATATTCTGTCTGTGGTTTTACTAACTACAGGCCAGGTGGCTTCTGTTGGATTGGAAATGATAACTTACCACCACTGTGTGTCTATATGTTTGGAATTGGAGTCGTCAACGATGGCCTAACATCATCAAGTGCTACGACGGTCATAATTTTCGGGAGGACGCGAACTTCCATGGTGTATGGTGGATAGGCGGCAGGAACCATTGAATGATATGCCTGAAAAGTGTTCCTTCTTGCAGTTTCCTCATATTCCAAGTTCGGCTTGTTGCAGGAGCTACTGAGTAAGTGCTCTGTGCACACCGTGAGCTGTGTCTCATCCGTTTTGATCCTGTTTCGACATCCCGCTTGTTTACGATGAATGATGATATCGTATGACAGGGAACAGTTGGATGTGTTCACTTTCTGCGCCTTTTCGCCTTATGTCTGTTGGCGTGTGCTGAGACTGCTACGATAGGAACTACAGTTACCTTTCTTTGTTTGGGAGATGCGTTAGTAATTCGGATGATTCCACTGGCACGGGCGGTTGAGCAATTATGGATTTTAATTCGTTTGCAGTGATACCGAGGCCTTCCATAACCAATAACACTAACAATAACGTTTAACCGTGTTCTGCGCCAGTGGTCAAGTGCATCCGATTTCAGCCAGCATTTTATTTAGGTTTGCTTTCCTTAGCCTTTAATTGTCCCCAATTTTCCTGCAAGGCAGCAGATTGTCTTTTCTGTATGGGGATTCTGTCCTTAGATGGTCGGCCCTCCCAGGCTTACGAGCACCATCTGCCCAAGCGGTAGTAATTGTAGTAAGTTGGTGAATAGACCATCACCATCATAACGATAACGTGGCACACACAAATTTTAGACGCACAATTTCGCTCTCTCTCTAGATTTCCAATTGCTCCAGTGAAAGCGGCGTACGGCAAACAAAACACGGTGTAAATACCCCAAAGAGACAACACTGTGGCCGACAAAGTACTTCACATTAACAAGTAACATGGAAATATCTTGCGTCAAGAAATTCCAACAACGATCATGACCAGCGCCAATGTGACGTAAAGCGCAAATAAAATCTAGACGTTGGAAGGTCGCATTCACAAAACTTGATTTGTCAAAAAAAAGGAATGAATGCCGGCGTACATCTGCGCTCTAGCCGCACAAATGCAATAAGTGGAACATCATTTATACTTTGGCGCAGAAAATTACAACGGAGTACCGAAATTAATCAGATTCCGCATCTACTTTCTGCAGCAATCGAGAGAACGCAACCTAGATCCTCCATCTTACCGGAAGATAAAAACTTCCCTTTGTCGATTACTCTTTTCTTGATCTGTTTTCTTGTTAGTATAAACTGTGTATGGCTTCTACATGTTGTGTCATTCCACTTGCAACAGGTGTAAAATAGCGAGTCTTGTGTTTGAAGAATATGTCGGCGATAACCAAATAATTTTGATTACATAATTTCAGCAGTCTGCTCCCATTTTCGTTTTTTTCAGCTCGTATTGCCATATGGTTCCAGGATATCTATGTTGTCGATGCTGCGTTTTCTAAGCCTTCCATTAAAATCTCCCATCACTAACATGGCGTCGCTTTTATCAGTCTCCTTGATATTGTCATTTAGTACCTCATAGAATTCTGTGTTGTTTTTTTTTCATTGTTGTTACATGGTGCATAAATCTGTATGCAAGTTGTTTTTTTTTCGGTCGTCTTATTATAGTCGGGTTGTGATTATTTTTTATGAGTATTATTTTATTTTTAAAATATTTTTTGCGTGTTCTGGATCAATGATAAAGCACTTAAAGTGCTTTTGCTCTGTCTGTGTTGTCGAGTCCTGAGAATATTGTTTGCGTAGTTAATGTGTATTTCCTTTATCTGCTGTACATTTACTCTGATGTCCGCTAATGCTAGTATTTAAATGTCCCTCTTTGTTTTTCTTCTATAAGTTCAACCTCCTTATTTTTTGCTCTGCATATTTTGATGATTGTTACTTTATATTTCTGGTCATCTTCATTTGTATGTGCTTTCTTTGATCATGAATTGTTTATCCATTACCAAGATCTTAAATCTGTCGAAAGTTAGGGGTTAACTTAGAAACATACGTTTTTAACGTAGCATTAGACAGGAGATTGTCTTCCTAAGCTTATTCTTCTTTTTTCATTTTCCCAATAGCCTTTCATCATCATTCATCATGTGCCATACCGGTTGGCGTAATCGATCATGTCCATCCACAATCTTCTATCTACAGTGTACCGTATAAGTTCTGTTGTTGACAGTTTTCTATGCTATGACACCAAGATATCCAGTATTTTCTCTCTTTGTCGTCCGCGATCGCTGTTTCCTTTTATTTTGCCAGTTGTAACCAAGTATTCCAACTTTATTCTTCTCATGATGTGCCCGAAAAATGTTGATTACTTCGCTCTGATGTTTTTAAAGAGCTTCCTTTTTGTGTTGGCCTCGTTGAGAACTTCCTCATTGGTCTTTTTAGCTGTCCAGGGAACTTTGAACATTCTTCTGAGATATCCCATCTCCATGGCCTCTAATCTTTTTCACATGTTTCTCTACTGTCCATGATTCGCTTCCATAGGTCAGAATTGGTTCTATATAGCACCGATGAACACTCGTTCTCATTTTTATTGACATAGATTTGTTACATAAGATATTTTTTTCATTTTCTGAAATGCAATTTTGGCCTAAGCTATTCTGCTTTTTATTTATGTGGTGCACCGCCTTTCAGCATCGTAAGGAAAGTAAAGTGCACCGTCCCATCAAGTGGCATATAGGGAATATAGTCTTAGTGACCATAATTTTTACAGACGGCACATGATTTTTGGGGTTATGTGGTTGGTATTCTGCCCGTGCTACTTTACTTTCCCAGAAAAAATCCGGTACCCATTTAAGGCTGGGTGAACTCGGATGCCGTCGGTTGGGAATTTCAGCATCGATGGGAGATATAATTTGCGGTCTTTTGCTATTCTGTTCGGTTCTGCTGCTGTTATGTTTCCTAGTGCTTCTAATATTCCATCGATCCATCTTCACTGGGTCGACCCTTGGATCTGGTGTTGTCGCAGCATTTAATGAGGGCTCGCTGTGTGGTGATTTTGATCACTCTGCCTTGTCACGTGGCCAAACCATTTAATATGTTGTTTCTTTAAATATTCTATTTCTGGGGCTATTCCTAGCTTTTTTCTCACTTCTTCATTTCTGATCGTGTCTCTCAGGCTGTTTCCTGTCATTCATTTAACACATTTAATCTCAGTAGAGGTTATGTTTCTTATTGGTCTTGCATCTAGGGTCCAATATTGGCATTGATAGCACAACGTTAGGATGAAGATGTTATTGTACAGTGTCCTTTTTGCCAATATATTTATTTCCTTTTTGGACATTAGTGGTGATAGATGTCCATTTATTTGACAAGATTTGATGCATACATTGTGCATTTATGCATTTTAATTTCCTATTTATACAGTTTGTTCCCTAGTGCTTTGTTTGTTCGTGCACATGCACAAGGCTATTGAGGTGACTACTCATTTCATCAAGGTACAATTGTCAAGCATTCCTGTCCACGTGGAAACACGTCAACATATTTATGTGGGAATTTTTACGTGACATTCGGATTTTCTGCATCTTTCGAAGAACAGTAAAAAAGAACGTAACGCAGCTTTGATAGATATTTGTTTCGTATTTTTTCTTCACGTTGAAACGAGTCAGTTGTTAAAATGCTTACCTTTTTTATATTTTTGATAATCTGAAATAAAAATAAACGCATACCGTTTATATATAAGGAGAAAACTAATGATCAAAATAATAACATCAATCCATGCATTGAGAACACTTAGTGAATCCATCTACCTTGTCATCGACAAGCGCAATGGAGTATCGTAATAACCAATAGCCAACGCAACAGTAGCTATTTGATTTCACATTTGTATCATAACAAGAAACAATCAGAAAAGGAGCTCACATTATAAGACAAATGCCAAGGTGCACCACAAAATTGCAAAAAAAACGACTTTATAACTAAGACTCTTCTAAGTTAATGAATGAAAATAAAATTCGCAAACACATGTTTTTTCTACGTGTTTGTAGTTTTGTTTTAGAGACTGTCCTAAGAAACAGCAAAGATAGTTATGGATGAGCTCAACCAGCTAAACTACCAAATAATGTGGACCAAGAGTTTATTTAAGATACTAAATAACATAATAAATTTGCAAAGGGAGGCATTATTAATGTAGAAAATAAGTATTCACACAAACTGAAAAGTGGAAGCAAACTGAGTCATTACACCTTTATACGTATTGATATATGTATGTATATATATGTATATATATGTATATATGTATCTTGGTGTGTCCGTGTTAATCATGTCTCATATCTTTATGTGAGTCTGTGTTTAGTCATATCTCATATCGTAGTGTGTATCTGTGTTAGTCACGTGTCATATCTTTGTGTGTGCATGTCTGGGCGAGTGATATCTTATATCTTTGTGTGCATGTTTATGTTAGTGATATCTCATATCTTTGTGTGTGCATGTCTGTGTATGTCAATATGGTGGATAGGCGGCAGGAACCAGTGAAGGCTATGTCTGAAAAGTGTTCCTTGTTGCAGTTTCCTCATATTACAAGTCCTTGTTGCAATAGCTACTGAGTTAAGTGCTCTGTGCACACCGTGAGCTGTGTGTTTCATCCATTTTGATCATGTTCCGATATTCCAATTGTTTACGATGAATGCTGATATCGTATGACAGGGAACAGTTGGCCGTGTTCACTTTCTATGCGGTTTCGCCTTATGTCTTTTGGCGTGTGCTGAGACTGCTATGATGGGACTACAGCTACCGTTCTTTGTTTGGAAGATGAGTTAGTAATTCGGATGATTCCACTGGCACGGGCGGTTGAGCAATTATGGATTTTAATTCGTTTGCAGTTATACCGGGGCCTTCCATAACCAATAACACTAACAATAACGTTTAACCGTGTTCTGCGCCAAATATGTGTGTGTGTGTGTGTGTGTGTGCGCGCGCATATATGAATGGGTATAAAAGTCACAAAAGTACCTAAGCGGCCTCATGACAAATAGGACCTGGCTTCGCACCCTACTAAGAGCAGTGATTAATGATGTTTCTTTATGTCATGCGCGGCTATTCTCTAGAAGTAGTGAGATCCAATGTCTAGCCCTTCTCGTATGACGGCAATTAACAAAACCGCCCCGTGTGCACCCCCGCACGTTAAAGTACGTTCAGTAGATAAAATTGAAAAGAGTAGAATAAACATGACAGCTGCCTGGGCAAAAGCTACTCACACAGGGAAGCTCCAAACGTGCTACGGATTGTGCGAAGTTTGGTCAGAATTCTCCATGGATTTTTGACATTCTTGAATTGGGACATCGGAGCTTTTCTGGATTTATTCGGTGTGTGGTGATGATGATCTTAACAACAAACAAACTATATAAATATATATATATATATATATATATATATATATATATATATATATATATATATATATATATAGTGATGGGATCGTGAGTCCTCAGGCACTAATTTCCACAGCGTACACTTTGAGATGAAATATTTGCTGTCTGAGCTCGTTATCCTTGTTTTTGGCTAGTTTTAATATATAATGTTCCTCTATCGGGAATTCGAGTGTTATTGTGAACTCTTTTAAGATGACATGTTTCATGGCGGATATGTAAAGCTCAATGTCCTGCCGCAGTTTAGATCTTTTGAGGCACTCTGTGTACTCCCTTCGTCCTGGAAGGTCTACTGCCATCTCCAGGCATTCGATATGTCCAGGATCATTGAAGCGTAACGTTTGTTTTGCTTGGTGGTGCGGCCTGCCCAACTCTCGAGAAAAAAGGTGTTCATTCTGGCTGGTCGAACTTTCGTGTTGGCGTTCATTCGCGACTTACGGTGACAGCTAATTCATGCAGCACGTTGTTGTGTCGCCACGTGTACCGCCCTTGTACTGGCGCTGCCTTGCACGAGGAAAGAACATGCCTCCTCGGCGTCACTGATCTCCCGAACTACCATGTTTCTACGTTTTTTTGTTCGATGATGTTGACCACCATTGGATGTCTCCGTGCTAACACACAAGCCTGTTAGTCGTCTACGCAAAGACCATCACTTCTTTCAGTTTGAAATTTGCACGTGCTTTGTTTACAGCTGAGTACGCCTGACCATTCAATGTTGGTTCCAACTGCTTGGCCTTCTTCGTTTGATGAGCTTTGCAGCATAACTTCTTATCTTGACTTTCCGGCGGTGTATTCTTCTAGTACTGACTTGAATAGAATGAATGTATATATTTATGTGTATGTGTGTGTGTGTAGAGAAACGCATTGTGAATCATGCAAAATATAGTTGGAACATAGCTGTCACACTCTGGGGTAGATGGTTATTTCGGAGAGCCTGCCTAATCATCTTATGTGGCAGTAGTTCATATGCGTTGGCAAGATACAACCAATTGAAGACTAGATTTAGCTTCTCGGTCACTGTTCGCTGTATCGCCTCCCATATCATTGTCTCGTGCTCCAAGCATCCAGGGACACTACACGCCCCTACTTTATGTATGGCAGTATAGATGTAACCGTTTCCCGTGAGGAACGAGGTGAGTCACTTTGCCATTACTGAGTAAACTATTTTGTTGTTCGTTTGCTATTTTGCTGTTTCATTGTTTTGTTGGTTTATTGTTTTGTTGTTGTGTTGTTTCGTTGTTTTGTTGTTTCGTTATTTTCTTTTGTTTAGTTGTTTTGGTGTTCACTTGTTGTTTTGTTAAAATGGAATTCCATTGAGGGTGTGAGTTGTCTCCCAAAATTGAAGTGTTTAGATTGTGACATTTATATAGCTAACAGATAATCAGGTGGCGGAGAGCCCGTGTAATATGATTATTATTTAGGCTTCTGTAATGGAGGACGCTCCTGCATTCTTGAAAAACTCACAATAGGGGTAGTGATCAGAAGAAAATTGGAAGCACTCATGGCAAATCACTCATCACAGCTTCTGGGATGCACGTACATCAGCGATTCAAGAAGTGTGGTCAGATCGCCCTGATATTTCAATATAACGAAATATACCATATATGGAGCCGTGATCTAGAAAAAAAAAGTGGGGAGCCGCTGGAGCAAAAGTGTAAAAGTGTCGCGTAATGTTTGATACATGCATAAGCTATGAGATGATCGGTGGATATAACAATGTAGTCTGAGTAGTCAAGTGTTAGCCATGTGTGTCGGTGGACCCACAATCACCATTAGAACAAGAACCGCTGAGAAGTTAGTTGTAGCAAATGGGAATCTCTTGTTGACACTATTTTTGGTGGCAAGATCAGGGTAGGGCTGGTATATATAACTGTTTGCAAATCAGGCCATTCCTGCTGGCGTAGGTTATCATGTCTCTTCACAACTTTCTATCTCGCCGGTTATTTATCATTTCTGTTTTTGACCTTCTGCCGAGCCATTCTATTAAGCTGTCTGGTATCTTTTATCTTTGCTTCCCTCTATCTTTTTGTCCATCAATTGTCCCAGTTGTTACAATATATTCCAGCTGTTGCCTACTCAAAACATGATCAAGAAATGATGATTGCTTTTTTTTTCAAAATATTGGAAATTAGCTTTTTGCTTTGGCCTCTTTCAGAGCGTTTTCATTATTCTTCTTAGCTGTGCATGGTATTCTCAACATTCTTGTGTAAAACCACATATCTAGAGAATCCAGTGATTTTCTTGTCTGTTGTCCTATAGTTCATGATTCACATCCATCTAGCTCTACATCACACCTCCGTTGTATTATCTACCAAAATGAGGTTAACAATGTTCTAGATATTTAAATCAATTTTCCTGGTTTAATATTGTTCCACTTGTCATCAGTGTGCATTTCGGTCGGTGATGTTTTAAACTGAGTCCTTTATTTTTGCTTTCTTTCCCTATAATGCGTAACAATTCTTGTAACTAACGTTCACACTTAGACATTAAGACTGTGTAATCAGTATTCTTCAGATTAATTATATTGTGACCTCCGATTGTTATTCCAGTCCCCCCCCCCCCCCCCGTTGATCTTAAAATACTCTTACTATACATATCAAATAAATCTTGTGACAGCACATAACATTGTCTAACATCCTGTTTTGTTGGTTGAAACATTCCCATTTAATGACCAGTTCTTATGGCCGCTGTTTATTGCCAATACATTTTCTTTATTATTTTTAAATCGTTGCTGTCTACAGTTATGTCTTTTACAATTTTTTTAGCATTTCGTGGTGATTTACCAGGTAAAATGTTTTGTTTTAAACTATAGAAAAATAATTCTAGATCTGTTTTAACCTCTATGGTTCTTTATACTAAAGATCTTCCTGTGTATATGTCATTGCTCGTTCTTTTACCTCTCACAAAACCACACTGTTCATCACTAATTTCTGGACATTTTGTTTCACACTCTTAGCAGTAAGATTCTTAGTAATATCTTACTCATGTCACTCATAATCCTTATTGTGCAATGATCATCGCATGCAATTGCACCAGATTTCTTTGGTAAGGCTATGAATATTGATTTGAGCAGTTCGTCTGGTATATATCAGCTGTTATAGATATCAATCAATATTTTTCTTCCTTTGATCTTAAACATACAGTTTAATTTTTGCGTTTTTCTTCCTGTTAATTCTTCAGTTTCCTTGTGTATAGCTGTGGCATCTCCCTTTTGTTGCGTTTCAAACTCTTTGCATCTCTGTTTTAACCATGCTTCTTTTGAGTCATTGTATTTTATTCATCATCATCGAGTGTCCTCTCCGCAACGAAGGTTGGCTACCATGGATCGCCATTCGTCTCTGTTTCTTGCTTTGATGGTGCAGGCTGACATAGATTGACTTGTCCATCTTTTGATGTTACTCGTCCAAGTTAGTCTTGGTGTGCCTCTGCCTCTTTTGCCTTGTATTTTTCCTTCCAATATTACTTTTAGTGGGCTGTTGTGTCTTTTAACATGCCCCAAAAATTTAATTTTTCTTGTCTTAATTGTGTTCAGCAGGTCTCTTTTATTTTCAGTTGTTTTAAAACTTCATCGTTTGTTGTCTTTTGTTTCCATCCAATTCTACCTATTTTTCTATAAATCCACATTTCAAAGGCTTCAATTTTCTGTTCTGTTTTCTTGTCTAATGTCAATGTTTCTGCACCATACAGGAATATTGAGAAGATGTAACATTTTGCCATTCTTAGTTTCAGCCCTGCTGATATTTGTTTTGTTGTTAGTATATTTTTCATGGCATTAAAATTACTTTTTGCCATATTTATTCTTTTGATTATTTCAGTTTTGCATTTTCCATCATTGGTTATAGTATGTCCTAGGTAGTTGTAGCTCTGGACTGTCTCCAGATGTATTCCCTCAACTGTGATATTTAATTGTAGGTCTTGATAATTTTCTTTGTTTATGATCATATTTTAGTCTTTTTGATATTCATTTCTAGTCCATATTGTTTTTCTTGTTGTGTTTATCACATTAAGTAATTGTTGTAGGTCTTTAGGATTTTCTGCTTGTAGAACAGTATCATCAGCATATCTCAGGTTATTGATTATCTTTCCATTAATGTTTAGGCCTGGTATCTCTGAGATGTTTTTAAAGATTTGCTCAGTGTATAGATTGAACAAGCTTGGTAATAGGATGCATCCTTGTCTTACTCCTCTTTTTATGTCCATGGGTGTAGATTTCTCCTTGTTATATCTTATTATTGCTGTTTGCTCCCAGTACAAATTACATATTAGTCTATGTCTGCGTCGTCTAGGTTTATATCCTTTAGGCAGTCTATAAGTTGGTTTTGGTCTATTCCATCGAAAGTTTTAGTGTGGTCTATGAAGCAGGCACATATTGGTTTGTTTACTTCTGTGTACTTTTCAATCAATGTTCTCATGCTGAATATGGCTTCTTTTGTCCCACTGTTTTTCTTGAATCCAAATTGCTGCTCCTCTAATTCAGTATTGATTTTATTCTGAATCCTTCCCCGTATAACTTTTAGTAAGATTTATGTTACTGGCTCATTAGGCTTATTGTTCTGAAGTCATTGCATTCCACTGCACCATTCTTTTTAGGCAATGCAATGAAAGTTGATGTTTTTAGATCGTTTGGTATGTATCCTGTATGGCATATGTCATTGCATATGTCCGTGATCACTTCGACAACAAACTCATCTAGAGCCTGTATCATCTCTATCTGTATATTGTCAGGCCCTGCTGCTTTTCCCTTTTTCATTGTTTTTATGGCTTTTTCTACTTCGGATTTCAGGATTTTATAGTTGTATGTACATTTTATGTCTGGCTTGTTGTCCCTTTCGTCATGAAATAATTTTGTTATATATTCTTGCCATCTATATATTATATATTTGTTGTCTGATAGCATTATTCCCTCTTTGTTTGCTATACATCCGATTCCTGTAGCTTTTTTGTCTTTATTCGTCATTCTCTTGATTTCTGTGTGCATCTCTCTTAGGTTTTGTTTACTTTCCATAGTTTCGATTTCTAGACATCTTTGGTTGAGCCAGTCTTCTTTTGCCTTTTTGCACATTCTCCGTATTTCATTGTCTATATCCTTGTATCTGGCAGTGTTTTTCGCTTGTCTTCTTTCTTTCATTTTTTTCTAATATTTTGTCTGTTATCCATTTTTGATTTTGGTTACTTTCCTTTTTGGGCAAGGTGTTGCAGGATTCTTGCATGCTGTTTTTTTATGCATTGCCATTTTGTTGTGACTTTTTCCTCAGGATTTTCTCTTCTGTACTGCTCAATCCCCTCTTCTAGTAGCTTATGACATGTGTTCTTTACTTGTACAGTATAAGTTTCTTGTACATCTTTCTGGTTTAATGCTGTTATATCTATTGGTGTTGCTACATTAGTTTTTTGTTTGTTTCTCTTTAATTTGATTTTCATTTTTATCAGTACAGGACTGTGGTCTGAATTTATATCTGCCCCTGGGTAGGTTGTGGCTTTCTTGACGCTGTTCCTGAATCTGTCTTTTATCATTATGTAATCTATATTTTTTTTTTTCTTCTTGTCTCCAGAGCTTTTCCATGTGTATAATTTTCTTTTTTCTTGCTCAAAGAATGTGTTGCATATTATCATCTGTTTTCTTCGCAAAATTGTATTAATCTTTCTCCTCTGTCATTCATTTTTCCTAGACCATGATTTCCTATTATGCTCTTATATTTACATTTTCCTACTTTAGCGTTCATATCATCTATTATAATCAAGATGTCTGATGATTTCACTTGCTTCATAACTGTGTTTAGATCTTCATAGTATGCCTCTATTTGTTCGTTTGTATAGTCTTGAGTAGGTGCGTATGTCTGTAATATTGCTATGTCGAATGGTTTTACCTTCATTTTTATTAGTATATTCCTATCATTACATGTCAATTGAGTATTTATATATTGTTGTAGTTCTCGTTTTCATTTTATTTCAATTTGTTTTTATTTAATCTCTTATACACATTTCGGTTTTCCTTGTCTCTTCTTGCTTTCATTAGCTGCAAAATTTAATCCATCTTGAGTGTGCTCACTGGTTGTATGAACTCTTTTGAAGTGTGTTGCATTGATTTTTAGCATCATTGTTATATATATAAATGAACAGCTAAAGGGCAAAATTTGACTGGGAGCATGACCTTGCAGTGACGAATGGCACGATGAGACGAGGGGCTAGATTGATAGTTTGGACAAAGATACACGAGATGATGATATGTAACACCTGGTTCAAACAACATCCTAGGCGACTATGGACATGGCAAAGCCCCGACAAAATAGTACACAATCAAAGTGATTTTATACTGGTACAGAGAAGATTCAGGAATGGGCTAACATCGGTTAAAACAAGACCAGGTGTAGATTGCAATGGTGATCATGTACCAGTATTTGGAATGATAAGAAAACAACTACGGAAGGGACAGAAATTCCCACCCCCCAAAAAAAATATATATATATAGAATTGATGTACTTTAGAGTAGATAAACAGACGAGTAATAAGTACAGCACGATAGTACAAAATAGATAGATATAATGCTATTGAGAAAATACAGGACATCGAAGAGCAGTGAAAATTCACAAACAATCGATTCAACAAATATCAAAAGAAATACTTTACCTTTTAAGGTAATAAATACATTTATACTAATGGTATAAAGAATACCAGTGACTAAAAGAATGAACAAAAAGAAATGAATGACAGAAGAAACATTACAACTAATGGATAAAAGAAGAAAATAAAAAAGAAGAACGGACATACACAATACTGCACAAAGAGAACCAGAACAATTGAAGAGATGCAAATGAAGGATGGTTAAAATAGAAATCTGAACAAATGGAAAAAAAAAACAAATAAAGAAAGACTCAAAATGTATGCACAATCAGTTAAATGAATTAACGGGAAGAAAAGAAGTCAAAGTTTCAGTATGTGGTAAATCAAAGGAAAGAAATATAATAATGAGACAGGAGAAGAAAACATAAAGAAGGACAGGATATATCAGTCAACTCTATGGTGATGAAAGAACAGAGTTAAACAATTCAAACAAAGACACAGGACCACCAATTATGCAGAGTGAAGTGGAGGAAACAATTCAACACATGAAAAGAGGCAAAGTTCCAAGTCCTGACACTATAACAATCGAAGAGATAAATGCATTCGGAGAGTTTCGAGTACAAGTCATAACAAAACTACTCAAAGACATATATAACATTGGACACATACCCGAAGATCGACTAAAATCGATTTTTGTTGCCATACCGAAGAGGCAGGCGCCACTGAATGTGAAGACCATCGCACTATTAGTCTCATGAGCCATATGACTAAAATATTACTAATAATCATTATGAGACGTGTAAGAAACAAAATAAAACCAGAAATAAGTGAAGAACAATGTGGATTTATGGTTGGAATACTTGGTTACAAGAGAGATTGCGGACGACAAAGAGAGAAAATACTGGATAGCTTGTTGTCATGGCATGGAAACAGTGAACAACAGAACTGATACGATACACTGTAGATAGAAGATTGTGGAGGGACATGATCGCCTACGCCAACCGGTATGACACACGATGATGATAGATCTTTCTATCAATGTTCTTAAAATGTATTGCATTATTGGTGCACTTTCCTTCCATAAATTCACAAAATATTTGAAAGATCTATATATGTGCTTTATAGACTGCACAAAAGCATTTGACAAAGTAAAGCATGTGGAAATAATCAATATGCTGGACAAACTAAACAAGGATGGCAATGACCTGCGAAAAATAAAATAAACGTACTGGCAACAAACAGCAGCTATACGAATTAAAAATCAAACAGGGCAATTTCAACTTATAAAACAATGAGTCAGACAAAGGTGTGTTCTGTCGTTGGATTTGTTTTCACTTTACGGCGAACATATTATGAGATCAATAGTAGACAAAAAAGGAATTGAAGTCAACGGTCACAACATAAACAATGTGCGATATGCGGATGACACAATCTTAATACCAGACAGAGAATGAACTACAAGAAATGATAGACATAATAATAAAAGAAAGCAAAAATAAAGGTCTCAGTCTGAATAGTAAGAAAACAGAAGTAATTGTCATATTGAAGAAACAATTATCACCAGCATGCAGCATAAAAATAAACAGGACATATTTGAGACAAGTGCAACATCTGAAATACTTGGGCACAATAATAACATCAGACGAAAGATGCACTACAGAAATAAAAAGCAGAATAGCTAAGGCCAAAATAGCATTTCAAAAAATTAAAAATATCTGATGCAACAAATCTATGTCAATAGAAACGAGAAAAGAGAGTTCATCGGTGCTATATAGAAACAATTCTGGCCTATGGAAGCGAATCATGGACAGTAGGCAAACAAATGAAAAGACGATTAGAGGCCACAGAGATGGGATTTCTGAGAATAATATTCAAAGTTCTCTGGACAGCTAAAAAGACCAATGAGGAAGTTTTCAAATAGGCCAACGCAAAAAGGCAGCTCCTAAAAACTATCAGAAAGAAACAATCCCCATTTGTCGGGCACATCATTAGAAGAAGACAGTTGGAATACTTTGTTGCAACTAGCAAAAAAAGGAAAGAGAGATCGTGGACGACAAAGAGACACAATACTGGATAGTTTGGTGTCATGGCATGGAAAACAGTCAACAACTGAACTGTTACGATGCACTGTAGATAGAAGATTGTGGAAAGAAATGATCGCCTACGCCAACCCGTATGGCATATGATGATAATAGGAGAGATTTTCAGAGCTGAGCAATTAGTTAGCTATTGTCCTTAACAAACGGTCATTATCTTGTGTTATTGTGATACAGTTTAGTAATAGGATGTAACAGGCTTAGCCTTTGTTTATGGAGACTGCTGTTAGCTTATACGGCGTAGTCCACTATGCATGGGGCTATAATATCGTTACTGGTAGTCGCCTAGGATTGTAGCCCATGGGTCAGGACAATGACTCATAGTCTCAATCGATTTCAGGTACACAATTCATAAGGTAGAGAGACAATTTCACTTGATTAGTCTTTTCAAAGGTGTGTTGATCCTGTAGAGATATGAATATTTTTAACTGCAATTAAACATATTCGTTTGTTTGTACTACCTGAACTTGATTAATCATTGACGTATGCTGCATTCTTTACAAAGTCACTATCAGCGCCATCACCGTGCAAACTATCGCCTCCGATAATAGACACCCGGAGCTGCCAGCGAATATGGCTTAGGGCGATGTCGTCGTCGTTGATAAAACAAACCGTGTCAGCCGTGTTGTTAAACACTCATGTCGTGATTAGAAATAGTATCTTAAAATGTAACACCTCCTATTGTGAACAATTGAGTATTGCATCACTTCAACTCAAATTTCAAATTTGTCAATCTTTTGTTACGAGCATCTACTATCAAATATAATTCAAACATAAATATTTACTTTAGCAGACACATGCTACGTGTGTGGGTGGTGTCACAAACTGAAAGAGCTGCATCAAGCATCAACTTTAAGAATGAGTGGGAAATACCAGGCTCATGAAATATTCATTCATAAATATAGCAAAATTTCCAAGATTAGAACTAAAGTGCCACTCTCAGATGAAAACAATCAGCCGTGATATACAATGAAGAATATAACAAAGGAGTCTATGACACTATAGCTCGTTTCAAATCACGTGCCCAACTTCAAAACGCTATTACTCAGTAACCGTTTGTTAAAAACTGTTGAAATTTTCCAAATGTTATTAGAATGCAAAAGACCCTTTAAATGCATATTTAACAAATATCTTGCAGCTGCAGTTTTCTTAAAGCGGCGAATTTCTTTGATGTTTGTCAAAATTGTAAATTGTGAACCCCTAAATAATAGAAATTACCGTAGTTGCTGGTCTATGATTAATTTTCACTAGGTAAAGGCGTGGCCGTAATGGGGAAATAACTGAATAAAACAAAACACCAGGAGAATTATTGTCTTCTCAGTTCGAGGACGGACGATAATATCAAGGTATACCTGTATGTCCAATTTTCATAGTTGTGTGGTCCTGAAAAGGACCGTTTGTTGAACTAATTTAAGGTAATATAGGGGCCAACATTGTGGGGGCTATATACTTTCATTCTAAATCAGACGAGTCTAAAAGATTAATAACTGTTTGGGGTTGAATATTCCACAAACCATCATTTTTCCAATATTCCTCTTCCTGTTTTAAGACGTGGTCTTCACATTTAGCCCAATAATCTTTGTCTATATTTAATAAAGCGAGATTAGCAAGAGTCTTTACATCGCATATTTTGAAAGTTGTATTTTCATCTGCCACTTGTCCTTTTAATTTTGTCCAGATTAGTTCTATTGGATTTAAATGAGCATGGTAAGGTGGCAGCCTCAAACTTATATGACCGTGCTCTTGGATAATCTTATCTATTTGAAAAATCTTTGTCCTTTGTTTTTGCTTTACTAGAGATAGTAATTCAGGTTTTAAGTACATGTTATTAAATTGTATGTGCTCCTTTGTGAGCCATATCTTAATAGCATCTTTTGTACTGGATGACGTCGGGACTTTATCTTCAAGTGCAACAATGTTGTGGTACGCTGTATTGTCCATTATTAGGCAAAATGGTCGATCTAGTGATGGGAGAACATAATTTTAAATCCAATGTCTAAATATGTGACCATTCATCTCAGAGTGATAATTCCGATTGTCTATGGATTTTGAAAGAAAAATGAGCTCTGCATTCTGTATTAGTCCATGTTGTCGATTACCTGCATGAGCAATTATCAAGCGCTGTCCTTTGCTGCTAGGTATTAATCTCTAAATCTTTCCATCTGATGACTTTCCCTTTGGTTAGTGTGGTGAGCATTGATCCTTGTTTCATCCAAGTACACAATATCATAACCTTGCTTGCGCACCTCTTTTACTTCACGTAAGTATTTGCTTCTCATGACTACTATATGTGGCTTCTCACAGATGATGTTTCGTCCATTGGAATACTTTCTGAATGTAAAGCCTGCAGCTCTCACATTCCTCCATAATGTAGACTTTGATATTTCAATACTGTTGTTCTTTTTCAGCGAAACTTTTAATGTTCTTATTGTAACAGTTTCATTCATACCCAACATTTTGCGAATTTCTCTTCTAATAAGTTCACTGTCGAAATTATCCAACATTTTTGCTCTTCCTTGTGATTTTGTATATTTTGAACCTTGACGGTCACGTGCTTGAATCCAGCGATTAAATGACCGTTTAGATAAATCCAAAATGTGTCTTGTCCTATTCTCAGGGTTTTCTAAAGAATGAAATAATCTTCCTCGTTTAGCCTCTTTGCAAAAATAGTCATACATTTTTATTGCGATGTTTTGTAAACTGCAGAATTTCATTTTAAGACTCATGATAAATGTTATTGTTCCACGTCTCCACCTCTGAATGAACGGAAATGGAACACACAATTTCTCGTGTTTTTTACAAGTGTCTAATTGTGTCAAAAAAACCACGGTGAAAGCGTGCAAACACAACAATTTTATCGTGTATGAATTTTTACTCGCTATTTTTAACTTAAAATACTGTAAACATTAAGTTTTGACTACATCAATGGGCCGTTATAAATTTATATAAATCAAATAAGCAACAATAATAACCAAATGTTTTTTTTAATGAAATTAATTCCCTGTTTATGTTCTAATCATTATAACTTTACATGCAAATTTTGAACAACTTACAACAAGCGGTTAAAAAGCTATCGATTTTAAAAGTTGGGCACGAGTTATGAAACAAGCTATAACTTTATATCCTGAATATAAAGAATTCAAAATAGATCACAATCGTCACTCTGTAATCAAGTTATTGTAGACTGAAAACAAATCTATATAGATGTAATGACTTCATCCCCACGATGTATATTTCACGTCAATCTACTGACTACAAAATGTGTCCTTCAAACAATTGAACTTTAGAGAAATCTGCAAACTGATTTCTTTTAACAGAGAAACTATAGAGAACTTATGATAACCTCAACTTAAAACCTGGATTTTTAGGGACAATTAATATTTCATGTAATATTCTATGAACGTTGAAGAACAAGATGAGAACGAATGTTTCTATCTTTGACGTGTGCTGAATTCCCTGAGAAATGATTGCCTTGAACTATGGCTGTGAAAAGCAATGCGTCTGTTAAATATATAATTTACACTGTCACGTCGGCCTATCTCATGCCTATTATTATTATTTCAAAGTTAGTTGCGATACGTTCAATGGAATAGCTTCTAGACTGCATTTCAGCAGTTAAGTTGGTTTATATGTCAGTCGAACATTTAGTTTTAGGTTAGTTTATTTGGATACGTCCTAATAGCTCTTGTTATTGCTAGGAATACTTCATTGGTGCTTTATAGAGCCAATTCTGACCTGTGTAAGTGAATTATGGACATAAGACAAATAAATGAAATGATTCCAACACAAACAGGGAGCTTCAAAGAAAAGATTATAGTATATATATACTTTCTCGTATCCTATCCTGGGGGTATATTATATAGTACCATTTTAGATAGATCCAATCATAATCGATACCTTGTATCAGTGTCGTCCCCTCTCATTCACTTTACATTATGGCAGCCAGATCTCAACTCTTATCAATTTCCTCTCATCTCTACACACTCGTTCCCCCAGCACTATAGTGCCTGCTCGCCTGCTAACGTAGATGTTACTGGCTTGCATCACAATATAAATAAAAGGATCCCTTTTTAATTTAATTTTAAACTTTAAATTTTAATTCTTCTTCCTCTTTTCTCTTTTCACTGATACCTAAAAGGTGTCGTGGTTTATATCATTTGTCGTTCTTGTGCTGCTCGAATTGTCTGAATTAGTGATTTTCCTTTGTTGTTACATGTCTCTGTCACTGCATCTATCCATTTTCTTCTGGGTCTTCCTCTTGGTCTTTGTCCATGCATTCTCGAGAAGACGCCATTGATGGTGATTGGTGAGGATTCATTCTGACCAGGTGGCCAAACCATTTAAGTTGTTGTTGTTCTATATATTCTTGGAAGGGTTTTGTTCCTACCATTTCTCTTATGGTTTCATTTGGTATTCTATCTCTTCTTGTGTTGTTTGTTACTTTTCTCAAGCATCGCATCTCACATGTATTGATCTTTCTTAAATGTGATTTAGAAAAAGTCCATGTTTGACTTTCATAGCACAAAGTTGGTATGAAGATGCTATTTATCATTTGTTGTTTAGCTGGCATAGAAATGTTTGGATGCCTTAGCAATGATGAAAGCTGGTATGTGACAGCATTTGCTTTTTGTATTCTCATGTCAATTTCTCAGTCTAGTTTTCCATCTTCTGTGAACATTGTGCCTAAATACTTGAATTCCTTTACTTGTTTTATTTCTTTATCTTTGATCTTGGTGTTTAATGGGTGTCTTAATTTGCTTATTCTTATAGCCTCTGTTTTTGCTATGTTAATTTTCATACTGTAGTTTGTGCAGCTTTTATCTAGAGATGTTAAATGCTGTTGTAGCAGGTTTTCGTCCTTATATATTAGACATTGGTCATCTGCGAAGAGTAGCTCATTGAAGTTGGAGTTTTCTACATAATAAATGAGAGTAACACATGATAATTTAATATTCCTCATTCACATCCATGCGTATCTAGTTCACTTACATCATCAGCGCTTGTATTATCGAGAATCTACAAATACAACATCACAATCTATTCTAAATCAAGGCATCATTAAATACATGTACCTTCATTTGCATTATTATCATGAAGTGAAAATCTCATTTTCTAATCAATACGTCAACGATCGATTTTTGTTTTGGAAACCCGATTACTGTACCTTCGAAGAAAGTCCAGCGTTGTGTTACCAATGATAGACCTGAACTCTTGATACAAGAACTATAAGAAAAATAACCTCTGCTGAGATGAAATGTTTTCGATAATTGACAGGATACGGCCTGAGAGACAAGATCAGAAATGAAGAACTGATGAAAAGCTTGGAATAGCCGCCGCCAAATAATATATAAAGACACAACAGATAAAATGGTTTCTGCATGTGACAAGGCAGAGTGATCAAAGCACAACACAACGAGCCTTAAATACACATTGCGAGAACACCAGACTCAAGGGCGACCACGAAAACGATGGATCGATGGAATACTAGAAGGCCTAGAGAACATAACAGCTGCAGAAGCGAACAGAAGAGCAAAAGACCGCAAATTTTATCTCCCCTCGACGCTAAAAGGCAAATGTGAAGGGACAGAAGAAGAACAAAAACAAGTTTAACGTACTTTTTGAACAAACATGACCAGTTTCATTCTATCCGTCATAGTATTTCTTTCATTACCAGTTGGCGTCTTTTTATTGTTTTCGTCTTCGTATTTTGATTTACTTTTTTGTTTTATTTATTTAACAAAAGATACATTTCTTTAATATTAATATGGTATTACTACTTATTTTAGCGAATGTTTTGGTTCTATATTCAATTCTTACACTATCATGTTTAGTGAAATCTGTTATTAACAATCTTAAAATGCTATACAGGTAATTCTTTTCTAAAAAAAAAAAGTAAAGAGCACCCGTCACGCCACGTGGCGTATAAGAAATATGGTGACCATATATTTAAACAGATCTTCAGCACATGATTTATGGGGTAGTGTGGTCGGAAAAAATCCTTTTCCCATTTAAGGCTGGGTGAACCCGGAAGCCGTCGGTTGGGATCGAACCCTACCTCTTGTCCTTTGCAGTCCAGTTCACTAACCACTGAGCTATCGCGGCTCACAATTCTGTTCTAGGAAATGATGCAAATTTGTAATTTAAAAACAAACAGAAAAGTCACTACAATGATTTTTTCTTCATTCAAGAAACTATTAAACAGTTTATCGTGTTTAACGCCTTTTCTTATCATCATGAAAGATATACCGTTTAGACATTTCAGAACTGCTCTTGGATATGAATGTTAATATGTTTTCCTTCATCCACTTTACGTCAATTTGTATAACTTATATCGCATTCAAACAAATTAGATATCTTGTTAAATAAAAAAAAAACATGACATATTTGCCAAACATGCACTTTGGTTATAGTCCTTACAGGATAGTGCAAACTTATCATAGCACTTTATGAAGGAATCATTTGAAACTCTTTTGATCTTGAAACCAAAAACCTCAATACAAGTCAGGAAACTATCAGGTCATAGACGAGCTCTTAACTGCTGTGTAGTAACGTGAACTGGTAGGGTTTTGTCTTTAGTTCATCGATGGAGGCTAACACGAGTTCATTAAACTGTGGGGAGGTAACGAAGGCAAAGGAAAATGTGGGAAGACATAATTAAACAATTTAATAAATGTCAGTTTCTCTCATCCTCGTCTTGATGACAAACAAACGCACACACACACACACCCACACACATATGGGTGTGCGATAATAAAAAAAAACAGAGAGAGGGAGATAAAAAGAGTGAACGAGGTTTATTGTAGGCTGTGTACTACCTTGCTCCCGACGGCACCAAATATCGATTGAGTGTTCCAGAGAGAATATGAATGAATATTATAATGAGTGTTTGAGTGTTTGAGTAAACAAAAGAATAGGTATGGCAAAAAGTAATTTTAATGCCATGAAAAATATACTAACAACTAAACAAATATCAGCAGGGCTGAAACTAAGAATGGCAAAATGGTTCGTCTTCTCAATATTCCTGTATGGTGCAGAAACATGGACATTAGACAAGAAAACAGAACAGAAAATCGAAGCCTTTGAAATGTGGATTTATAGAAGAATAGGTAGAATTGGATTGAAACACATGATAACAAACGATGAAGTTTTCAAACAGCTGAAAATAAAATTGAGAAATACTAAATACAATCAAGACAAAACAAATGAAATTTGTGGGGCATGTTAAAAGACACAACAGCCTACTAAAAGTAATATTGGCAGGAAAATACAAGGTAAAAGAGGCAGAGGCAGACCAAGACTAACATGGACGAGTAACATCAAAATATGGACAAGTCAATCTATGTCAGCCTGCACCATCAAAGCGAGAAACAGAGTAGAATGGCGATCCATGGTAGTCAACCTTCGTTGTGGAGAAGGCACACGATGATGATGATGATGATGATTATAATGAGTGTATGTGGTCGTGAGTGAGTGATGAATGAGTGAGTGAGCGAGATATAATGTGTATATGGATATGTGAGTGAGTGAAAGTGTGAGAGAGTTATTGCGTGAGATAGTGAGAGAATGATTTGAGGGAGTGAGAGGTACATGGGGGAAAAGGAAAGAAGTGTGCGAATTTAGAGGGAATGTGTAAGTGCTCAAATGGGTTCGTTTGTGGGTGAGTGAATGAAAGAGACAAATAAGAGAAGGATTAAGTGAGTGTATGAGAGAGTAAGTGAGTGAGATGTAATGGCATCTTAGTCTCCTTTAAGATAAATATAAAGGTTTATATTCATAGATGTTCATTATTCAGTATGTCACTGCCTTGCCGGTCTTACACATATTAAATATAGCGCTATAAATGTAGTTTTAGTCATTATAGAATTTACCCAGAATAATGAAAGTACATTTTTTTCCTATCACTGAGAGACAGACAATTCTTAAAAATTATAAAATCATTTCTACTCGAGAAATAATGTTACAAATAAGTTTAGAAAATAAAAATAATAACAAATAGAGATCACATGTTCATTCATGCTATGCCAACAAAGTAACATTCAATCCAGACCGTTTTTTTTTTTATGTTTGCTTACCATCTCTGTTGTATATGTCACCTGTAGGAGAAATCAAACGTATAGTAAGTGCCGCAACATATTTTTTTAAGGCATCAGTACCTATTTCTATGCCCAAGAAGATCCGAGCTGTGGACTATACGGATTTCTGCACAATACGTTTGATAAAGGAAAGGGTTATACATGATTTTTTTTTCGAAAAAAAGTAATGTGATTTTTCGACCTACAATGCGGACTTTAAAAAAAAATCATGTACAACCCAAACAGAAAATGAAACAGACATCGAAATCAAGAAATAGCCTAAGGTATAAGTTGGATGAGCCACACATAAAAAAAAATATTTAATAAAGGGACATTTCAAAATAAAATATGTGCGGAATGAGCAAAACAGCATTTTGGATTTAGTAAAGACAGTGGAACTAGAGAAACCATCTACTGCAAGGGGCAGTTAGAAAGAAAGTTTCCGGAAGTATAAAATCCAATGCATACATGCTTCATAGATAGTACCAAAGCTTTAAACAGAACACAGATAAACAACTGATATAATACTTGCACGACTTTAGACTTAGAACGGGTCAGCTACACTGCATGCAGGGCGGTTCCATATCTGTTCAGCACCTCGTTCCAGCAACGAAATAAAGTATTCATCCCTATAGCCTGTACATTTCTATTCAACATGTTGCGTTCTGTAAAATTGCGCGTTTTTACGTTCATTAAAGAAATGTTCTATTGAGCTTGCTACATTAAACTATATAAATGGCGAGCAGCTCAAAATGGACACGTCCGACCTGCCGTGACATACAGCATAATCTGCTTGGGCCCGCGCTAATTCAAACGTAGACTTCATGATCAGTAGGCGTGGCCCAAGCAACCCCTGTCCCAATAAATGAATGCAGGCCTGAAAGACATACCTCTATATGGTGCATATATAAGACAGATATGTAGTTTGTGCTGGACACAATCATTTACATTTATGATAGCAAATAACAGGGACAACTCTTCGCCTATTGACATAAAAAATACTAGTAATACAGATTTGAATTACATCACCACGTTTATTAAAATTATACATTGCGTAGATCTTTGAAGACATCATGTACATGCCAGGTCTAAGCATTAATGGCAGTATAACTAATAATCTAAGATTTGATTATGCTGATACTGTTTTCAACTATACGCATTAACAACCAAACAGGACAATTCCAATATATAAAACAAGGAGTCAGACAAGGCTGTGTTCTGTCGTCGGATTTGTTTTCACTTTACAGCGAATATATTATGAGATCAATAGTAGACAACAAAGGAATTGAAGTCATCGGTCACAACATAAATAATTTGCGATATGCGGATGACACAGTCTTAATAGCAGAGACAGAGAACGAACTACAAGGAAATGATAGACATAATAGTAAATGAAAGCAACAAGAAAGGTCACAGTCTCAATAGTAAGAAAACATAAGTAATGGTAATATCGAAGAAACAATCACCACCATCATGCAGCATAAAAATAAACGAGACAAAGCTGAAACAAGTGCAGCGTTTCAAATACTTGGGCACAATAATAACATCAGATGGGAGATGCACCACAGACATAAAAAGCAGAATAGCTAAGGCCAAAATAGCATTTCAGAAAATTAAAAATATATTATGCAACAAATCTATGTCAATAAAAATGAGAAAGAGAGTTCATCGGTGCTATATAGAACCAATTCTGACCTATGTAAGCGAATCATGGACAGTAAACAAACACATGAAAAGACGATTAGAGGCCACAGAGATGGGATTTCTCAGAAGAATGTTCAAAGTTCCCTGGACAGCTAAAAAGACCATTGAGGAAGTTCTCACAGAGGCAAACACAAAAAGGGAGCTCTTAAAAAGCATTAGAAAGAAGCAATCAACATGTTTCAGGCACATCATGAGAAGAGGAAAGTTGGAATACTTGGTTACAACTGGCAAAATAAAAGGAAAGAGCGATTGTGGGCGACAAAGAGAGAAAATACTGGATAGCTTGGTGTCATGGCATGGAAAACAGTCAACAACAGAAGTGATACGATGCACTGTGGATAGAGGATTGTGGATGGACATGATCTCCTACGCCAACCGGTATGGCACATGATGATGATACTGTTTTACTTTTGTAATATACTGTTTTATTAGCAACAATATAATTACATCTAGTTAACAAGCTAAACAGGACAAACAAAGAATATGGCTGAGGTATTAATAACAAAAGATAAGACTAAATGTATGATTTTTAACAGCAATAACGTACACAATATAATAGTAGCCTCCGTCAGTCTTTGCTGACCACAGTAGCATCCGTCAGTCATAGAGACTACAGTAGCATCAGTCAGTCATTGTTGACTATGGATTTTCCAGCGCCCCTAGAAATTTTATTTTTTTCTTTTCTTTCGCCGTGTGTTCTCTTTTTCCATGAATTTGATTCCTGTTTGAGTGATAGAACTTTAGAGTGTGTTTCCAAATATTGCGAAATGCAGCTATTTCTTCTCAGGCTGCAGGGTTTATATTCAGAGTCTACACGTCATGTTTACACACGTCTGCAAATCGAAGTTTTGGGCGCCCCCTAGTCTTTTTACCATCTGCAAGTTGTCCGTAGAGTATATTTCGTTCACGAATGGCTCTATACTTCGAGATTAGAATCAGAGCAACTATGGTTTAGTCCGGTGTGCAATGATGATGATATGAACGTAAAATAACATAAAGTATAATCACCTTCCCAACCATGGACGCGTATAATCGTCCACATGGTGCACTTATTGGACTAAATATAAATATATAATCAGGCCTAATTCATCTTCTATGGTTAAGTTTATTCGACAAGTCATTATCTTTGTATATAAAAAAATGTCCATAAGTGTTCATATCATTTCCGAGGTTTATCCCTCAACGTGGAGCGCCTAACGATACCAGCGTTGTGTTGGTTGATAAGTCTTCTTTGGATTCCTGCGTAGCTATCTCTTCTGGCATCTCCAACCTTGGCGTATATCCGTGAAGTTTGTTGATGGCTGCGGACTCAGGGTTATTTTGGAGTATATGCTTTTCTTCTAGCGTCCATGAGGGCGTTAATAATGTCTAAACGGTCCATTGTCCGTCCACACTCAACATCCTCAAAACTGGCAAGCCTGTCAGCACGTTCATGACCTCTTATACACGCGTCCCCAGGCATAAAAATACAGTAGTTACTTGTTTAAATAGGTCTACCTAAAATACTCTAACCATTGTCGTTTAGTAAAGCCAGTTGCGATCTTTCTGAGCATACTCGTTGGAAATACATGAACATAATGATGTGTCTCAAGCCACGCTAATGTTTTAATCATACTGTCATTGTCAAACTACTTATAATATGTGCGAAAACCCAACTGCCTTCTTTAACAATTCTGTTTCCAACAAGAGCCGTGAAAGTCAACGAGTTCTGGACGCGCGGATACATAAAGTGTGTGTAAATTACTGCGTCACAATCAGAAGAGCTCTCGTAAATCAAGGCCTGCACTTCTGCCTCAATGAACAATGGTTGGTGTCTACATTCTCTCTCCAGTGTGATAACAATGTGTAAATATCATGCTGCACTTTGACGACACACATACCCATTCCCCGGGTTCTATGTCTTTGATTGAACTGATGAACAATATCCATAGCCTACCCCATCCATAATTTTCCTCTTTTTAGCCTGCTTTTTTTTGTACCAATGTTGTACATTCGCGGTTTAGCGGATGATGTGGGTTTGCACTAGTTCGAAAAGCACGTGCTCACCAAGGTCTTATTATGTCTGCCATGGTGGGAAAAACGAAGATAAACGCATAACACAACACTCACTATATTATATTCATATAGGATGATGCATATTGTCTCATTTTGTATCGTTTCCAGTCGACCTATTTGCGTATTGCTGAAAGTCCGGATCGCCAGTGCGAACTCAATTACAGAGTCGATCCCTTGTATAAAAGGACAAGATAACGTTGCTTAATTTGTTCCGATGTCATGAGCCTCATTGGTCTACATGCTGGTTAATAGCAAGGCTCTGATAAAATCGTGTTCCAAGGTATCTCTTCACATGTGTAGTCTGTATAACCTCTTTAATCACATATTCCCATTTTGGCGTTACTTTATTGACTGTGCCATTAATACAATAAAACTACGTCAATCGACGACAGTGGCGGGGATCATTACATAGATCGAAGATTTGCATATTCCCTTCTTGCATGTGCATGACCATGCTGGTGTTGAGGGCTACGACATAGTAGTAGACAGACTGCCCGGCCCGGCAAATATTACTTGCTGGACAGCAGTACAAATGCATGGCTATCAAGACAGTGTGAAATGGGACTAAAAATCGGTGTTGTCAGATTAAAGCGATATTTTGATTGAATAGGACATTTAGTTAGACAACACCGATCCGTTGCAATGGACATTTTGAGGAGAAAATGGGAACACATACACATGTGTCAGGCGTGTTGTGATGATGATCATAATTTAACATAGTTCATAACATAAATATATTCACAAAGCGGGATGTCATGTATGTTAATAAAATAAACTACTTAAAGATTTCAAAGTCGTCTAGCACGCAAATAAATAATAATTGTACATACAATAGACTCGTCTTGTACGTAACTTATATCAATGTATGTCTAGTCTGACAAAGACCGTTCCGCAGGGAAAATTAATAAATATAGAAGGAGAGGTGGACAGTAATTAGAAGATAACAATACATGGAGACGATTGAAGAAATATGTTAGTTGTGTTCAAACAATCACCAGGATTTCGGGATAGGATGGAAGACAGACTGGTGTGTATGTTGAAGGATGAAAGTAAACACACATTTCCGGCTAGCTATATTTAATGTTTTCTAATTTCTACAAAACACGAGTGTTCTTTCCTATTCTAAAATAGTTACTTACATATCTGACAACGTCTACAACCTGTTAGAATATATATGTATGATAATTGTAAACCTCAATTAATTAGCACTGCTAGTAAAGTGTAACAACAGTGGTATGTCATTAGAAACACACTACACTATTTTGTTTTACAAGTAAAGACTTTACACGCGTCTCTTATTTCTCGACCTATTGTGGTTATTATTTCTTATTTATACCAAAGCTTTACGTATTAATAAATAATGTAACCTTAAATAAAACGTATATTGACTTTCCTACACTATATTCTAGCTAAAACCTCCCAAAAATACATTGTAACTGTGATAGTCTTTAAAATTATGTAACTCCAAAAATGTATATTGCGATTCAAAGACTGTGTGGTTCGTCACCATGTCCCCAATGGGCTGCCTCTTCTTCGTTTCATTGGTGTACCCATGTTAATGCTAGGTACGGATACCTTGTTCGTTCCATTCACAGAACATTGCCTAGCTATTTCCAATATCTTCGTTTCACTTCTTGGTTGAAGTTGTAAATGCCTGATTTCTGGCTATTTCTTCATTTGTAATATGTTGATCCCAACGGATGTTTAGTAGATTACCCTTAAGATAGGGGCCTTTAAATCTTCTTAGTCGACTTTCTATCTTATGGTTCATTCTTCACGCTACTTCTGCAAATAGGAGTATAGATGGCCCATTTTTAGTTTGTAAATTATAAGTTTTGTGCTGAGGAGAAATAGTTCTAATTCTATTGAACGCCTGAGCTGGCATGCTTTTTCTTGTAGATATCTTTCTCAATGTCGCTATTTCATTAAATACAGCTTCCCAGGTATTTAAAACTATCCACCTCTTCTAGTCGCATTCCTCTGCATGTAACTTTCTTTGTACATTTGACATTTATTCAATAATTTTAGTTTTCTCTGCATTTATTTTCAGTTCTACTGTGTTAGCGAACTGATCTACTTTATCTATTTTCTCTTACATGTCTTGGTGACAATGGGTTAGCAATCCAACATTATCTGCACAGTGAGTATCTTCAAGATGTCTCGTAAGACCCTATGTAATTCCTCTTGGTCGGTCGCCGATAAATCATTCGCAGGATTCAGTCAATAACCACAATGAAAAGAAGTGGTGACAAAATACATCCTTGTCTAACTCCCGTTATGCCGTTATGGCTTAACGAAGCTGTCTGCTATCCTCCATGCCTGACACAACACTGGTTGCCGTCGTTCATGGCTTTTATTATATTGAGGAGTTTATCCAGGAAGCTGGATGCATATAACATTGTCAAAAGTGATTGATGATGGACGCTATTAATTCCGTCTGACAGTTTTATACGTTTATATATAAGGATACATTACATTCCAGTGCTTGTTCTAACATTGATCCCAAGAGAAACATTTGATCACCACGATATCCCACTTCTAAAGCCTGCCTGATCTTCTCTGAGCTTTTGTTCGACGCCATTCTTCAAACGTTGGAGAAGTACTCTGAAAAATATATTCCCAGGTACTGAAAGCAGGTTTATACCTCTCCAATTTTCACAGCGAATAAGGTCCACTTTCTTAGGTAGTATTACAATAATGCTACTTTTCTATGCATTTGCTATATTTTCACCTTCCCATATTTAATTGCACATGATGATAACTGCCGAGATCGAAAATTTTGGAGAGACATGATCACCTACGCCATTAGGCACGGTACTTGATGATGATAATGATGATATTTTATTGAATATTTTCTCTAAGAGTTGTGCACACAGTCCTGGACATGTCTGTAGAAATGATATCATCACCAGGTGATTTGTTAATTTTGGTCTGGTTGATGGCAGTTTCATTTTTCATGGCATGTAATCTTCATTTTCTTCATTTCAGATTGGGCAGGTGCAGGGGAAATAAAAACTCCATTACTGGATCTGATATGTTGAGAGTTCATTAAAGTATTGTTTCCATCTTTTCAGTTTTTCATTTTCTTTAACTAATGGTTTTCCACTTCCACTATAAACAATGGTGTTAACATTCGTGATGACACCAACATTGATCTGTGTGACCTTGTAAACAACTATGCTATCTCCTGTCTGTAATGCCGCCTTAGCTTCAGTTGCCAGAATGTCAACATAGTGGCATGTACCTTACTGTATCTTTCTTCATACCTTTCTTGACTAGTTGCTTCTTTTCTGTATAACCCTCCATTAATTTGGCTTTATAATTCCCCATACAATTTAGCACTAGTTGTTTGTTAGTCTTTCTTTCCTGAATCATGTTCCATGGCTCTTCTGTGATCCAATCCAACCTTGCTTTAGTACAATGTCCACGTACTTACTGACTAACATCTCCATATTTTGTATATTTTAAAATGTTCATCTACCCCTTCTTGTGGTATATCCAGAAGGACTTGGAATCTATTAGTGAATGTTTATAACGAATTGGGCCTCGATTGTGTTATCAGTCAACGGCTATGAATCAAATATATGTTTTGGTCTTTGTCTTCGTGTAGCGTCGATTTTCAACTTAACTTTATTTTACAAGAGCAGCATACTGTGATGGTTTCCAGCATCTTTGCCTCTGATCGCTTTAATGGGATAACTATTCTATTAGACATTAAATATATATGGTACAAACCTAAATGTATTGCATATATATATATATATTCACGGAAAAAGACAAATCGGCAGACCTAAACTACGATGTAGATCAGTGGTGGCCAACTTGAGGTTGCCCGAGGGCCGGATTAAAGCCAAGGCCAAGACCCGCGGGCCACACTTAAGAATATCGTCAAAAATGACAGTAGGGACCTATGCGATATAGTAATATATAAATAATGCTTGCACTTTGACTACATATTTTATTTGTAACAAATCCATTAATTATTCATTTTAAAATTACCTTCAATGTCTCAGTGCGACGATTGTGACTTGTCACAGCTTTCCACCAGAGATTTGAAGTCCACTTCCATTTTTGACGTGGCGATTCGGAGAGTATGGGACAATGTCGAATCGGTCATTCTGTTCCTGGTCTTAGATTTAATTAACTTCATGGAAGAGAATGTTGTCTCGCAGAGATATGTGCTGCCGAATATAGAGCACATCTTTAGTGCCCATTTTCTCAGACACGGGTAACGTTCATTTGGTAGCAATTTCCAGAAGTCAGCTCCTAATGCCTTTACAGTACTGAGGAAGGGGTCACACTGAAGGTCACACAACTCTAGTTGAAGATCTGATGGCTGGCACTCCACTGTGCACTTAATTGGGTTATTAAAAAGTTCCGTTTGCGGACGAAACATTTCAAAATCTTGAAATCGTCGATCAAATTCACAAATCAAATGTTCAATGTCAGCTGCGTACTTTCTGAAGTTTGCACTTTCTATCTCTGACAACAACTGCTTACAACTTGAAAAATGGAACAGATCATTTTTTTGCAAAGAAAGTCTAAATAGATTCAGCTTCTTTTTAAAACCATCAACATATCCCATCAATTGAAAAATGGTTTGCTTTTCCCCTTGTAGCTGCAAATTCAATATGTTCAAATGTTGTGTGATGTCTGTGAGATATGCCAGATTATGAAGGAAATTAATGTCTTTGAGTGCATGTTGAAGATCAATGGAGCATGGTAAGTTCTCTCGCAGGAAGTCATAAATGTCATTCTTCAGTTCAAAAAATATTATTAAACATTTCCCTCGACTAAGCCATCTTACTTCTGTATAAAGCAGGAGATCACCGTAGCTAGAATCTACTTCCTCTAAAAATGATAAAAACTTCCTGTGATTTAAAGACTGGTGTCCTCCTCTTATCAAATTTGTTATTTTCACAACAGTAGCCATGGTGTATTTTAGATTTATGGACTTTGCACAAAGGGTCTCTCTTCTACCTTTTAGCTCCCAGTGGAGCATAGGTCTTCAACAAACACTTTCCAAGTCGTTCTGTTTTTTTGCAATTCTTTTAAGATCATTCCATGTCTTCCCCATCATCTTCATCTCTGCTTCAATCTGTCTTCTCCAAGAATTCCTTGGTCTTCCTCTTTGTCTTTTCCCCTGGGGATTCCAAAAAAGGGCCTGTTGTGTAATACTCTCAGTTGGTTTCCGTAGTGTGTGTCCTATCCATCGCCATCGTCTTCGCTGTATTTCTTTATCCACTGGTATTTGACCGGTACATTTCCATAATTCCACGTTAGTGACTTTGTCCTGCCATTTCCATCCCTTTATTCTGCGCAAGCATCCATTAATGAAAGTCTGTACCTTCGTGATTGTCAATTTTGTTATTCTCCATGTTTCACAGCCATATAATAGAACCGACTTAACATTGGAGTTGAAAATTTGTATTTTTGTATTTAGCCTAATTTCTTTGGATTTCCATATGTTTCCCAGTGCAATGAAAGCTCCTCTTGCTTTTGATATCCTTATTTTGGTATCGTTTTCTGTTCCTCCCTCTTTATCTATATTACTGCCCAGATATATATAAGATTGTACGTCTAGTAGAGGTATTTCTCCTAGTTTTATTTGGTTATTGCCAACTGCATTAATTCTCATAATGTTGGTCTTATCTCTATTAATCTTTAGTCCTAGCTGTTGTGATCTCTCATCTAATATACAAAGGGTCTCTTGATGAATTATGCAATGCAATGTAGGTACGTTAATTTTGTTTTGCTTTAGAAGTCCAACAAAACCAGTATTTGAACCAATAAAAGCTTTGCAACCATCAGTACACACTGCAGACAACTTTCCAAAACCACCTACTTCATCTACGGCACTATGAACTGCAGAAAATATGTCTGTCCCTCTACAAGTGTCATGCAAAGAGCAAACTTTCAACAATTCTTCAATAACAGTAAAATCCTCCTGGATAACTTTAACAAAAATAAGAAGCTGGCAAGTGTCAGTGATGTCAGTACTTTCATCAATCGCGAGCGAAAAATATGAGCAGTTTTCAATACAAGATTTTAAACTTTGAGACAGTTGCAGACTGATGTCTTCTGTTCTTCTGGCTACAGTTTGTTTTGAAAGAGGCACAGATTCAAATTCTTTGGCTATTTTTTCTTGACCGAATGCCTTTGCCATTTGAATCGCACATTTCTTCACAAAATTTCCGCCAGTAAAGGGTTTTTTTAGATTTTGCAAGCTCATAGGTAACTGTATATGATGCAATGATCGATAACTCTTTAATTTTATTGCCCTTTGTATACATACTTTGCTGTTGATTCAACTTTGTCTTCAGCTGTTCAACCAAAAGCTTCCTAGCTTCAATGCTATGTTTCTCATACATGTTTTGATGATGTGTGGCATAGTGCCGTTTTAAATTATATTCCTTCAAAACGGCTAACACTTGAACGCAAATTAAGCACTGAGGTTTACTATCCTTATTGAAGATGAACAAATAATCTAATTCCCATTCAGGTTTAAATATGCGATTTTCACAATCAACTTTTCTACGTTTTAACATGATTTAATACAAAATCTCACATCAAAGTTAAAAGTCACAGAATGTTGGTCCACTATCGAAAATAAGTCCAGATTTGACAGTTATACACAGACTTGTGTTTGACAATGAAATCAAAAGATTGTGACCAAATAAACACGTTGCAGTCATTTTATGGACAAGACAAGACGATGGGATCAAAGGGAATGAAGGCGAACAGTGAAACATTTTGAATGTAACTTCAAAGACAGAATTAGAGCTACGAAGTCCCCTCACCCCTGTCCCTCCCAACCTCATTAACCCCTTACCGCGAAATGAAAGAGCCACCACAAGTCCAGACGACAAATGTTGAGCCAAAGATCTGACGCTATCACCGCACTGACAATAAAGCAACTTTGCGGTACCAACTCGAAGCAAAGACTTTGAATATTGTCGGCACCATTAGTTGTGCAGTGTGTGTGTGTGTGTGTGTGTGTGTGTGTGTGTGTGTGTGTTATTTGAAATTATGTTGCCAATCTAGCTGTTGCGAGAAATTGACAGAGATTTTCAAATTGTGTATTCTTGAACGATAGAAGAGTTAACTCCGACACGGATTAAAACCAGGAGAAATCCGCTATTAGGGGTAAAAAATGAAGTAAGTCCGTGGAGCTTCGCGGGCCAAGAAAACTAGGCTGGCGTGCCGGATCCGGCCCGCGGGCCGCCATTTGGCCACCCCTGATGTAGATATATCTGCAAATCATCTCTGAATGACTTCTCCATATGTGAAAATGAGTGGGAACATCTGGTAAGTAATAAAACATCATGGAGAGCATGCATAAGGAACGGTATAACATCATTTGAGAATGTGCTAAGGCAAAACTTAGAAGAGAAAAAAAAAGAATGAAAACGTATGGAAAACCCTGTGGACCAGTGGGCCTGACATGTTCACACTATGACTACGTGTGTTTGTCAAACATTGGTAGAATTAGCCACGAGATAAGCTGCTCGACACAAAATACGTAGGGAGGTTAAAAAGTAATGCACACCAATTTTTTTCTCGGCTAATAATAAAGATAGGAATATGAAATTTTGCACACTTGGAATATGACATGTTCCAATTATGTGCACCCAATTGCACAGCATTCTGATAAATATTACGCAATCTATGAACCGTTAAAATGGAGCTTGTCAACAATGTCCGTTACAAACAGCGAATTGTCATAGAATTTCTGGTTGCGGAAAAAGAAACTGTGGCAAACATTCATAAACGATTGTGTGCAGTGTACAAATGTTCTGCAGTCGATAGGAGCACAGTTAGTCGCTGGGTTCAGAGAATTAAAGCTGCAGAAAGTGTACGAGTGGAGCTGCATGATTTACTGCGTTCTGGACGTGTTGCCTCGGCTACCATCACAGACATGTTAAACCGGGCTGATGCCATTATTCGTAAGGATAGGCGTATCACTAGTCAGCAATTGGCATTGCAGCTTACAGTCAGCAAGGGAAGTGCAATCGCAATTTTTAAAACTCTCGGATATTCAAAGATTTGCGCTCGATGGGTTCCTTGGTGCCTAACAAATGATCACAGAGTTCAAAGGAAAACATTCTGTTCTGAATTGTTGGAGCGTTTCGGTGTTGCAGGAGAAATGTTTTTGTCAAAAATTGTTACCGGTGACGAAACGTGGGCACATTATTATGAGCCTGAAACAAAAATGCAGTCAATGGAATGGCATCATCCGCAGTCACCAAAAAGAAAAAAATTCAAAACATCTCCATCAGCCGGAAAGGTGATGATCACTGTCTTCTGGGACATTGATGGTGTGATTCTTGTTGATGTAATGACAAGAGGTGAGACAATCAACTCGACAGCTTACATCAATACACTGACAAAACTCAAAAATCGGTTCCACAGAGTTCAGCCTAATAAACCATCTGCAGATTTGTTGCTTCAACATGACAATGCACGCCCTCACACAAGTCTGGTAACACGGGAAGCAATCAACAAATTTGGTTGGACTGTACTGCCCCATCCTCCTTACAGCCCTGATCTGGCTCCCTCAGATTTCCATCTGTTTGGACCACTCAAAAAATTCCTGCGTGGGAAACACTTTGACAATGATGAGGATGTGATCCGTGCAGTTAAAAAATGGCTACGCGAGCAGGACAAAACTTGGTACAAACGAGGCATTCATGACCTAGTTTCGCGTTGGCGTAAGGCAATACGCTTGGACGGAGATTATGTTGAAAAATAGGTAGTGTAAATGGGATGTTCAGCTACAATCTGTGAAAATTTCACACATTTTGCCCGAATAGTTTCCGAGAAAAAAATTGGTGTGCATTACTTTTTGACCTCCCTTCAGTATAAACCTCAAAAAATACACAATAGCCACTACTAGACCGTCTGAAAAGACGAAAAAGGCCATATATATAAACCATGATAAGCACATATAGAAGACATGTATTTCTTTTTATATTCATGTTTATTAATGTCAAAACAGTTTATTAATTAATAGTTAATCGTTACTTAAACCAGTACCTTTTCTATATTAATAATCTCACAGGAAATTATTTGGAAAGACTTTGAATTTTATTCTTAATGTTAATTTATTTCACACCGGATGTTTCTTCATCTGATGTGCAAAGATACAACGCACCAGCAATTCGCTGTTTCTTTCTTTCTTTCTTTATTTGGACACAATACACAAGACGCGAATCAACAAAATGTGTTTGGTTTTCCATTAATTTGATTATTTCATATTGACGCTAATCCAAATATATGCACCTTGCAACAACAACGACGAAGAGAGCGAAGAATTCTACGAAACACTTAACGAAATCATAAACAAAGTAAATAAGAACGAAGATATACTGGTGATGGGGGAACTTTAACGCGAGACCAGGAAAACGCAATTATGAGAACTCCAAATATCTGGGCCCATTTGGAGATAACACAAATAGAAAGAACGAAAATGGCAACCGAATGCTTGAATTATGCAATCAACATGAATTATGCATAACTAACACTTTCTTTAAACATAAAGACTCACAAATATACACCTGGTATATATTGAACGATACAAATGGTAAAAGTCAAATAGATTTCATCCTAACGAGAACACAAAGGAAGAGGAAAGTCAGAGACAGCAGAGCGGTACCTAACATCACAAATGATACAGACCATAAAATGGTGCTAATAACCATCCAGAAAGCAAAACAAGAACCAATTGAAAACAAGAAAACAATCCGAAAGGACAATAAAATTAAGCCATCTTAAAACAGAAGACAACAAGAAAGAAATAGAAAAACAACTAGAAAGCTAATCTAAACAACTACCACAACAAATAACTACAGTAGATAACGAGTCACATTTTTAAAAAATCATTGACGAAAATAGCAACTACAATATGCGGAACGAAGCAAAGGTAGAAGGAGGGAAAGATGAGTACTCCATGGTGGAATGATGTAGTCAAGAACGCCATAAAAAGAAAGAAAAAAACTATACAAAATCTGGCTAAAAACTAAAAAGCCAAGCGATTATGATATATACACAATAGAAAGAAGAGAAGTGAAGAAATTAATCAAAGAAGAAAAACATAATGCATGTATACAATTTGGAGAAATGATTAGTAACAATCACAAATCAGCATCCAGAGATTTCTATAGAACAATTAAAGCCATAAGACAAAAGAAAGACAATTATGACCCAACTAAAATCATCAATGATAAACGAGGCCAACCAATAACAAACAAAGCGTAAATCTTAACGAGATGGAAATAATATTTCGAAGAGCTTTTGAATGTAGAAACAAGTCCAAAAACACACAAAAAGCAACTAATAGTTGGCGATAAAGAACCAAATATACTAATGAAAGAAATAGAACAAACATTACGACTAGCACCAAGAAACAAAGCCCCAGGAATCGATAACATCCCAGTAGAAATGCTAACAACAGCGGGAGAGGCAGGATGTAAATGGCTACACAGAATATTCAACGCTGCATGCATACAACAGCAAGTCCCAGACGACTGGAAACAGTCCATTATATTACCAATATGGAAAAAGAAGGGCAGCAGGAGATACTGCAACCAATATTGAGGAATATCACTATTAAGCCACACAGGGAAGTTATATGCTAAGATAGTTGAGAAAAGATTGAGACCAATTATAGACCCACAACTAAGCGATGCTCAGATGGGTTTCAGGAGGAACAGAGGTTGCACAGATGCCCTATTTATCATAAAACAACTAGCGGAGAAAACAATATAGCACAATAAAACACTATATACAGCTTTTATTGACCAAGAAAAGGCGTTCGATAGGGTGGACAGGGAACAACTGTGGTCCGTATTGCCCTTGTACGGAGTGAGTCACCACCTAGTAGAGATATGCAAAAGCCTCTATGAAAGTAGTCGCACTACAGTAAGATCTTCAGCAGGCTACTCTAAACATTTCACCATTAACCTCGGAGTAAGACAAGGCTGCGTGCTTTCCCCCTTACTTTTCATCACATATATGGACAATATATGCAAATTAGCATGCCCAATCAAAGGAAATATACCAACACGGATGATAACAAACGATAACACAAAAGAGAACGAAATATACGTACCAGAAAACAGCAGAAGAGAGGAAGAAATAAATGAAATACTATTTGCAGAGGACCAATTTCTGAAACATGAAACAAATGAGGACCTACAAGAACATATGAACAGGCTAAACAACATTTGTAAACAATACAACATGACGATCAACATAAGCAAAACGAAGTAATGGCAATAGCGAGAAAGAAAGAAAAACTAAACATCATAATAGATAATACGCCTTTGAAGCAAGTTGACAATTTTAAATATATGGGTAACACGTTAACACAAGACAATAACCAAGAGACCGAGATAGATATAAGGTGTAACAAAGCAAGCCAAGTTATAGGCCAAGTATCAACACTATTGAAAAACAAAGCAATAACTACGGAAGCAAAACGGGCAATATACAAATCATTTTTTCTACCAACATTGTGCTATCAGTGCCAGAATTGGACGCTGGACTCTAGAACAATAAGAAAGATAACGACCACCGAAATGAAATGTGTCAGAAGAATGACAGGAAACAGTTTAAGGGACAGAGTAAGAAACACTGACCTGAGGAAGAAACTCGAAATTGAACCAGCCATCAAATACATAAAGAAACAACATATACATTGTTTCGACCACATAACAAGACAAAAAGAACTAACAATGAATCAAAGAGCCATAAACAAACGCTACGAAAACGCCAGATTAAGAGGAAGACCGACAAAGAGATGGATAAAGGGAATACTAGAGTCTCTAGGAGGAATAACATCAGAAGAGGCCAACAGAACAACAAAGAATCACATATTGTTGTTCCCCTCGACGCCAACGACAATATAAGACGGATAGCAGAAGAAGAAGACGCTATGCTATTGATTCTGTGTCATAATACTTACTTTGAGCTTTTTGGTTCTTTTTCTGAGTAACTAAATGAGAATACATTATGTTTTAGTGAATGGGAAAACCAATAATTAATATTTATGTCATATCTCTTCATTGCTGTCATCTGCTGTTCAATTTCTATTGCAATAAAGATCAAGAAATAATCATCACAATTGTTCCTGTATTTGTACAGAGTTGTTTAGATTTTATCCTAAATATTGTTTCTCGTTCTTCTCCTTCTTCCTCTACTTCTTATTCCTCTTGTTGCTGTTCTTCCTCTACTTCCTCTTCTACTTGTTCTTCTTTCTTCTTCTACTGCTTCTGCTTTTATTGCTTTCTGCCTCTTGACTTTTATTCCGCCTACATTTTTTGTTCTTTAATATTCTTCGTATTTTCTTCAAAGTATTTTCAATTACACACACACACACACACACGCACGCACACACACGCACGCACACACACACACACACACACATACATACATATGTATATAGTTCTAAAAGCTGGACACAGTAGGTCTAAAAAGGAAATTGAAAGAAGTCAATGACAGCAATGCTAAGGCATGTTTTTATGTGAGCAATTTCTATCATGACTGTTTTTATTAGCATTTGATCGCTATAATTTTTGTTTCATTATTTAGTTACCATTTGTTATTGATCTATTGATTTGTCTATGCCTCACTGAAAACCAATGTAATTGAAGACTTCCGATATACATATCGGAAGTCTTCAAGTACATTGGTTTTCAGTGAGGCATAGATGGATACAATATTATCAGATAATATAATAATTTTATTATAATGTATTATACTGACTTTATGTAATGTATTATACTGACTATATAATGTATAATAATGTATTATACTGACTATATAAAATATATACAGCATAAAACAAGGAACCTTGGACATGCTGACACGTGTCCAAGTCGTAATAAATGATAATATGGATTCCAATCTCTGCAATGAAATGGATGGTGTGCAGAAGAAACATTTGGCGTCTGTGGTTTTATATAAGAAAGGGGAGGTAAGTCTATACATTTGAGTCGACAGAAGAGCAACAAACGATAATAAAACAAAATAACTCCGCACACAAAACCTGTCTTAATTAACTTACTCAGGCAATGTCTATTAATTTAGTTAAAACATGATCACGTGTCCTTTCTTCACTACATATCTGCCTTTGACCCCGTGGCCCGTCTCTCTATTTCCGAGAACACCCCCTCAATCTGTTATTGTAGTGTTTGTTGATTTATGTCGGCGGTGGGTTTCGCTGTGTCTGTCTTGATGCCTCAATAAAACATTTAATGTGTTGTCTCCTTCGTAATTTCTATTGAGGAGTTATCCCTAACTGTCCTCTTAATTTGTCAATCATGACTCTCAGAGTGATAATATAATTAATCGGGCACATTTTTATTATGGTGGCATTTATTATATTCTTCCTCTTTCCTTACCTCATTTGCCTTTCAGCGTCTAGGAGAGATATACTTTGCTTTAATGATGGCCTCTCTAGTTGTTATGATTCATAATGTGTATACTATTCCATCAATCCATCTTTTTTTTTTTGTGATCGGCCCTTGGGTCGTGTGTCCTCGGAACGTTTATTGAAGGCTCGTTGTGAAGTGTTTGGATTTTTCCGTCTTATCAGCGGCCAAACCATTGTGTCTGTTGTTTCTTCATGTACTCTATGACGACAATTATTTCTAGCTTTTATCTCAGTTCTTCATTTCTGATCTTATCTCTCAGGCTGTTTCCTGTCATCAGTTTAACACATTTCATCTCCGTAGCGGTTGTTTTCTTAAACTTCTTACAGCTAGTGAAGGTCCAGGTGTGGCATTGGTAAAGGAGTAAAGACATCAAGATGCATATAGATGCGAAGCTACTGTAAAGCTAATGATATTGTGAAACTGAATTTTAAAAGAGGAAGACGAAAATAATGGTATGGTAACAGTTTTAAGTAGGTAAATAACAAGACACAAGTCGTCGTTTCGGCCAAGTAGACCTTCAGCTGAAATAACAAACAACACACAATTATGTATAAGGATATATTCACAAATCTAACTACATGGCGATAATATGATAGAACCTCAAGAAATGACATAAAAAAGGTCACTTCCCTGCGGTCCAGAGCCTGATTCAGCTTCTGACTGAACTAAAATACGTGGACGGGCGTACCGACTACATATCTCACTGACCAGACAGTCAGGTGATAAATAAAAAGGAAGGGTTCTAAAAATATGGAGTGGTGGGCACAAGCTACTGTAGAAACTGTATATGTCTAACTATGTTTGTGCACACCGAACCTATGTGCTCAAAAGCATGTGCACATAATCATACATGCGTACACGCATAAATCTGTATATAATACCGCAAAGCACACACACACAAATCACGAAGGTGTTCAAAGGTGCATACAAATATACATACATGTTTAGGTTCGGTAGCGCATTTGAGTAAGAAATGTGTGGTAGGTGTCCTATGTGTAAGAAAGCGATATGTTCATGCGTTGGGGGGACAGCGAACCCAACTGGGCAATAAGACGATTCTCAAGGGTCAACCGCCTGTGATTGCTGGAGTGACATGAGGCAATGCCAGTAACTTGCATGTCAGGTTTACCACTATGGCCGAGGAGTTGAAATGGGCAGACACCGGGCTGTCAGTCGTTTGCTCAACATCACGAAGTTGCTCACAAAATCTGTGAACTAAGCGTCGTCCATACTCGCCCACATACGTCATCTAACAATGATTGCGTATTATGGCGCATACGATATTCCGTGACTCACAAGTAAAACCCCTCCTTGATGTCGAATCGCCTATTATGGAGCAAGACCGAGTCGGTGCAAAGCACGTGGTCATAAATTCTGCAAACTCGACGTCCACAACGAACAGTACCAAGGTGTTTGTGGTTTTAGCGGTGGTGGCGGCTCGTGACAAGAATGTCTCTCAGACTCATGTCACATTTGAAGGCGACCAAAGGAGGATCAATAAAAAGTGGACGATTATGGGATCTAAGTGGAAAATGAAGAGATACAGGTTAAGGATCCTTATCGCAGCCAAGTTGTAGAGGTGTTATGTGAGGTTAAATATGGACATATCAGAGGAACGGCGGGGGGATGGGGTGAGTGTCACCGGCCGGGGCATGTCGAGAGCTCGTTGGAAGTCAGACTGGAGAACCGAGTCAGGATAGAGACGACGCCTATAGAAACTTAACATCAGGTAGGCCTATTGGTGAAAGTCTTGATCATCTTGGCAGATACGAGGAAGTCGTAATAAATGATAATATGGATTCCAATCTCTGCAATGAAATGGATGGTGTGCAGAAGAAACAGTTGGCGTCTGTGGTTTTATATAAGACTGAAGTGTGGATGCTGGAGGTACCAAGGGAGACGATCACATCAAGAAAAGTGACAAACGAGTTACAGATATGTGATGTAATTTTGATGCTTTTATGAAAATTGCCAATGTAGTCGATGAACCTGGAGACGCCATCTTCAGGCAAGTCAGTCAGTTCAGAACCGCCACGATGTACCGGGGGTATTTAAGGGGAAGAGATGTGAAATGTGACAACCTGAAACGGTTCAGGATGTGACGTTCAAGGTGACCCATGAACAGGCAAGCATAACTAGGACCAATCTTGGTTCCCACAGCAAAACTTAGTCATAGAACTGACCATTGAATTCAAAAGTATTAAAATTGAGAACATGTTCAGTGAGAAGGAGGAGAGTATAAGTTTCCACATATGGGTGTATTCTTTGGTCTAGGAAGAATGAAAGGGCTATTAGGCCACCAGCATGAAGGATAAAGGTATACATGGAGCAGACGTCGAGGACAAAAAGTCGGTACAGGCGTTCTGGGGTAAGGGAAAGAGAGGAGATTATAATGAGAGCATGACACGTGTCCTTGACCATGTGGGAAGAGATGTGAACATGGGTTGGAAAATGTTGTCAACATAGTCGGATATATGTTCTTTGGGACAACTACATGCTGAAACAATGGGTCAACCAGGACTATTGGGTTTATGGATCTTAGAAAGCATGAAGAATGAAGGTTTGCCTAGAGCACTGTATAGGATGCTGAAATGGGACACGCTCTAAGGGAGGTATTTATCGTCGATTAGCTGTTTGATGGTTGAGCGAATCTTGTCATTGTTCCTAGTAGGGGAATCGCTGGGGAAAGGTTTACAGAACGTGGTGTCAGATAATTGTTTGGCACCTTCTTGGCGTATAGGCTCTTACGCCAGACCACCACGGCCTCGCCCTTATCAGCTAGTTTAATAACTATATCTTTTCGACGTTTGATGTTGGAGAGGGCTCCCAATTCCGCTGGATTTAAGTTGGAACGAGGTACCCAGCGAAATGTGAGTTGTTCGATCTCCCGTAAAGTGACCTATATGTATAAGTCGAGAACCCTTGAGACAGCAGAAGACTGTATCCAATCAGATTTTCGGCAGTGGGAACGAAACAAATTCAATGAGATCAAAGGAAGATGAGGTGTCTGACTCGCCGCAGTGATAGTGTTCTAAATGCTTGTGTCTGTGTAGATTATGGACATCGCTTAGGTGACTATGACGGTCACTTGTTGGGCGCAAAGGGACAATTTGTAACTCTTTTGAGCGCACTAGCGCGTTTGTTGTCCGATAAAGTGAGGTCCATTCGATTGCAGATGACTCGAGAGTGGTGGTCAGAGGAGTGGGGGGTCAGAGGGTGGTTTAAGTCGGAGCTCGGATATCTTGTTTTATGCTGAGAACACATGTGGCAATTTGTAGCATAACGTCAGGATGAAGATTATATTGTACAGTGTCATATTTTACTCTGAAATGTTTTCCTTGTTGGACAATAGTTGTGATAACTCTCCTATGATTTGACAAGCTTTGGTGTATCTTGAGTCTGTTTCTGCTGATTGTGGCTCGTCACTAATATTCCTAGGTATCTAACGTTCTCCACTTGTTTTAGTTGTCTGCAGTCTATCGTTATGTTGAAGTTATGTAATGTTTCTCTTGGGCGATATTCATATTTATCTAATTTGTTGGTTTAACATGTATAAACCAGGTGTAGCATTGTTAAGACCAATTTCTAATCAAAATCACTTTGATTGGTCCCCTTTTTCTTGTTATTTTTAGCTGAGATTTCATTGATTAGCATTAACGATGTCATTTGTCAAATCTGATACACCCTAATTTATAATTACCACAATATTCCCGCATTTGTCTGTGCTGTTTATTTTTACAAGACAATTTTTTTTCTTTTCAATCGTCAAGCTTCTCGCGCTCTTTAAGTATCAGTAACATTCATACGGGATGACTTTGAAGAAGACTTTTCAATGCGTTTATCGTCGGGCTAATGGAGGAAGGACAACAGACACGAAAATCACTGGGGTCTGTAGAAAAATGGTTTTACAGAAGAATGTTGAGAATACCATGGACAGCTAAGAAGAGTAATGAAGAGGTTCTGAGAGAGGTCAAAGCAAAAAGAGAACTAATTTCCAATGTTAGGAAGAGACAATCATCATTTTCTGGCCATGTAATGAGAAGAGAACAACTTGAATATATTGTAACAACTGGAAAATTTGAGGGACGAAGAGATAGAGGGAAGCAAAGAGAAAAAATAACAACAGCTTAAGAGAATATCTTGGCAGAAAGTCAACAACAGAAATGATAAATAGCTGCCGAGATCGAAAGTTGTGGAGAGACATGATCACCTACGCCACTAGGACCGGTACTTGGTGATGATGATGATGATGAATGGAGGAAGGACAACATATAAAATCGTGTTATCCCAATACATTCTTCCCTCAATTTGTTTAGAAGTCAACATTTTTTTCAGCTGTTCACTTGAATGACTTCCGGCGTACATTAAACAATATATGACAGTGTTGGTTGTTTATCAGTGACATTCACTAGTCACTGCATATATGTTCAGAAATCATGTTGCACTTTAGGTTTCTTAGCGCAGTCTTGCGTGTATTCTTCATTTAATGTCACATTTGGGTACAGCTCCTGTAGTGGAATGACATCTTCGTGCAAGTGAAGGGACTAAGAACGTTCCACAAAAAAAAAAAATAGTATGTTTGGTACGCAACGTGACTTCGCGACAAGTTACAACAACATGGCACACCCCTTAATTGAAAATGTTGCGGTAGAACAAGCGCTGCAAAAATGGTTCACAAGAAAGGAAACATGTGGAGCAGCGCCAGGATATTTGCAAAATCGAGGAAACTATCAGCCGAACTTAAAATCAACACATCAGAGTATACAGGGTTGAGATTTGATTTTATTTTTTTCATTTTTTTTCTTCCTCTAGTCCGAAATTTATATAATTGTATATATTTTTTGGGGCCTCATTATGAGGGAAGTAAAGAATAGTGACACTGTGACCTTCCAGGCATGTCGTAAGAGGCTACTAAGGAGGTTCATCAATGGCTTGACAAGCCGTCATTGTAAAAAGTATTGTTATGGAAACAGCGCCATTTATTTTAGAACAGTGATCTCTGCAATATGTGCACTTTGGCACGCAAGGTTTCTGTTTTTGAGATTGTGGTTCTGCCCTATGTGCCGTCTTCGGCTCGAAAGGACAATACATATATTTTTTATTTGCATTTTTAATACACATTTTTATGTGTGCTGTCTGTTTGTTCCTGCTGAATGCTGATTTATTTGAAACGTTGTTCTGGTCTGTGTTGTTCACTTACTACACATAACGTTTTACCATACCGATTTTTTTTCTCCTTTTAATCATTAAATATGTATTATTTTTACACTTCTCACAAATAGCTTCACTGCAGCTTATTATGCATCTATGTGCATTTCTTTGATTAGGCCCCACAATCCACAAACCAGCAATGCTGCAATATGCAGACAGACTTGAATTATAATCTGAATGTTGCAACATAAAGCATCAAATAACGTCAACTATCTGAAATGGAACATGGAAAACAAAAATAATATCTGCACACCAACAAAATAACATAGACGGTAACATGGCGTTTAGACTACCCTGTTCAACACTTTACTTACTTCCACATAGTTTCTACGCTGAAAAGTAAGACATTGATTGTACAGTCAAAGATCACTAATACCATCTAATTGATTTATCTCAAATTTATATCATTGTCATTATTAATAAACAGAGGGTTCAAGTTAGTGACATTTAATAATTGTTTCTTTAATAATCGTTTTGGTTACGAACATATCATTCATCTACTGATTGTAACGCTTGGATGTTTGTTTATTCTTCGTTTTTAAGTCTTGACAAATTATTTGTTTCTTTTTTAAACTCTTGGCTGCGTTCTTAAGTTTCTGCTTCTTAACTCTTGGATGTTGTTTTATGTTAGTGATTGTAACTCCTGGCTGTTGTTTTATGTTAGTGATTGTAACTCTTGGATATTGTTCTATGTTAGTGATTGTAACTCTTGGATATTGTTTTATGTTAGTGATTGTAACTCTTGGCTGTTGTTTTATGTTAGTGATTGTAACTCTTTGCTGTTGTTTTATGTTAGTGATTGTAACTCTTGGCTGTTGTTTTATGTTAGTGATTGTAACTCTTTGCAGTTGTTTTATGTTAGTGATTTAACTCTTGGATGTTGTTTTATGTTAGTGAGTGTAACTCTTGGATATTGTTTTATGTTAGTGATTGTAACTCTTGGCTGTTCTTGTATGTTAGTGATTGTAGCTCTTGGATATCGTTTTATGTTAGTGATTGCAACTCTTGGATATTGTTTTATGTGAGTGATTGTAACTCTTGGAGATCGTTTTATGTTACTGATTGTATCTCTTGGATATCGTTTTATGTTAGTGATTGTAACTCTTGGATAATGTTTTACGTTAGTGCCACTACAAATTCAAAACATAGTGAAGTCTGGGTGGCTAAGTGGTTTGACCTCTTCTACTGATTATAAAGGCTCAGGTCGATGCCCAGATTTGGAGAATGAATTTCGAACCGTTAATTAACACATGTTTATTATATGATATAATTAAAATTGATTAGAAGAAGAATTATCTTAAAATAAAATGTAAAGAATCTGTGAGGTTAAAATTTTATATTGCATACCCCAATCTCTCAGATTTGTCGGCCCTTAATAATTGTGTGACTGAAATTAGCGGCTAATATATAACTCACACATAAATATTGACTTTAATCGTATGTCTGTTTCTGGTGTCAATTTTAAGAATGTGTGCAATGCGCTAGGCTGAGGCCATCTTCACCCAAAAATGTAGCAAAATGTTCGATAATAGAACTAATATACCTCTATGAGATGAAAACAAACAGCTGTGCCACATGCGATCAGGATGATCCGTCAACTAAACTAAATAGACATCACTGTTGTTGACAATTAATGACGTATGACTATTTGTAAGGAAAGACTTGATGGTAACATTATGTTAAGGAAAGCACATGCTTGACTGCCGCAGCTAAAACATCACGCTATCGTCTCGAGGCTGGTCGCAAACACAAACACGATCTCGACATAGCGGCTACACTTTTACACCACAAACCAAAATATATTCAGGCCTTTCCACGCTAGCAAACTCCAGTTGACCCATACTTTGAAAATGTGTACCAGACTATCAAATGTGACCCTGGTTGATGAATCATACACTAGTGTTACGGTTTTTACAACATTTGTTGTATTTATAAACATTGACATTATAGTGAAAGAAAGCAAATATAAAGGACTCAACCTTATAGAAAAAAGACATGAGTAATGATAACAACAAAGAAACAGACATCACCTCAGTGCAAAATAAAGACGAGTGGAACAATATTAAAACAGGTAAATGAATATAAAGATTTGGGAACTTTGTTAACCTCAGACGGAAGCTGTACAACAGATGTGAGATGCAGAATGGCTCAGGCAAAATCAGCTTTCAAAAAAATGAGGAAGATACTATGCAATTCATTTTGACAGTAGAAACAAGAAAAAGAGGTCTTAAATGTTATGTGGAGTCAGTATTAATATATGGGTATGAATCATGGACAATAGGACAATAGACAACAAAATCACTGCAGTTTGTAGAAATGTGATTTTGCATAATAATTTAGAGAATAACATGTACAGTTAAGAAGAGTAATGCAGAAGTTCTGAAAAAGGACAAAGAAAAAAGAGAGCTAATTTCCAATATTATGAAGAAACAATCATCATTTTTTTGCGACATAATGAGAAGAGAACAGCTGTAATATATTGTAACAACTGGGAAAATTAAGGTACGAGGAGATAGAGGGAAGCAAAGAGAAAAGATACCAGTCAGCTTATGAGTATGGCTTGGCAGAATGTGAACAACATAATGATAAATAACTGTCAAAATCGAAAGTTTAGCAGAGACATGATCACTTACGCCAACAGGTCCGGTATTTGATGGCGATGATGATAAACCTTGAATGTCACGTATACTTACGGATTTTACAAGTTCTCCAATCTAGAGGAGATATGCAAGAATAGTGTTTACAATATAAACTTGACCATTTCACAGAGTTTAAGGAGAAATTAACAACGCGTTTGCTTTGTTATCATTGCTGGGCTGGAGCGGTATGGGTGTTGAGTGGGATAATGTAAGAGAGAAACACAATTTTGATGTAAGTCTGCTACAGGCTGTGTCGAAGTGAATCAAATATAGGTATGTCTGATGTATTGAAAAGTTCTGTCTGGTAGGATTGAGGATTACAGGAAGTGTAGAGGATATGGGAATTCCCATTAACGAACATCATGTTCCATGCCGATTGTCGCAGCCCAGTAAACTTCCACAGTTTTATGTCCATAGTGTATCTCATCAATTGTGTTGCTGACTGTTGACACCAGGTTATCTAGTATGATTTATATATGTTGTCCGCGATATCTCTTCCAAACTATTTGTGCAGTTGTATGTAAACATTTTCCCGACTTTCCTCTTCTCTTCTCGTGGTGTGCCTGAAAAATGTCAATTGTTTCATTTCGATGTTTTTAGAACTCCCGTTTTGGTTTGGCCATACAAAAAAAAAAAAAAAAAAAAAAAAAAAAAAAAATCATCGTTTTCTTTTTAGATTTCAAGGAAACTCACAACATTCTTCTGAGAAATCACATCTCTGAGGCCTCTAATCATATTTTCTTACGTGTATTTATACTGTTAATGAATCACTTTTACAGGGCAGAATTGACTATTTATAACACAAGTTATCTCCCTTTCTCATTTCTATTAACATTGCTCTGTTACAAAAGATGTTTTTCATTTTCTGAAATGCTACTTTGGCAAGTGCTGTTCTGTAGTTAATTGGCATGACTCATCTTCCACTTGCTGTTATCTTCCCCCTTTAGCAGACTTCGAAACAAAATGGATATGCTGTTTGTTTGTAAATAAATCGCATAAAAATATCCAGTTCCTGGCTCAATGACTTAGTAGAGAGTAATGGCAGCGAGAAAATGCAGTGACAACTTCACTTTTAAATGATGCAGTCTAGAGCTCTAACATATCACACATGGCTCCCTCCACTCAATTAGTTTTTCTTTCAGCCTGTACAGTGTTTCTGCAATATTTAGCTGAAAATGAACAACCTATGTAGTAATACAATATTCGCTGTACAATATAACAACATAAGGAATTCATTTCAATAGAAATAGTTTTGGCATATATGTAAAAAGGTGAACGCGATATGTCAAACTTTTGAATGGCTTTACGTATCTATGAGCAAGCCTGTTATTTAATGATTGTCAAATTAATCATTAATGTGAAGGATTACACATTTACATTGGCGTGAGTTCCAGATTTTAAAACCTACCATTAATTTCGCCAATGTGTCATTCTTCACCTATGAGATAGAACAATTAGAACTAATTTAGAAAGCATCCCTTAGAATATAATTAACACAGGCGGCAGAAAACAGTTGAAGCTCATATTTAACATATTAAAAAAAAAAACGTTGATGAAACAACAAGAATACACATCTAACATATAAACTAAAACATGCTGCTAAAACTGCGAAATACACCTCTAACATATATTCTGCAGACAAGTACATCAAAAAACATATCTAAACAACGTCATCACTACATCTGTTATAAAACACGCAAGTAAATAAATTAAATACATATAAACTCCTTCCTTTTCGTAATAACTAAAAAAATACTTTTCTAAAATATCAAAAGCATTTTAAAAATAATTAACAAAAACATAGTTAAAACTACAATGATATATCCCTAAGAAGGTAACTGATTATCTTGCTAAACTACTCATAGAAAAGACACTAAAAACACCATCTAAACCGCATCGTAGAATATTCGACTCATATTAATCATAAAACGCATCAACTTATCAAAATCATCAACATAACAATTGCCACCACATCATAAGTTTCCCTTTGTTCAGTCTGAGAAGTTCACGTTTTTTCCAGTTCTACTCGGGACATTTCGAATGTTTGTCTGATATCAATATCTAACTGCTTTGTTCATGTTTTTCTTCATCTTGAACAACTCACCAACAGTAAATGTTAATCATAGTTCCAACCCTATTTACTTTGTGAAAAGAACAGTTTCTAACTCGTGGACGTTCGATAATATGATATTCATATTCAATAGATAATTCATCTTATTGGCGTAAAGAAAGCTTCAATGTTATCTTTATTAGGGTAAAAGAAAAGAAATGCAAAGAATTGCATAAAAAACGAGGCGACAGTAAATGTAAAGAGAAATTGAAAAAAAAAAAAGAAAAATAATAGAAAAAACTGTATGGCTAAAACTTTACGTAATAAATGGAGGAGAAAAAATAGAACACCGTTTCGGCCCAATATGTCTTCCTAAGGAACAAACGTACAGCACAAAGATAAATATGTGTTTAAAATTTAAAAATAGTAATACATAATGTGAAAAAAAAATAATATCTAACCCGAAAAAGACATTTTTAAAAATATGAATAAAATAACTTCCTTGTAAATATCGCTGCGGACATAATGAGCATGAATGTTAGTGCGCACGGGGTACGTGGACGATGCACGTACCCGCCCGCACTAACATTCATATTCCTTCAATAGCTATTGCTATCAGGTGTAACGGTCTCTGATTTATTGCATCCCAGGCAAGGAAAAACAAACCCTCTTATCCCACTGTGATTCGAATCTATGTTCTGGTTGGAGCGCCACAAACTTTTGATTCGGCCACCAGCACTGCGGGAGCATAATTATATGTTCTTCAATAAACTCTGATCGTAAAATTACTTATTTAAATTAGACTAGTTTAGTTTCCACGAACGCAAGCAACAATATAATACTGAAGAGGTTAAGCGGATGACGAAAAACAACCGTCGTGACTTCTTTGTACAATCATGTTAAGATGTACAAAGAGGTGAGATGCAGAATGGCTCAGAAAAAGCAGCTTTCCAGAAAATTAGGAAGATACTATGCAATCCATTTTTGACAATAGAAACAAGAAAAAGAGTACTTAAATGTTATGTAGAGCCAATCTTAACATATAGATGTGAATCATGGGCAATATGACAACAGACAAGAAAATCACTCGAGTCTGCAGAAATGTGGCTTTACAGAAGAATGTTGAGAATATAATGGACAGCTAAGAAGAGTAATGAAGTTGTTCTGAAAGAGGTCAACGCAAAAAGAGAGCTAATTTCCAATATTAGGAAGAACTAATCATTCTTTTTTGGCCATGTAATGAGAAGAGAACACCTGGAATATATTGTAACAACTGGACAAATTGAGGGACAAAAAGATAGAGGGAAGCAAAGAGAGAAAATACCAGACAGCTTAAGAGAATGGCTTGGCAGAAAGTCAACAACAGAAATGATAAAGAACTGTCGAGATCGAAAGTTGTGGAGAGACATGACAACTACACCAATCGGCCCGGTACTAGATGATGATGAGAGATTAAACAATGTTGATTACCGATATTGCTCACGGAATGGTTTAGTCTGTCTATATCTCTATAGTGCTTTTATATGACCCGTGTACTGGATAGACAAGTTCACTTTTGATAGATGGTGTCGTTGCCTTTTTTTGACAAAAAATGTAGGTAATATGTTAGTATTAATTTATTTTGTCACCTGTGTGTTCCCGGGGCTCGAAAGGGGAATAAAGAATAGTGCTGTTCCCTACCATACATGTTCTTAAGAGGCGACTAAGGAGGGTTGTCATGGAACTAGCTATTCTGTACTGAAAAAAAAATAAACAAACAGAAAAACTTCACAAACACGACATGTCAAAGAAAAGAATAAATGTAATTCCGCCATCCAGGAAAGAGAAAGGTTCTCCAACAAAGAGACGTATGACTCAATCGGAAGAAAGCCCTATGGGTCCGGATACCCGATTCATTTTGTGTTTACCAGGAAATCCTCTAGAATTAGGACATTCAATGTAAGTACCCTAAATGAACAATGAAAAGCTGCACAATTAACGGCAGAAATGAGAAATTACCAAAAAAAAACGTTTTCTGGGAATGTACGAAACAAGATGGCTAGAAATGAAAATGATAAAACTAAACACAGGAGAGATGATTTTATAAACAGGACATTAGGAACTGCGAGCACAACATAATGGAAGGGTAGCAATGATGTTATCAAAGGAAAGCACAGAAGGCACTGATACAATGGGAAGCAGTATAATCAAGACTAAAGAGAATAGCATTTCTTATTTTCTCTTTCACAGATACCAAAAAGGTGTGTTGGTTTATATCATTTGTCGTTCTTGAGCTGCTCGAACTGTCTGAATTAGTGATTCTCCTTTTTTGTTACATGTCTCTGTCAATGCATCTATTCATCCTCTTTTGGGTCTTCTTCTTGGTCTTTTTCCATGAATTCTCGAGAAGAACGCCCTTGATGGTGATTGGTAAGGGTTCATGCTGACCAGGTAGCCAAACTATTTAAGTTTTTGTTGTTCTATATACGGATATAGACAATGGAATGCGGAGAATATGCAAAAAGGCAAAAGAAGACTGGCTCAACTAAAGATGTCTAGAAGTCGAAACTATGGAAAGTAAACAAAACTTAAGACAGATGCACACAGAAATAAAGAGGATGACTAATAAAGACACAAAAAGCTGCAGGTAACGGATGTATTGCAAACAAAGAGGGAAACATGCTAACAGACAATAAAGATACAATAGGTAGATGGCAGGAATATCTAACATAATTATTTCATCACGAAAGATAAAAAAAGTCATTCATAAAATGTAAATACAGCTTCAAATGGTTAGAGTCACAAGACTACACCCACGCAGGTATACTGAGTGATTCGTTGAGCATGATACAAAAAAGTGGAGGCGGGCTCTGTACGCATGCAATGGGTAGAGTCGTTGCAGAAATCCAAAATACGTAAGGTCATCTTTGTCCTTGTCCCTGGACATGCGGGCAAACAAAAAGCCACGTCACTTCTTCGGTTGATGGAAATGGGAGTTAAGATGGGCACAGCCAGAAATTAGAAACGTAGTGGCCGTGTAAGAAGCCTTATCAACCAACATAGAACTGGAGTAGTCAGTCGCTGGACACTGCGGGAATTACTGAGGAGGGGATCTGAGCACCAATGGACATGTTCGGAGTGCATTGATGATGACTCGCAAATAACTCAATAACATACAGCTATAAAATCATGTAATCTGAAGTAGAAAAAGCTAGAAAAACAATGACTAAGGGAAAGGCAGCAGGACTTGACAATATACAGAGAGAGATAATACAGGCTCTAGAATATTTTGGAATCGTAGTGATCACTGACATATGCAATGACATATACCATACATGATACATACCAAAAGATCTAAAACATCAACTGTCAGTGATTTCAGAACAATAAGCCTAATGAGACAGGTAACAACAGTTTTACTAAAAGTATACAGGGAAGGATACAAAATAAAATCAATATTGAATTAGATGAGCAACAATTTGAATTCAGGAAAAACAGTGGCACAAAAGAAGTCATATTTAGCATGAAAATATTGATTGAAAAGTACATAGAAATAAACAAACCAATATATACCTGCTTCATAACTACACCAAAGCTTTCGATAAAATACACAATAACCAATTTATAGACTGCCTAAACAATATAAATCTAGACGACGCAGACATACGACTATATATTAAATTACGACTTAATTTACGTAAAAATACGACTATTTCAAATTACGTGCCCAACTTCAACACGCTATTACTCAGTATCCGTTTGTTAAAAACTGTTGTAATTTTCCAATTGTTATTAGAATGCAAAAGGCCCTTTAAATGTATATTTAACAAATATCTTGCAGCTGCAGTTTTCTTAAAGTGGCGAATTTCTTTGATGTTTGTCAAAATAGTAAATTGTGAACCCCTAAATAATAGAAATTACCGTAGTTGCTGGTCTATGATTAATTTTCACTAGGTAAAGGCGTGGCCGTAATGGGGAAATAACTGAATAAGACAAAACACCAGGAGAATTATTGTCTTCTCAGTTCCAGGACGGACGATAATATCAAGGTATACCTGTATGTCCAATTTTCATAGTTGTGTGGTCCTGAAAAGGACCGTTTGTTGAACTAATTTAAGGTAATATAGGGGTCAACATTGTGGGGGCTATATACTTCCATTCTGAATCAGACGAGTCTAAAAGATTAATAACTGTTTGGGGTTGAACATTCCACAAACCATCATTTTTCCAATATTCCTCTTCCTGTTTTAAGACGTGGTCTTCACATTTAGCCCAATAATCTTTGTCTATATTTAATAAAGCGAGATTAGCAAGAGTCTTTACATCGCATATTTTGAATGTTGTATTTTCATCTGCCACTTGTCCTTTTAATTTTGCCCAGATTAGTTCTATTGGATTTAAATGAGCATGGTAAGGTAGCAGCCTCAAACTTATATGACCGTGCTCTTGGATAATCTTATCTATTTGAAAAATCTTTGCCCTTTGTTTTTGCTTTACTAGAGATAGTAATTCAGGTTTTAAGTACATGTTATTAAATTGTATGTGCTCCTTTGTGAGCCATATCTTAATAGCATCGTTTGTACTGGATGACGTCGGGACTTTTATCTTCAAGTGCAACAATGTTGTGGTACGCTGTATTGTCCATTATTAGGCAAAATGGTCGATCTAGTGATGGGAGAACATAATTTTCAATCCAATGTCTAAATATGTGACCATTCATCTCAGAGTGATAATCCCGATTGTCTATGGATTTTGAAAGAAAAATGAGCTCTGCATTCAGTATTAGTCCATGTTGTCGACTACCTGCATGAGCAATTATCAAGCGCTGTCCTTTGCTGCTAGGTATTAATCTCTTAATATTTCCATCTGATGACTGCCATTCCCTTTGGTTAGTGAGGTGAACATTGATCCATGTTTCATCCAAGTACACAATATCATAACCTTGCTTGCGCACCTCTTTTACTTCACGTAAGTACTTGCTTCTCATGACTACTATATGTGGCTTCTCACAGATAATGTTTCATCCATTGGAATACTTTCTGAATGTAAAGCCTGCAGCTCTCACATTCCTCCATAATGTAGACTTTGATATTTCAATACTGTTGTTCTTTTTCAGCGAAACTTTTAATTTTCTTATTGTAACAGTTTCATTCATAGCCAACATTTTGCGAATTTCACTTCTAATAAGTTCACTGTCGAAATTATCCAACATTTTTGCTCTTCCTTGTGATTTTGTATATTTTGAACATTGACGGTCACGTACTTGAATCCAGCGATTAAATGGCCGTATAGATAAACCCAAAATTTGTCTTGTCCTATTCTCAGGGTTTTCTAAAGAATGAAATAATCTTCCTCGTTTAGCCTCTGCAAAAATAGTCATACATTTTTATTGCGATGTTTTGTAAACTGCAGAATTTCATTGTAAGACTCATGATAAATGTTATCGTCCCACGTCTTCATCCCTGAATGAACGGAAATGGAGCACACAATTTCTAGTGTTTTTTTACAAGTGTCTAATTGTGTCAGAAAACCACGGTGAAAGCGTGCAAACACGTCAATTTTACCGTGTATGGATTTTTACTCACTATTTTTAACTTAAAATACTGTAAACATTAAGTTTTGACTACATCAATGGGTCGTTATGAATTTATATAAATCAAATAAGCAACAATAATTACCAAATGTTTTTTTTAAATGAAATTAATTCCCTGTTGGGTTCTAATCATTATAACTTTACATGCAAATTTTGAACAACTTACAACAAACGGTTAAAAAGCTATCGATTTTAAAGGTTGGGCACGTGTTATGAAAAAAGCTATAATATGTAATTTGTACTGGGAGCAAACAGCAATAATAAGATATAACAAGGAGAACTCTACACCCATGAACATAAAAAGAGGAGTTAGACAAGGATGCATCCTATCACCAAGCTTATTCAATCTATACACTGTGCAAATCTTTAAAAACATCTCAGAGATACCAGGCCTAAACATTAATGGAAAGATAATCAATAACCTAAGATATGCTGATGATACTGTTCTACTACCAGAAATTCCTAAAGACCTACAGCAGTTGCTTAATGTGATAAACATAACAAGCAAAAAATATGGACTAGAAATGAATATCAAAAAGACTAAAACTATGATCATAAACAAAGAAAATGAAAATTCTCAAGACCTACAATTAAATATCACAGTTGAGAGAATACATCTGGAGACAGTTCAGAGTTACAACTACCTGGGACATACTATAACCAATGATGGAAAATGCAAAACTGAAATAAACAAAAGAATAGGTATGGCAAAAAGTAATTTTAATGCCATGAAAAATATACTAACAACAAAACAAATATCAGCAGGGCTGAAACTTAGAATGGCAAAATGTTACATCATCTCAATATTCATGTATGGTGCAGAAACATGGACATTAGACAAGAAAACAGAACAGAAAATTGAAGCCTTTGAAATGTGGATTTATAGAATAATAGGTAGAATTGGATGGAAACAAAAGGTAACAAACGATGAAGTTTTAAAACAACTGAAAATAAAAAGAGAACTACTAAATACAATTAAGACAAGACAAATTAAATTTTTGGGTCATATTAAAAGACACAACAGCCCACTAAAATTAATATTGGAAAGAACAATACACGGTAAAGGAGGCCGATGCAGACCAAGACTAACATGGACGAGTAACATCAAAGGAAGGACAAGTCAATCTATGACAGCCTGCACCATCAAAGCAAGAAACATAGTAGAATAGCGATCCATGATAGCCAACCTTCGCTGCGGAGACGGCACTCGGTAATGATGACGATGTTCTATATATTCTTGGCAGGGTTTAGTTCCTACCATTTTTCTTATGGTTTCATTTTGTATTCTATCTCTTTTTGTTTTGTTTATTACTTTTATCAAGCATCGCATCTCACATGTATTGATCTTTCTTAAATGAGATTTAGAAAGGGTCCATGTTTGACTTTCATGGCACAAAGTTGGTATGAAAATGCTATTTGTTGTTTAGCTGTCATAGAAATGTTTGGATGCCTTAGCAATGGTGAAAGCTGGTATGTGACAGTATTTGCTTTTTGTATTCTCATGTCAATTTCTCTGTCTAGTTTTCCATCTTATGTGAACATTGTGCCTAAATACTTGAATTCCTCAACTTGTTTTATTTCTTTATCTTTGATCTTAATGTTTAATGGGTGTCTTAATTTGCTTATTCCCATTGCATCTGTTTTTACTGTGTTCTTTGTCATACTTTAGTTTGTACAGCTTTTATCTAGAGATGTTAAATGGTGTTGTAGCAGGTGTTGATCATCATATATTAGGCATTGGTCATCTGCAAAGAGTAGCTCGTTGATGTTTGAGTTTTCTACTTCTATATTATTTTTCGATTTGTCCTTATTGTTGGTTGTTTCCTGATTTATTGTGTCCATATATATGATGAAGAGGAGTGGTGAGGTGACCCATCCTTGTCTTACACCTGTTATAACCTGAAACCATTCTGACAGACCTTCCGATGTTCTAACTGAACTTTGACTGTTTTTAGCAGAGAGTAGTATTTAAAACAACAAAAAACAAAATAAAATTACACATCATCCAATGATATGCATCAACCAATGCTAAACGATGATTTAGTTAAAGAAGAATTATATAAATTGTTGCAATGTCAGTTGGATGAAAGACGAGCCAATGATATTATAATCTTCATAAAAGTAAGTAAAGTACCCCCCGTCACGCCAAGTGGCGTATAGGGAAATATGGTGTTAGTGACCCTATATTTTACAGACCTTCAGCACATGATTTTTGGGGTAATGTGGTCGGTATTACGCCCGTGCTGCTTTTACTTTCCCAGAAAAAATCCGGTACCCATTTAAGGCTGGGTGAACCCGGAGCCGTCGGTTGGGATCGAACCCTACCCCTTGTCCGTAGTAGTCCAGTTCACTAACCACTGAGCTATCGCGGCTCCTACTAATTTTTAGGGAATTAGTAAAACCCAGGTGTCCTCGCCAGGATTACGAACCCCGGCTGTTGCCGTGGTAAGCCAACCGCCTATCGATTGCGCTAACCGGACACCCATAATCTTCATGGGAGATCTAAATGCAAAAGTAGGATAAAAAAAAAAAAACAGAGGATTTGAAGAGATCATGGGAAAACATGGACTTGGAAATATAAATGAGAATGGACATATATTCGTGAACTTCTGAGCTATTAATCAAATTATATACATAGCCTAGGAGGAGTAACATTCTGACATAAAAGAATACATACAACTACAGTGGTGTTACCAGATCATAGAACGGAGAATCACATTGACCACATATACAGCATATGTGTTGATACGTTTAAGCCATCCTTACATGATATAAAAGTATATAAATGAGCAGATGTGGCTTCAGATTATGATTTTATACTAGCCAAACTTAAACTTAAACTACAAAGATCTACTACATCGCATACCGGTAGAAAGTATTCCAATGTAGGGTTTCTTAAGACCACGGATTTAAAGATAAATTTGAATACACAATATCAAACAAATACTAAGTCCTCAAACAACCAGAAAATACAATAAATATAGAAGATAATGGAAAAAATGTAACTAATATATGGAAAGAGACATACGAAGAAACACGGGTGAAAAGAGAACGCCATAATAAGGCATGGATGACAGCTGATATCCCGGATACAATTAAAGAAAGAAAGAATAATAAAGCAGACATTAAATAAAAGTAAATCGAAAAATAATAAAGCCAAAACACAGGACGCTTAAACAGGGTGAACAAAGAAGTGAGAAGATGCATTAACAGTTAGGGATAAGAGGAAATATATAAATGAACTAGTTACACAGGCTTAGTAAGCAGCAAATGAAGGAAATGTGTAAGGACTGTACAACAGCACACACACATTTAGTGGGAAATACAAACTGATCAATGCCTTTATTAAAGATAAGATAGGGAATCTGCTTAGTAACATAAGGGAACAAATAGAGAGATGGAAAGAACGCTTTGAAAAACTTTTGAACAGACCCGCCACAGAAAAGCTACAGGACCAGATGAAGTTCATTCAGAAGCCATTCAAGCAGAAAATAACACCTCTACCAAGATGTTACATAGTCTACTATATAAAATTTGGTAGAGGGAAGAAATAATTAAAGACTGGAAAGAAGGTTATATGATCAAGCTACCAAATGAAGGAAGTTTACTGGAGTGCACACATGATAGGGGAATATTACTACTATCAGTGCCGTGACAAATATTAAGCAGAATCTTTCTGGAGAGACTGAAAGAGACCATAGAACAGCATTTAAGAGATGAACAAGCTGGTTTTAGGAAGAACAGATCAAGTGCTGCACTATCCTAAGTATAACAATTGAACAAAGTTTAGAATTACAGTCCCCACTTTATATTGGATTCATATATTACGATAAGGCATTTGATAGTTTAGACAGAAGAATGCTTTGGAAGTTGCTGATTTATTATGTCCATGTAAAGTGTATTAACCTGATAAGAACAATTTATAAATGAATGAAACGTAGTGTGGTGCATGAATGGTTGCTTACAGAAGCATTTGAAATAAGAACATGTGTCAGGAATGCCTTCTATCTCCATTTCTATTTTTACTGGCCATAGATTGGATTATGACAATAACTCAAAACAACATAAATGGAATCCAGTAGTCACTGACCAAGCAACTTAAGAATTTAGACTTTGCTCATGACATAACTATCCTATCACACAACTATCTACAGATGCAAAATAAAATGAGCATACTTGATGTGAGATCACAACAGATGGGACTGAAAATAAATAGTGATAAGACCAAAATTATGACAATTAATGCAGTTGACAATACTTAAATAATAATAGAAGAAATACCTCTACTAGACGTACCATTTTATATATATCTGGGCAGTAATATAAACAAAAAAGGAGGGACAGGGAATACTAAAAAAAAAGTAATATATACAAAGCAACGCGAGCATTGGTTGCACTGGGAAACATATGGAAGTAAAAAAAAAAAATAGGTTAAATATAAAAATAAACATTGTCAACTACAATGTTAGGGCAGTCTTATTATGTGGCTGTGAAACATGGAGAACAACACAAATGAAAATCATGAAGATAAAGGCCTTCATTAATGGATGCATACGCGAAATAAAATAATCGAAATGGTACGAGGAAATCACTAACATAGAATTATGGAAATGCACCAGTCAAATACTAGTGGATACAGAGATACAACAAAGACGATGGCTTTGTATAGGACACATACTGAGGAACCCAACTAAGAGCATTACACAACATGTTATTTTTGGAATCCCCAGAGAATAAGAAAAAAGAGTAAGCGCAATGCATTCTTAGAGAAGACATGGATACAGAGATGACGATGATGGGGAAGACATGGAATGATCGTGAACGAATTTCAAGGAATAGAACGGTTTATAAAAGTGTTTGTTGAAGACTTATGCTCAACAGAGAGCTGAAAGTTAGAAGAAGAAAAAAGAAGATTGTAATTTATCTGATAACTATCATAAGTATACATTTCTTGTCCCTGCCTTCATGGTATACTACATGACCTATAGCATGCGAGTAGAATTGTTGCGAGTTGTGTTCATTGATATATCTTTGATTAATAATAAGAGCTCGTCTGATGTATAATAGTCCATGGCACTTAAAGTTGATATACAATGAATAAATGTAAACAATCTGTTGAGTGTTTTGGATAAATATAAAAATATACAAATATAACAATATATAACGTCTTTACATATTCATACTCCAATCACACATATACTTACAAATTCTATTTCTTCTAATAACTGTAAACAGCGATCATGACATAATTATGCGACATTGCTCTACAAACACATTTATGGTCATGATCAAAGGAAGATTATCTATTTCTGTTTTTCATTTTTTCTTCAGCTTTAGTCCCCTTTTAGTATATTCTTCACTTATCTTCTATCTACTTCAATCTATAATTTTATTATATTTTAAATCATTGGAGAATAAATATAGAATGGTATTAATCAGCTAAATTAATGGAAAGATATGTCAGATAATGACGTTATCCAATGGTTTGCTGAAACAAGACAACACTTGCTAATTCAATGACAAAACACACGAAAGTTTAACTTATCAGCACGACGATGTTAATCCATGGCCTGAGAAAGTACGCGCGAGGAAAATATAGACAAGAAAACACATATAAGCCCCTATATAAGTAACAATGACCATGAGCAATGTGCCTGTTGATCACATGATATATAGTCAAAGGAAAAGGGGGCCAGATATTCAAGTTTAACTCTATCGATAGAGAGTTCCAGAACGGGCTATGACTCGGTTTTGATCAATTTTGATCAAAATTCTCGGAAAGATCAATGGCAAAAGATCAAAAGCCGTTAATGGTTTACTTTATGAAACAAAAGTTAACAAGGGCCAATGATACATCAATTACGATACAGATAATTCCACTTGTGATGTTAAATAGTTGATGCCACTGTTATAAAACAAAATGGTGCGTGGAATGCTAAAGGTGAAGTCTCCTAATGTCTTGGATAGACAACATTTCTAGGCTAAAGCTTGAATGAATGAAATAAAGTACCAACAACAAATAACCAGTGAATATTTCTTCTTTAATAATGGTAATAGTTTTGTTACATTAACATATGATTTAGTTTTCAAAGATTGGCACTGTTTCCTGGAAACAGAGAAGGGTGCAACCTATGGGACAATATATCCTTTATAAACTACACTCACCGAGGCAAAACATGGATATCGACATACATTCACAATGACAGTCACAGCATTTTTACCAACATGCGGACATGATGCTGGATGTGAAATGGACATTACAGCTTGTTTGTTTGTTTGTGTGTGTATGTAAGAATAACACTCATGTATAGTCAGATAACCCAAACAATCAATGGTAGAAGTAATTTCTACGATAATTCGATGAGTGGTTATACTCATTTGTGCTTCAAAACTTGTTACAGAGAGACCGATTACAGATAATCAGAAACACTCAATAACAATGTTGAGCTCTTGATGTTACTGACTTCTTTAGATCGGTGAAATCATCTGGTATTGGTGAGTTATAACAAGCTTGCCTATAAAACTTTTAGTTTTATCATCTCTCTGATATAAGAGGTCATCTCCATTCATTCTTGATATCTGACGACTGATGTCTGTGTCGACGTGTGAGTTAGGCACAGGTTGTACACGTGTAGCCCACGTCAGTAAAGGGACATCACTTAGACGATACAGATGTAGGGATATGAAAATACGGGAGACTATTCTAAAGCTGACAATCGATTTATTCCTTAATTAAATGTTTAGGAAACTTGCACGTTACATTATTGTTAATCGTGAACGTTCTAGCTACTTACTCCATTTACCAACAGGTAAATCTGAAAGAAAATTGCGTGACGTTATAGTTTATATCATTCCCTACACATCGTCCACTATTATCTCAAACTGTTTCATTATTCAACGAGACACGTGTATCATCATTACACTTGACCAACAGGATTTTTCTTACAACAAAAAAGAAAAGAAAAAACAGTTGGCTCCTAATCTTACATTCTGCATGAGCAATGGATCTCTTGTATTTATATTCCCTGAGAGGGGCTTGCCTTTTGGCTGGGGCGGTGGTGGCATCGGTATTGATGCGAAGGTGTGAGGCTTTATCTTTCAGTACCTGGATATATGAAACATGAAATAATTATCCGTGGCTGTCTCAGGGGTCGCCGGTATCACCTGTTATGTTCAATGTATACATTGATAGGTAACGCAATAACATTATGTAGAGTCTTTACGAAATTTCGCTTTTATAGATGACATCATGACATATGTTAAACACCAGATAGAACAGAAAAACACAAGCAACTGTAAACAATGGGGATCAGAAACAATAACATATTCATAAACCCGAGCAAGGTGGTGTTCGTCAAATAATGGAATTGTTAAGAACATCATCCCAGGCGTGTATTGTAATGATGAAGATTGTATGAATGGTCAAGCTTTTAAATATTTGGCAACACATTTCATTACATGATCCATTCTTTCAGTGATATCACTTTATCAATGTTAATCAACATGTGAGGAAAGTCACTGCGATGAAGACCATAGTCAAGACAAATCTTGATTATCCAAGTCTTGATGCTGTCAGTGCTGGAATGTGAATCAGTTTGTTAATTCACTCGTCAGTACCGATTGTAAGGCTAGAAGGGACTTAAACATAGGACCTAAGGGATGGTTGAAGTGAGGCGTTTAAGTATTTTGGCAGACATAACGGCTAGCAACGATTTGGCAATTGTGACATCAGAAGAATAAAGGACTAAGCAAAATAAGCTTTCATCTCGGTAATCAGTGCCACAACTGGGTCTACAGAACTACTGAATTTCCGGTAAAATAATCTTCCGAGAATCTGCGATTATTTTACGAACAACTTTGCTACACTGATGTAGATATGGATATATAATAATATCAAATACTATTAGGGACTGCGAGTGGAGCTATAGAAAACAATGTAAAAATAGATACACAATGGTATTAAGAAGCTCAACATTTTTTTTTTCAGATCAGTGACGTTTGGCTTTAGGGTTTACATATGTTTGTTAATGTTAGAATAATGCTTGTTGATATTTGTATATTTTATTCTGTATACTTGATGAAGGCTTTCGACGAAACGTTGTAATGTGTCTTGTATCTCTAATACTATATATGCTGAATGTCATGTTATGTTTCTTTTTGTTGTGTTAATATCATTATTCATTAACTACTGTATCTTGACGCCAGGGCTACATGTGGGTATTTGTTAAATACCAGCAAGGCATAGAAGTGACTATGCGATCTGACTATTGTAGAATTTATTTCTGCAGCTTGACTTGAGGATGATGATACAAGCAGAAGCAACGACAAAATCAAGACTTATTACACATAATGTGACACACGAAATGTAAGTGGCGGATTAGTCAAGTATTTTAAGTAAGGTCAACAGGTATAACCTGAATCGGGAGTTGAATCAGCTCATGGATGTATCAGAAGTGAGCGGGTTTACCAGGGAATACTCTGCAAGAGAAGCCTTGAAAGGTTGTGGAAATAAAAACTCATCAGCACAAATACAAAACTTAGACTATTCAAATCAAATGTACTATCAACCCTTACGTATGCGTGTGAAAGCTGGAAAACAACTAGAGATATAGAAACAAAGTTGAACGCATTCGAAAATAAATGTCTAAGGAAAATACTTGGTATAGCGGGGAACGAATTCAAAACAAACGAGGAAATTAGAGAAATCGTCAATCAACCAATAATATGATGTAAACAATGTTGACTTTGCTTGTCTCCAACGGTTTGTCTCATTCTAGTAGAGAACATAACGCTATCTGTTATCACGGCGAGTTGGCGGATCTTTAGAAATGTAAACGCGGGTCTGATAATGCATTTTGTACACAGTTCGTTAACCATCGCTGTAGATCAAATCTTTATTCAGCTAACTTCGTTCGCGGCCTTGGAAGCTAATGACCTAACTTGTGCAAACGGTTGGTTTGGGGCAAATTGTACGTTACAATTTCACTGTTATAATGACTCAGTTTGTGATAAAACTACAGGGACATGCCCAATCAATGGCAGTTGTCAGCACGAATATTTCGGACTCCAGTGTCAGTACTTCGATTTTATGTACAAAAACGCCCAAAAATCTAAACCTACTTTGCTGTTTGATAACAACGAATCTACATGTAATTCGGACACAAATCTTTCTACATCAGTTGAGGCAACTCTCAATCAATCTTTGCCGTTCTCCTGGTTTAGGATTTATGTGAATGACTTAACCATCCGGACAGTTTCACGGTAAATCTAAATGGTTCTGCCTCATGTAACAATGAATCAAGGTTTGTAGTTTGTCAGCACGAGATTGATGTCTTTTGCTCTGGGGCTGGTCTGATCAACAAGTTACGGATTGAAGGGGCGATAGTTGCAAATATCTTCTCCATCTACATAGGCGGGGGGTGGGTGGGGTGGGGGGGCTCACTGTGGCTCTTAATCAGAACACAAACCAGACCGACACATTTAATGATTGTTATACAGGAGGCGGATGTGGACCAGAGGCCACAGTTAATGGCAAAACGAAGACCAATTTCTACGGCAATGACTACACACACACACAATTGAGAAGTGGAACCAATTCTGTTTAATGGTATCTGAACTTTGCCACGCCCTAGAAGATTCACACCATTCGAATCTATCATCTAGCTAGCACTATGATTCGCTTTCTCTGACAGTGGCGGCGTAGTGTACCAGTATAATGATATATCATACCCTAATGTTTCTGAGAACACTAGTGTAGTCACCACACAAACGCCAATGACACACATTAAGATTGAGTTCTCACCGACCATTTCGCAGGCCAACAGTGCACTGACTGTGTGTGAGGTGCAAACATTTACATACACCCATTGTCTGGACGGGCATTCTGGGTCGTTTTGTGAAGTGTGTAGTGGGTGTAGCAAAGGCTGCAACGTCATCATTGGTACGTGTCACGGCAACTGTTCACATGGGATCTATGGATACGACTGCACCAGGTCTTGTCTCAGTGTCTGTCCTTTATGTGAGAAAAATTCCGCAAAAATACAATGTAAACATCCTGGCTATACATGTAATGACACTTGTCCCGATGGTAATTTTGGGTTACAGTGCGAACATACGTGTTCTGTTGGCTGTGACATCATATGTGACCCGGAAAGTGCAGACTGTACATGCAAGGAAACGTACTAAGTGTCAGACTGCACTCTCAAATGTACGGACAACTGTTTCAACGACACATGCGAATAGTCAACCGGGAACTGTGCATGAAAGGGGACGTTCTACTGGTCAGACTGCACTCTCAAATCTCCGGACAAAGGTTTGAACGGAACCTGTGAACAGTTAACCTGTTGGGCCTGCGTCTCGTATGTCGATGATTCCCACGTTAAGAAGAGTCTGCCGACTACAACAAACCAAAGCATATGGATACCTTTCGCGATCGCTGTTCTTCGACCTCCTCTTATGTTTCTCTTGAATTGAGCCATGTCTCAATTAATTAAGCATCCATGAATGATGGTATGCATCTTCATGATTTTTATTTGTGTTGTTCTCCATGTTTCACATCCACATAATAAGACTGCCCCAACATTGTAGTTGACATTTTTTTATTTTTGTATTTAACCTAATTTTTTTTTTTTATTTGTAATTCATCTCTCTGTACAGTGTATACCCGTGCTAGTCGTAGCTCACATCTTAGTGGGTGTTTGCTATAGCCATGGCTGGTATCATAGTGTGTGTATGTGCTGGCCATGGCTCATAGCTTAGTGTGTATCTGGACTGGCCATGATTCATATCTTAGTGTGTGTCTGTGCTAGTCATGGCATACATCTTGGTGGGTGTCTGTACTTGCCAGGGTCCATATCTTAGTGTACTTCCGTACTAGCCATGGCTCATATCTTAATGTGTTTCTGTGCTAGCCACGGCTCATGTCTTATGTGTTTCTGTGCTAGCCATGGCACATATCTTAGCTTGTGTGTGTGTGTGTGCTAGCCATGGCTCATATCTTTGTTGTGTGTCATGTTAATTATATCTCATGTCTTGGTGTGTCCGTGTTAATCATGTATCATATCTTTATGTGTGGCTATGTTTAGTCATATCTCATATCTTAGTGTGTATCTGTGTTAGTCATGTGTCATATCTTTGTGTGTGCATGTCTGGCTTAGTGATATCTCATATCTGTGTGTGCATGTCATGTTAGTCACATTTCATATCTTTGTGTTTGCATGTCTGTGTTTGTCACATCTCATATCTTTGAGTGCATGTCTATGTTAGGTATGTGTCTTATCTTTGTGTGTGCATGTCTATGTCAGTCACATCTCATATCTTTGCGTGTGCATATCTATGTAAGTCATATATCATATCTTTGTTATTGAGTTATTTGCGGGTCATCATCATTGCACTCCGAACATGTCCATAGGTGCTCAAATCCACTCCTCAGCAATTTCCTCAGTGTCCAGCGACTGACGACTCCAGTTCTATGTCGGTTGATAAGTCTTCTTACACGCCCATTACGTTTCTAATTTCTGACTGTGCCTATCTTAACTCCCATTTCCATCATCCGAAGAAGTGACGTGGCTCTTGGTTTGTCGAAGTCATGTGCTCTTCCCACATCTCGGAGGGCATTGCAGATGTCCGCCCGATCCATTGGTTGCCCGTCCTCAACGACAGCCCTGCTAGCCAACCTGTCCGCTCTTTCATTTCCCCGTACTCCCGCATGTCCTGGGCCATAGACAAAGGTGACCTTACGTATTTTGGATTTCCGCAACGACTCTACCCATTGCATGTGTACAGAGCCCGCCTCCACATTTTTTATCATGCTCATCGAATGATGATTTGTATCATATCACTCAGTATACATACGTGGGTGTAGTCTTGTCACTCTAACCATTTGAATGCCTTGGTCACTGCCATCGCCTCCATTGTCATGCTACTCGTGGTCATGGCGTATGCACCACTGTCTTCCATGACTATTCTGCCTGTCGAGCGTGCTGTAAATGCCCATGCACTTCTTTGGTGCCGTCTTACTGATCCGTCTGTATAGATGACTGCATCTTTCTCATCGGTGTTATCGCAGATGATACCGTTGACCTCAGCATTAACCACGACCGGGTTCCGTTCCCTACTTTTACCAGTAGATTGTGACAATACACGAGAATGTCCCCTTGAATGACGTAGGCATCGGTACCACTCCTCACCAACGCTGATATTGGTAAGCCCACAGACCTGTTTGATGACATGTTCTGCTCGGCCCACCCATGATTTGCCTCTTTTTAGCCTGGCACCTTTCTCTGTGTTGAGCACGTGGTGCAATTGATGCTCTGTATCTGTACTAATCTTCAGGTATGCTCGTGCTCTCCAGATCATGATTATGTCATCCAGGGTTGGAAAGTCAAGAAGATACCTGATTGCTACACAGAGAGTGTCCCTCGTACATCCCAGGATAATGCACATGGCTTCATTTTGTATTTTCTCCAGCCTATCAATTTTAGTCGTACTGACAGTAAGAACTGCCAGGTCATAGTCGATTGGTGCGAGGACTAATACCTGGAACACAAGCGTAAGTAGCCTCTGCACGATGTTGGCAGCTGCCATGACTTTCAAGGCGGCTAATCCTTTGCGGGATTTTGTTATCAAATGGTCGACGTGGTCCCGAAAACATAGGCTGCAATCAAACTCAACTCCGAGGAATGTCATCAACTTGTCCTGGTCACGTCATCAGCTCCCATTCGTAATACCGGTGTGGTCGTGTTAACGATATGATTGTTAAGGGATAACCATGAACTGATGATTTATTAGGATTAACCAAGGCACCTGAAACCCCACACCAGGAAGAAATGCGATCGAGTTCGTCTTGCATTGTGGAGGCGATTCCACGTCTGTCTCTTCCCTGTCGATATACCAGAATATCATCAGCAAAAGTCATAGTTCTTCCCCTCCCATCCAGCTGTTATTCCGTGGTCATTATTGTGTACACGTTAAATAGAACTGGTGACAATGGTGAGTCTTGTGGCAGCCCTGGGCAAATGGATGTTGGCTCGGAAGACAAACTTACACATCTGAGTATCACCTTCCTCTGAAACAGCGCCGAGGCGATCCATCTAATGAGGAAGGGGTGCACCGCCAGTTTGAGGAGCGTATGCATGCGATATTCAAATGGTACCCTGTTGTATGCATCATCCAGATCTATAGCAGCAGCACATGTCTCCTTTCGTCTGTGGAAGCTTTCGAAGACGTCATAGGCAAAGACTTTCGCATTGAGCCATGTCCCTTTGTTATATCTATAACCTCCAAGTATGGGTGGGAATACGCATTTCTGTTCAAGGTGACAGGTGAGGACATGGGCAAATATTTTCTCCAGCAGCTTGCCCGCAGTGTTCTGCATGGTGATGATTCTGTAGGCACTGATCTGAGAATTTTCCGTGTTTGGCTTCGGTAGCGGTAGTAAGTAGCTGTGTAGCCACTCCTCCTTAATCTGGCCACTCCGAATACTGGCATTAAACTCATTGGCCAGTTTTGTCAAGTCGTCGTCAGCTAAATCGCCTATGTCATCGTACCGAACACCATCTGGACCAGGAGCAGTGTTGGGTGACCTTTTAAGTGTCGTGCGAATGGTATCGGTTGTGATTGTGAGATCTTCTTCCAGCCCTACATCCTTACACAATTTTGACAGCGATCCCCGTATCCTCATTCTTACAGCCTCATTTCTTTGGTCGGTCTGCTCAATGTAGCGGACAAACAGGGCCTTCCCTTTGCTCTCATCAGATTTGTGCCATATCCGGCCTGTGCTTTGAAAGTCTGGTATGCCTCTGTGTCGTGTTGTGCCATTCATGCACTGATGAAGGTGCCAGAATGTGGCGAGCGATTTTTCTGAGCACACTTTTTTTTTATAGAAGTCATCCCATTTGGCATCCTTAACCTTAGCGCATAGTTTAAAGTGCATCATTTTTTGGTCATCTATACGCAATAGCCTCCACTAGACCGTCTGACAAGACGAAAAGGGCCATATATATATATATAGATATATATATATATATTTTTGGTCGACCTCTACTTTCAGACGCTTCAACAGCTCAGGTTGTGTTCTTCCAGTGCTTCTAGCTTTCTGCCATGCCTTGACCGTTTGTCTCTTGCTCCGCCAAGCTTCCTCGACATCTACGTTCCACCAGGGTGGCTGCGTCCACCTTTCCTGCCTCTTACGAAGGGCGCTTTGTTTCCTATGTCTGATTTTGCTAATGACGTCCTGGTCTGTTTTCTCGTAGTTGAATGTGTAGATCTTTCTTTTCTGGCTTTTATTTCTGCTTTTCTCAATTAGGAGGACACATGGATAGTGATCACTTCCGTCACATATCTCATATCTTTGTGAGCATGTCTATGTTAGTCCTATCTCATATATTGATGTGTGTCAGTGTTAGTCATGTCTCGTATCGCTGTGTGCATATCTGTGTGTGCATGTCTGTGTTAGGCACATCTAGTGACTCGGGCAGATGGTGCTCGTAAACCTGGGAGGGCCGACCATCTAAGGGCAGAATCCCCCTACAGAAAAGACAATCTTGCAGGAAGATTGGGAACAAATATTATGAAGAAACTGGCGGGGAGGGGGGGGGCAGATAGCAATATTTTAAATAGACTATACGTAGGAAGAGTCAGACCTGTTCTAGAGTATGGAGACACAGCCTGGGCTATGGCTTCCAAATCACACGTTAGCAAAATTAACAGAACACAAAACCAAGCTGTCCGTATCATCACTGATGCTTTGAAATCTACTCCTAACAAAAATCTAGAAACAGTAACAGGTTTACAACCCTTAGATGACAGACGGGTCACTAAAGTATTGCAATAAGCGGAGAAATATAGAAGGCTCCTTAGCCACCCCATGCACCAAAGAAGGTAAAGAGGAGAAACTTATTAACTACTGGAGACCCAATACTTTCCCAAACAATATCGAAACCCTTCGGCCCATCTGATATGTCTCCTCATGGATAACATAAACTACCAGAACTTAAGGAAAATATAACAGGGATAATGAAAAAAGGCACACAATCTGACACAGAAAAAAACACGTAGCAGAAAAACACATACACGATACCTACCCACAGGGCTCTTGGTCCCATATATACACAGATGGCTCTGCTACAAATGCCCACATAAATGTAGGGGGAGGTGTGTTCTTCACGCTGAATAATCAGGACGAGATCACCAAGTCAATAGCTACTGGAACATTATCGAACAACTTTACACTGGCTACTCAACACAAAAATAACATGCACAATAAATTGATTCTGACTGATGCACTGTCAGTACTATCAGGTCTAAAAAGCCCCCAAAACAATGAACTAGATGACATGAGAACAACCCTGGACCAACTATGCAATAACTTCCAGAGAGTAGATATTCAGTGGATACCATCACACTGTAATATACACGGGAACGAACACGCAAAATATTTGCTAAAGAGGGAGGGAGATTCCACAAGAGAACCATCCGCTCAGTTATGATGAAGCCAAATCCATCTTCAAGTGTCAGTTCCATGAAAAATGGAAACGAGTGACGGATACCACCAACCATCAAGGCGGGATCAAGTCATCATACTTCACCTACGCACTGGCCACAATAGAAATAGAAGTCACATGTTCACCAAATTCAAAATAGGTACAACCAGCCTATGCCACTGTACACTGGACACTATGACTACAAAACATGTTCTACAGGATTGCCCCCAGTACACAAACCTGAGAAGAGCAATGTGGTCCATGTCCACCTCTCTGGAAGATAAACTATATGGGGCAATCGATTCCCTTACACAGACAGCTGACTTCATGAGAGAGTCTGGAATCCTACTCTGATTGATTCTTGATCGCAGACAGAGAGGAAGAGAGAGAGAGAGAAACTGTGTCATGTTATATTTTTGTATTTTGTTTTTGTTATTATCGGGCGCTATGATGGCTGTATATGTTCATTATTATTCGTATGTTATTTTTGCAAATACTTATACGTTCTGAAATGACTATTTTTTAAAGATCTTTTTTTGTGTGAAATACCTTAGTGAAATGTTTAAAAAATATAAGTACAGATCTGAAATTGCTCTTTTTACACAAAATTATTTTAAGTATATCGCGTTTTTCTTATTGTTTTACCTTCGGTCCCGATTTTTTTGTTTAATTTTGTTTTGTACTCCTCACTCTTTCGTTGCTCAAGTTGGTAGAGCATTTAGTATCAAGCGGCCTACTTGTTTGACGTATGGGTAACATGCTTTCATGAAAGATGTAAATACAACATTCCAATGTTTCATATCATGCCTATTGCCCAACAAGGAAATAACTCTAAAGGCAAAACGGGCACTTTACAACACAATCCACATCCCAACGTTGTGCTACCAATGCCAGTCCTAGACCCTAGATGCAAGAACAATAAAATAAATAAACTCTACTGAGATTAAATGTGTTAGACGATTGACAGGAAACAGCCTGGGAGACAATATCATAATTGAAGAACTGAGCTAAAGAGAAAAGCTAGGAATAGCCCTCGAAATAGAATATATAGAGAAACAACAAATAAAATGGTTTGGCCACGTGATAAGGCAGAGTGGTCACAACACAACACAGAGAACCCTCCATAAACGTTAGAAGATTATCAGACCAAAGGGTCGACCACGAAAAAGATGGGTAGATGAAATATTAGAAGCACTAGGAAACATAACATCAGCACAAGCGACTAAAGAGTGAAAGACCGCAAATTATATCTCCACTCGACGCTGAAAGGCAGATGAGGAAGGAAAGAAGTAGGAGAAGAATGTTTCTTATTCAATTTGTTTTTTAATGTATATTAACGAAGCGTAACATTCTTTTACTTACCTCCTTTGATATCTCCAAATCCTGAAAAAGTTACAAGTGAGGATTTTAATTTACGTACTTTACTTTTCTAAAAAAATAAATGTTCATTCATATGTGGGATATAACTACTTTCTGTGGAACATTTATTTTAAATTAATCGAACTGTTGTTTTCTTCAATATTAATCGCGGTGACTTACGTTTGTCCTCTCCAATCTTGTATATCATGTTTCATATGCAACTCTCCATGTTTTCTGGGAGCATTGAATTTAAATGTTTGTTGCTTATTAGAAGGAGGCCTAACTGGAAAACTATGAGCTACATGTCTAAACTGTAACAGTATTGAGTCGTGTAGGTAAAAACATAACAAGAGAGTGAGAAAGGAAGATCCGTAAACGTGTGACCAGGTTGAAAGAAAGGCCAATCTTGGCTGTCTGCCAGCAGGATATCTAAGAATAGAATGTTGACTTTTGGTAGGTCCCAAGAGCAGGGAAAGGTTCAATATGGCAGCTTGAAGGCGCATAGATAAGTAGCAGAAGAGTTTCTAACAATAACACTTCAGTAGATTAAGGGAGGAGACCAGGCGTGACAGCGGACACAAATGTTTGCAGCGAGATATCAAGCACAATTACATGATGCACACCTATATTGGGAGGAGGGTGGTGGAGGAGTGCAGGGGTAGAGGACGAGAGAGAGAGAGAGAGAGAGAGAGAGAGAGAGAGAAAGAGAGAGATGGATGACGCTATGCTAATTGTTAGAAGGGGCAGGAAGGGAAGGCTTGCAGAAACGGTTTGCACAATTTCTAACTTTTGTCATTTAGACCAAGAATCTGAATGTATATTCGTGGAGATAAATAGAATAAGTATGATACATTAGACAAAACTGACATTGAGTAATTAAATATTAACTGTTCCGAAGATACGGTTAGATATAACTAATCATCTAAGTTTTTACGGAAGTCAGAGGCAGTTCTAGTCAGATTAAGCCTCATCTCAGAACTTAACCTACAGTTCATTATTCGGAAAGACAAAAAGAAAATGATCAAAAGCTGATATGAAATAGTTGCTTCTACAACAACGGGCGTTAGTATGAAAACTTGTAAATAAACCACCCATCAGATAAAGTAAAACATGAGAAAATACGACTGAGAAAATTGTTCTCAGCAGGAATCTTAGAATTGTTCATTAGCCATAACTATAAATATGGACGCGTTGTAATTGCCTCGGTGACAGAATGGGGAGTGTACCCGCTTACTGATCAGAAAGGTGCGAATTCTATTTCAGAAGTGGTGGATTTTTTTTACGGGTGCAATGCTTCCGAGATCATCCATCCTCTAAAAATTACTAGTCATTTTTCTGGGAAGTTAAGACGGACTGGCGGACTGCCTACCACATCACCCTAAATTGTGTTGTGGTAAAGGAAAATTACTGTCACTAACACCTTATTCCCCATACGCCTAGCAAGGCCTGGAAGGAAACTGTACTTTTTTTTTTTACTATAATTGTGATGTTACCCATGTGTTGAAATATTTGAATTGAGACTAACCCACAAAATTGTTGTCAAGTCACTCCAAGTTCTCTGAAGCTTTCCTTAGTTTACTAAACCAGTTATATTCATGTGCAGCACCGCGTTCCACCAGTCAAACCATGATAAATTCATGCAGTTATCAATTTACTCCATTGCTACCTCGCCAATCAAAATGTTGCAGGTACGCCCTTTAAATTCACAAACCGCGATTATTTCCGCGACATATCCTAATATAAACATATTTCCTTAGATCTAATCAAGAATGATGTCAAAACAAAACCACAAACTAAATCACATCTGTCCACATCCCCATTTTGCTTAATTTCCTTTGCAGTGAATTGTACACAAGAAACGGATTTCCTATTAGCAATAGAGCGAAATAAAACATTTAATTTCTTAGCAAACTGATATAATGTAACACGTTTACTTACTAGTTCCGTTTGTGGCTCCTGTGTGGTACTTGTGAGATTGATGTATGAGGATGATAGTGAGAAGAAGAAACGAAATGTTCCATTAACTCACTATAAATAAAGGTATAGCATACATTACTAAGACATAGTTGATGTAACTAATAGATTATAACATAGTTCCATGATTCATTCAATAAATTAAACACTTTTCCCAAACCCCCCAAAATCCTTTCCCTATCATAAAAAAAAGTTGATGTAAATTTAATACATCAATTCGTTTACCTCGGTGAAGTTGTCGACTTGAGTAAAAAAAAACAAACAAATTAATGCAAGTAAACTTTACATACATACTTTTGGACTGTAGTTTTCAAGCAAATATCCAGACAAGTAAACAAGGCAGTATCATTGCCACATCTACCAAAAATTGATTTACACGCTTTAATTTCTCATTCATTTGCTCTTTTTCACCGTCGAAGGCATTTGTGTATGTTGACACAGTATTTCCCTGCTGTTGCTAAGTAAAAGCTACAAATAATAATTTCTTCCACTAAGCTTGAAGGAAAGTTTGAATCTTCCTATGTCATCATTTAAGATGACCTCATTACTTACATGCTGTCCATGATGATTTCAATACTCATCCGTTAAGCCATCTTTTTTGTGGCATCCAATACAAGTCTTCGCTCTTAGCATTGTTCTCCTTAATTGTAAATTCATAAACCAAAATCGTGTCATTGTTGTGAAAGGCAGTAACAGGATAAATTAGATGATTGTTATGATTGGGCAAAATGAAGCTTGGCTCGGTCTCATTGGTCGGTTAGATAACTATTACATTCATCCTGGCTGACCTCAAAACATCATTTTGAATGAGAGTACACTCATGACAACAATCGAAGGGAAAATAACTGCCAACATTAAAAGACAGAGGGACAAAATAGTAGTACTAATTAGGAACATTGCACACTCAGGTCAGGAAAACAAATTAACATAAAGGGAGAAAAGAACAATACAAATACTTTATTTAGATTAGCTGATAAGTGGCGCAAAGGAAACAACAACAAGAAAGTACACATAGGCTATATGTAGCTGTTAATTTATTGAGGAGGAACAGCGTCAAGGAATAGAGCGATTTTCTAGTACACCCAGACATAGCAAGTTGCATACTGGAAGTCAACAGCCATTCATATAGAATAACACAAATGTACATCACAGAAGAAGAAACAAGTATGTGCTTTGTGCAATGATAATTAGACAGAATTACAAAAAGAAAACATCTTCGATTAACTTTCTGACAGTTATATTGAAAGTAGAAGTATATAGCACACTTTGGGTGATGGAAGATTTCATTAAAATGGTTAGTACTAATATTCAAAAGTACGATTGTTATTTCTCACATGTAGTTAAACATAACATTGATGAGAGAGGCAAGAGCAGCAGGAATCGGCTCCCTCAATGAGATAGAACTGCTTGCACAGAACAGAGACAGATGGCGAGATTTGATAAAATATCTTTAAAAGAAAACTGCTAGAACAAAAAATTCATATAGGAGAAGGTATATCTTGGTCTACGCCCTATGGGCCGGTTACGGCTCGAAAGGTCAATAGATAGATAGATAGTTAAACATTCGTACGTTGAATAATACCATCGCATTTATATATATATATATATATATTTTAATATGAAAACTATATTGTCAGACTATGAGAATTGTCAATGAACTTATTGCAAAGCTAAGTACTGAACATATGTTGTAACAGGATTGTGGACATTTGAACTTGAGATACCGAGGTATTCAGATTGGCAGACTTCGATGGTAGCCTGGCAACGAGTACCCACAATTCTTCATGTGACACGATATTCACAACATAACTATAAGTATATACAAAACAAGGTAATGATCAAATATAACCTTAAAAACAATACAATCTACTAAGGCATAGCCGACCTTCCGTGATGATTTATTGCAAATATGTATATATATATATATATATATATTTTTTTTTTTTTTTTTTTAATGATAAAACAAAGACGTACTGAGTTCCCTTAAATCAGATGGTACCTATGATACAGTTGTATTTTCTTGATGACGTCGCTCGAAGCACCGGGCGATAAAAGAAATAACATCACAGGGATCAGAAATAATACTACTGCTAATAACTATTTTAAAGAAATGCATGCCAAAGCTATAGAAACAATATTAAGACTTATCAATGCACCACAGTTGGCGGAAAAAAACAGATGGGTACCAAATCCCGTAGTGTAATATTTGTAATTTTTTATACATGTTATGTGTGCTTTAAATTTGATGAATTCATGTGGTTTCTTATTGTCTATAGCGATGATGTTAAAATAAAAGTAGGTTTTCTATTTGATGATAGAAGGATTTATTTAGTATACGATCGGTGAAACAATTTTATAAATTTATTTGTTTTCAATTGTTGACACCCTATCACTGTGAATGGTAATAAATATGTTGTGCTTGCTTTAAAATGAACAAAATTAATATAACAATATGTATATTTTGATAAACTATGATAAGTAAGTAGATGTTGATGTCACTTTCGATGTTAGTGTAAATTTAATTTGTAATATCTGAGAACAATATTTCCTGAAGGTGGAAAGATCGCTAAATAAATAAAATCCGATGCAAGAAGGAAATCGAAATACTTTTACAGATCTCTATGTATACTGAGTTTCAACACAACGTAATAACTATCAGCACCAAGAAACACCGTCTATGGAGCATTCATTCCTACACTGTGCTGTCAGTGCCAAACATGGTCACTTGGAACTAAGCATCTCACCACGGAAATGAGAAAATCACTTGGAGTGACCAGAACAGGTAGAATCAGAAATTATATTACAAGGAAAAGAGTAGACTTTGAACAAATACTAATCTCACCATTATCATCATGTGCCATACCGGTTGGTGTAGGTGATCATGTCCCTCCACAATCTTCTATCTACAGTGCATCGTATCAGTTCTGTTGTTGACTGTTTTCCATGCCATGATACCAAGCTATCCGGTATTTTCTCTCTTTATCGCCCGCGATCTCTCTTTCCTTTTATTTTGCCAGTTGTAACCAAGTATTCCAACTTTCCTCTGCTCATGATGTGCCCGAAAAATGTTAATTGCTTCTTTCTGATGTTTTTTAAGAGCTCCCTTTTTGTGTTGGTCTCTTTGATAACTTCCTCATTGTTCTAATACTAATCTACATATAGGAAAAAACAAATAATAATTTTTTGCCAGTTATACACAAACTCAGACTAAGCTTTTTACCGACTTCATCAAAAAAAGGCTGCAACATCAATTGGCAATGGCCGAAGCCGTCAAAATGAAGAGAACCAGATTGTGTGTCTCTCTCGACATCAAAACAGGTATAAGAAAGAAGTGAAGAGAAAATAAACAGCGAAACAGAGAATACATGATGTACGTGTTCGCAATTTACATGGAGAATCTTTGAACAAATAAACAATGGACATTTGTGACTTACTCAGTTTCATGTACCTCTCCGTCTTGTCCATTTCCTCCCTCTTGAGCTGGAAGCAAAAATAATATCACGTTTAAATAAAGGCAACTGGCATTATATAACTTTTAATCACAAACATAAACACTCACACACACACACACACACATATATATATATATGGCCCTTTTCGTCTTGTCAGACGGTCTAGTGGAGGCTATTGCGTATTTTTTTGAGGTATTGTTTTTGCCGAACAGCTTCTCTCGTGGCTAATTCTACCAATGTTTGACAAACACACGCGGTCACATAATGAACAGGTCAGGCTCGCTGGTCCACAGGGTTTACCATCCTTTTTCATGAGTCTCTTCTCTTCTAAGTCCTGTCTTAGCACAGTCTCAAATGTTGTTATACCGTTCCTTATACGTGCTCTCCATGATGTGCGATCACTTGCCAGATGTTGCCAGTCGTTTTCACAGATGGAGAAGTCTTTCAGAGATTATATACATATATAATATATACAAGATAATATAACAAGATATATATATATACAAGATAATATTACAAGATATATATATATATATATATATATATATATATATATATACACATAAACACTTTATGTTATGGAATTATGTACACCATAAATATAGGTCCGGCTTCACTTCTGTGCCTACTTCTTGTGGAGCTGATCGTAATTTTTACATCCATCATATCCACGCAGATCATCCCTAATTTCCAGTTATTTTCTGTCCCTAATGCATTTTACTTGCAACTGTTTGCCAATGAAAGAAGATCGTGTAACTTCCCTGCTGTCTTGCAGACATACTAAGGGCAGTGAAAGACGAAGGGAAGGTGCCCTAAAGTGCCCTTTTCGTGGGTATTGATAGGCGCAGTATATGCATCAGTGAGCCTTGCAAACTTTACCCAATCTGCTCTCTTATAGGTCCAGCAGAGACGAGGTATTTGCAACTCCTGTTTGTGAGCAAGATCCACTGAAAATGTTACTTGTCTGTGGTCACTACCTCCAAGTTGGTTCAGCACTTTTCTGGTTATTTTGACAAATATGTCTCCAGTTGCAAATGCTGGGTCGGGAGTGGAAGTTGTTTTCCATCTTCTTGAGTAGAAGGTTGGGGTGTCCTCCCTAGAGTTTATGAGAAATAGGTCGTTGTCTTTTTCCCATTCTTCCACTTCTTCACCTCGAACATTGGACTCCTTATATCCCCATCTTTCAGAGTGGCTGTTAAAGTCTCCTTCTACCAGACATTTTGATGGTGTTATTTCCAGTGACTCCAGCTTCAGTAATTTGTCATTTGGACAGTATATATTAAATATCCTTATACTAGCGGAGTTAATGTATAGATCTGTACCAAAGATCTCTGCCTCTCCGTTTGTGACTAAAGTTGGATATGAGGACACGAAGTGGAAAACTGGATGGTCTCGAAAAGGCAATGGAAATGACGTGTTTACATTTACTGGGACTATGTGAAATACGATAAATTGGAACTGTGAAAACAACTCTGATAAATACACACTTATATCCAATTATGAATTATCTAACGATCATTCACCAGCACTTATAATCTTAGATGCAGTTCTTAGCAAGGAAGAATGACCAAAGCGGCATCGGCAATATCTCCGTAAATACAAATACATTAATCTATGTACAGCAAGTGCATGCGAGAGCACGACCAAAAAGAAAGTAATAGATATTACCACTAAACCATCTGATATAACAATAAACAATGCACGTATACATCTTAAAAAAAAGGCGGGTACACTTGGGAATAATAAAGCTGAGGCCTTTCCATTCTTTGATGTTATCTTACCATATTTTTTTTTTCAAATCGATCACGCCTCCTGCCTCCCTTGCAGATTAGCCCTTACCACACAATATGATTGCAATACGTGACAAAACCATTTTATTTGATATTCTTTAACAATAATGAAAGGAGTATCGTGTTTTCCGATTACTTGTGCTCTTTAACGAACTATATTAATCCTCAAACGGTCTCGGTGCAGATAAACAAAAAACCAACCAACGCAGAACTGGAGTCGTCAGTTGCTGGACACTGCAAAGACTTGCTGAGGGGATCTAAACAAATATGGACATGTTCGGAGTACGATGATGATGACCGTTGGAGAAACTTTGGAGAAGCAATATGTGTTTTGCCTCAACGAATGCGTACTTCATGTTATCACAAACCCAGATATTGTAAAAATTAGAACAATAAAAACTCATAGACAACATGTAATAAACTTACGTTCGTCTATAAGATCACGAGTTATTAGTTGCCGTACATCAGTATCACCAGAGATATCAGCTTTGTCATCGTTATAATGGTCTAATCTACGGTTCCGTACACCGAGTGCCACAGAGAAAACATAAAGCACAGCAATACACGCCAATAGAAGGAGACCCTTCATCTCAAAGTTATGTTCTCAAGATAATGTGAGTAGCCTTGAGGTTAGAGTCTGAATCAATGACGTATCTGTGAGTAAGTTCATGGAGAGTTAATTAGAATTTGTGATAACCCATAAAATGTAAACATTATAAAATTATGACTACAGTTTGTTGAGAATACATGAACCTGAAGTATTAAATGTTAACTGCCCTTTAGTCAGGACTAAATATAGTTTTATGATTCTAGAAATAGATATGCATCGTTCATTCAATGTCCTCTCGGAACGAAGACGGCACATGGGGCGGAAGTGATAGTTCTCAGTGACTGACGATTTACTTCTTGTTGTGGTTGGTTTCTTAATCCGATGGTTGAGTCTTCAAGAAATATTGTTCTGCATAGCAATTCTCGAGATTTGCATTATTTTCTTACATTTATGAATGCATGATGGGGAAGTCTTCCTTCATTCATTATAATCACATGACCGGTGTATTTCTGAAGCCCCCTTCTTATAAAGCTGGACACATATTCTTGTTTCGACTCATCTTTTAGCAACCCGTTTGAAATGAATTCTTTTGAAACATATATTTAAAATCCTACATAGGCTATTTTTTTTCCAAAGCTTTTAATTTCGCATCTAAGATCTGCGTGGATATCAAACATTTACATTCATATGTTAGCTTTGTTAGCTATGTCAGTCTGAATAGCAAGAAAACTGAAGTAATGGTTATATCGAAGAAACAATCATCACCATCATGCAGCATAAAAATAAACAAGACAAATCTGAAACAAGTGCAACTCGTCAAATACTTGGGCACAATAATAACATCAGATGGAAGATGCACCACATAAATAAAAAGCAGAATAGCTCAGGCCAAAATAGCATTTCAGAAAATGAAAAATATCTTATGCAACAAATCTATGTCAATAAAAATGAGAAAGAGAGTTCATCGGTGCTATATAGAACCAATTCTCACCTATGAAGCGAGTCATGGACAGTAGACAAACAGATGAAAAGACGATTGGAGGCCACAGAGATGGGATTTCTCAGAAGAATGTTGAAAGTTCCCTGGACAGATAAAAAGACCAATGAGGAAGTTCTCAAGGAGGCCAACACAAAAAGGGAGCTGTTAAAAAACATCAGAAAGAAGCAATCAACATTTTTCGGGCACATCATGAGAAGAGGAAAGTTGGAATACTTGGTTACAACTGGCAAAATAAAAGGAAAAAGAGATCGCGGACGACAAAGAGAGAAAATACTTGATAGCTTGGTGTCATGGCATGGAAAACAGTCAACAACAGAACTGATACGATGCACTGTGGATAGAAGATTGTGGAAGGACATGATCACCTACGCCAATCGGTAAGGCACATGATCATGATGAATACGGTATTACGAGCATAAAATCATAAAGATCTACAATTATTTCAAGAGGCGAACATGACAATACAACATATGGATTATATATGAATATCTATAATGCTACAACTATGATCATAATCAAAGAAACTACTCAAAACCTGCAAGTGGATATGAACGTTGAAGTAATAAACCTGGAGACAGTCCAGAGCTACAGCTACCTTGGACATACTATAACCAATGACGGGGAAAATGTAAAACTGAAATAAACAAAAGAATAGAATTGGCAAAAAATCAATTTTAATGCCACTGAAAACATACTAACATCAAAACAAACAAGCTCCAGTACTAAAACTAAGAATTGCAAAATAGTATATCTTCTCAAAATTCTAGTTTGGCGCAAAAACATGAACATTTGTTCTTCACTTTCGAGAACAAATTTATGTTCAATTTTGTGAGTTCCAAAATTGGGGCTTAGTGGATCACGAGTTGTATTGTGGTTTACATCACTGAGATACGTGTGATTTAACGAGATCAGTCTATAGTGTTGATTATAATATAACTTTGATGATAATTGTAGTGGTTGCATTGAAAAAAGAAGACAGCTTCCACTGAAAATAACGTTGGTTTAAGTTTTGTTACTATTTAATTCCGCACAAAATGATGTCTATCTTCAATGTTGAAACACAATTCTTTCACTTTGTAATATTCAGGAGTGAACATAATTCTGACATGTATGTTCTGTCCGTCATTATAATCTCAAAAATAGCAGTTTTGAAATGTGTTACATATTCATTTACTTTGAACACATCCATTTATCGAGACTGCATTTGGTTGCAAATTACTTTACTGTGAGGCATTATCTGATCGAAATGCTCCAACCAAAACATGATTGATGTTTTATTTTTTTTTAAATATCAAGGTGTTGGAAAGTTCCTGTAGCTTCAGAATGGTCTGATCTGAATTTGATGTTGATTTTATTTCAGTGTGGCAGCTTTTCTAAGCTTCCAAATTTGTATAACCTCTGTTTATCATTCGTATATTAATTACCCACCTTGTAAAAGATGGACGTAGAATACGGACGTTTATTTACTATATTCTGCATGTCTAATTATAAATTATTAGATTTAGTTGATGCGCATAACATTAATTGTATTATTATACGTTGCTTTTATTTTTGCCAGAACTCCACCCTTTATTACCTCTCATGATATGTGCACCATGAAATGTATGAGCTGTCAGTTGTTGTCTGTTCCCTTGAAGGATTATATCTAATTGTTCTAGAATACATTTTAATATGCCTCTGCTGTTTGATTTTCTGGAATAAAGAATCCCCCTAAAAGTTGGATTATTTCTTCATTAAGTACGTTAGATCAATGACCGACTGATTTCTAAAACATCTGTTGTGCCATCAGCCATGACAGCTACAAACGATGCTTCTATCATTTATTTGTTTTTCTCTTCGCAGTATATCTGTAGCAGGTAGTCAAGTAACTCATTCTGAATAATCTTTGAGGACTGTATTAGTTTATAAACGTTTCCTCCAAATTCACCAGGGTTTACTGAATCTTGTTTTTCATCGTGTCCACGAATTGGATTTTTAAAGTTTCCACTTAATTGAATAAAATATATTATTTATTATAGGATTTCGTGGTTCTTGGCAACCTTCCTATTATGCTAAATATTGAAAGGCTGCAATATAAAATGGTATACTTAAATATAAAGAAACGTTAAGAAATACTTAAAGTTAAAAGAGGTACTTACTGTTAAATGTAAATACACTTTAAAAAATTACGAAATGCTTCGAAAAATGACGAAATTAAAGTTGAATGATCGTGAAATAATAAAATGTTATACTTAAATAAAAATAAACATTAAGAAATACTTAAAGTTAAATCAATGTACATTAAAAAATACGAAATGCTTCGATGAAAAAATGCCGAAAAAAATTAAAGTTGAATAATCGCGGAATAATAATATAATATACTTAAATAAAAAGAAACGTCAAGAAATACTTGCAGTTGAAAGAAATACTTAAAGTTAAATGAATTTACATTAAAAAATACGAAATGTTTCAGTTAAAAAATGCCAAAATTACCGTTGACCCGTGACCCGCCGGTGATCGGTCGGTGATTATCGTGTTGTTGTCATCGGGTTTGATTGAGATTCTCGTATTGTTGTCAATGAATGTGGGTTATTGTTAGGACAACTGGGTGTTCAGGATGCTGACGGTCCTGAAAACAATGTAACTAAAGTTTGTTAGGTAGAGATGACGCGGCAGGATATTTTAAATGCTGACGGGGATTGTTAACCGCGTGTTCACTAAAGTTTGTTATGTTTAGGACGTGTTTGTGTGGTATTTATTGACTGTCATTGTTAGGAAAACCGCGTGTTCAGGTATTGTATTTTACATGATTTAAACTCTCTCTTTCTCTCTCTGTTCACATTCAAGTTAAAACAATTCAAATAAAACAAATTCTTTCTATATTTAATTTCATTGCTTTTTTATTAATTCACCAGAGAACAGATATTTGAAATATATTACGGCCCGGTTGATGAATTTGGGCATCCATGGGCCCTCCGAAGTCGAAATATCCACGGAGTGAGAAAACGATAAATGATGCGGTCGTTAATGTGTCTCCATGAAAAAGGCATGATAATTCTGTTAAGCTTCGCGCCACGACACTTACAAATTGTATAATAAACACAATATAGACCACAGAATATATATTGTTATTTATTTCTTTTTTTATTTTATTGTTCATGTACGCGTGGTTTGGTCATATATATATATATATATATATATATATATATATATATATATATATATATATATATATATATATATCTGTTCAAATTCAAGTTAAAACAAGTCAAATGAAACAAATTCTTTCTTTATTCAATTTCACAGCTTTTTTATTAATACACCAGAGAACAGATATTAGAAAATACATTACTGTCCGGCTGCTGAATTTATTAATTTAAACTGTCTGGGCTTCCTCCGTCCTGTTTTGGTGGCACTGTCTGTTTATGTTAAGTGTCTATAAAACACTTGAAGGTCGATTAGCCTTCAAAACACAACCCCCCCCCCCTCCATTTTTACAAACCCTTGATCAAAGCTGGAATAGGTAATTTGTGACTCAGTTGAATCGTCCAGAGCATCCATACTGACTGCAGGCTCGTTCGTCTGGTTAATAAGAGGTGGCGTGTAGTTGAGGTTCTGGTTAACAAGAGGTGGCGTGCAGTTGAGGTTCAGGTTAACAAGAAGTGGTGTGTAGTTGATGTTAGCATAAGCGGATAAAATGTAATGTTGTATCTCAACTAGCGTGATTAATTCCTCTCTCGAGAGTGTTGTCCCAGTTCTGGTAGGAAACTTCCAAAATCTCTCACCGCTATATGTCCTTATGTTTATCAATGTTCTGTTACGAAAAACACAAACTGAGACTGCCTTAACACCATCCTTTGATAATTGAATTATATTCTCATTACCACGTGACATGAATATGTGCTGATCACAAATATCAAACGAATTTGGCATATTCAAGCTACACGACTCCATATTCAAAGAAGACAAACACAAACCACTAAGTAACAGTCGCTAGTTATCTCTGAGTGTGTGTGCATATACACTGATCGACTGAGCTTTATACCTTACTGTAATCGGGTCGAAGACCGTCTATTTATAGTAACTAACGCAATACGTTATCAGGCGAGTTGAGACATGTTCAGTGATGACCCCCCCCCTCCCACCCTGGAAGTGACCACTCGGACTGAGCCATAGGGGTGATGTGTAGGAAATCCCCAGCTGACCTGGTGAATTAATTGTATGTAACAATTCGGTCTCAGGTAATGCGTAGTGAGACTAGGAAACCCGTAGTGTTTATATAGAGTGTAGATTTTGAAAATATGTGTGAGTTAAAGAGGGGAAACCTTGCATGCTGACCTAAAATCATTTGTTGTCACTGTTAAATCAAATCCCCATTCAGCGTCGTTGATGTGAGAAAATATATGTATATATATATATAAAAAAAAAAAGTAAAGTACCCCCCGTCACGCCAAGTGGCGTATAGGGAAATATGGTGTTAGTGACCCTATATTTTACAGACCTTCAGCACATGATTTTTGGGGTAATGTGGTCGGTATTACGCCCGTGCTGCTTTTACTTTCCCAGAAAAAATCCGGTACCCATTTAAGGCTGGGTGAACCCGGAGCCGTCGGTTGGGATCGAACCCTACCCCTTGTCCGTAGTAGTCCAGTTCACTAACCACTGAGCTATCGCGGCTCCTACTAATTTTTAGGGAATTAGTAAAACCCAGGTGTCCTCGCCAGGATTACGAACCCCGGCTGTTGCCGTGGTAAGCCAACCGCCTATCGATTGCGCTAACCGGACACCGTATATATATATATTCGGTGGTAAATCACTAAAGTGTCATTTGTGCGGATGGATCCACGTTAGAAGCACCCCTTCACAGCTCTGATAGCCGGTCCTACCGGGTGTGGGAAAACGGTATTTGTGCACACATTTATACAGAACCTTCATGAGTTAGCTGTCCCTGTACCCGAGGAAGTTATATGGTGTTATGGGGAAATGCAACCAATATACGAGACTATGGGGTCAGTAAGATGTATCGAGTGTCTATCAGACATCGATACATTGGATAGGGGTAAGAAGCGAATACTGATCGTCATCGATGACTTGATGTCGGAGACGGACGAGCGGGTAACAACATTATTCACCAAAGGTAGTCATCACAGATAAATTAGATTGATATATATTGTTCAAAACCTATTCGGCAAAAACAAGGAAGATCGAACCATGAGCCTCAATACACATTATTAATCCTTTTCAAGGACCCGAGAGATGGAAGTCAAATTATCAATATGGCTAAAACAATGTACCCACGACAGGTGGGGTTACTCCAGGATAGTTTTAAGGACGCGACAGCGTATCCTCGCTGTTACTTGTTGGTTGATCTTCGTCAGGATACACGTGATAATCTTAGGTTGAGAATAACAAATATTCCCAGGGGAGAGACACATCGTCTACGTGCCAAAGTAACAAAAATGTGCGATGAATCACTTAGATGGCACGGTTAAATGTTGAAATGTATGCGCGCCGCCACACCGAGTTGTTTATGTGCCATATTGAAAATAGCCTCTCCCAAACTCATTAACGTTTTGTGCGAGTGTTCTCATAACATATTAAAAGGTAATGTTAGACTCACTCAACGACAAAAGTGCGATCTACGTCGACACAAGAACAAGTTGAGACTTCTCACTAAAAAGAAGCTGACTCTTAAGCGGCGGAAAGAGATTTTACAATCCGGTGGATTCATAGGTGCTTTGATTAGACCTATATTACGTATTTTTGGAGGAGTACTAGTTGCGTAACAATGGCCAAATATTATGTTGATGGATCCTCGATTGCTCGAGGGTCTTAAACAGACTACTAGCACGTATACCCCACCCGAGGCGATCAGTGACAACTTGAGAGATTTAGATGATGAAATACAACATATCGTAGTCTGCGATGATTTAGCACCCGTTGATAAGGCCAGAGTGTACCAACGTGTTCTGCATCAGTATTTAACTAGATTGGAGCAGTATAAACGACGGTCATTGGGTTCGGTCAATCTCATTCAACACAACACGTCAGCAGAAAAAACACCTTCCCAGCACCATCAATCGAGGAACCACCAGAGCAGACCAAGACACCAGCAGCGGAAAACCAAAGATAGGTAATGAAAACACTTCGCATGTAACCACGTATAAAATGAGACCTAAAAGAAAAGAAAGAGCGGAATCCCAAAATGGGAACGGTGGAGAAAATATTGAAACGTCATTACTTTGATCCTAATCGTCTACGGGCGTATAGTGGTGCAACGACCCTCCAACGTAACACCAAACTGGGACTTAAAAAGATCAATCGATGGCGATGAAAGTCATCAGGATGCCTATACCCTTCATAAACCAATTCGTCGCTGATTTGAAAGGCGTTCCATTATTACGAGTGGACCTCAACAGCAATATCAGGCAGACCTAACAGAGTTGAGACATTTGAAAAAACACAACGATGGGTATTCATATTTGGTTTTTTGCATGCACGTTATCAGTAAATTCGCGTGGTTTGTACCGATACGAAGCAAAACGGAGAAATCCTTAGTGGAAGCCGTCAGTAAGATATTTCTTGATGGGAATACCTCGAGTTTTCAAACGGATAAAGGGTCAGAGTTTCTGAGCGGACATTTCAGAAAATCCTCGCTGACAACAACATTCACTTTTTGTCACTACACAGAACGAAGATATTAAGGCCGCCGTGGTGGAACGCTTTAATATGGCTCTGAAACAACGGATGTGGCGATATTTCATGAAATTCAATAAATTGTCTTATGTCTGAGTTCTACCAGTCCTACTTCGAAGATATAACCATTCGTATAATAGAAGTATAAAAATGGCACCGGTAGACGTCAACGCAGACAATCAAGAACAGGTATGGAACACGTTGCATAGCAACAAACGCAACTTTAAATTTGAAAGACCCCTGTATAAGCCCGGTGATCGAGTTAGACTGTCATGGGCAGAGCCAATTTTAAAAAAAGGTTATGTCCCGGCTTGGAAGGAGGAACTGTTTTCCATCAGTCGAGTAAATGGAACAAACCCCGTTACATAGGTGTTGAAAGACGATAAGGGCGACGAGATAGAGGGGTCATTCTACACACCAGAAATTCAAAAGTTGGAGATAAGCACGAGAACAGAATCGAGAGTATCATAACACACATCGTCGCACATCATTTGACCGGAAAGAGAGTTTAGTTAAGTGGTTTGTGTACGATTCCTCATTCAACAGTTGGATACTGACCAAGGACATTGTCAGATACAAAAACTAGAGAAGAGAGAAGAGGAAGAAGAAGTGGAAACTTTTGCAGAGCATGTTTTGCGAGCCGTAAACTCGAGAGTGAGGAGAGAGCGAACCATGCGATTGGTGTTTGGGAAACTATCCCCCTGCTTCGAGCATGTATTTATTTGCCAATTGATAGTTATATATGCCACTGTCGCGGTCTCGCAGTTCAATCTGACCCCCGAAATGCCAGACGCAATGGACGGATAACTGTGGATAGCCCTACTCAGTAGCTGTTTGGGTTACATGGTACCGAATCCAAAGTTGGAGAGGAGACGGTGAAACAAGTAATATGAGTTTTTATCACACCCTACCCAGCAATGCATCTATGACGATTTCTAAGGATAATAACCCCGGCCACTTTTTCGTTAAACTCCCTCAGACCATTGACATTTCGACGCAGTATGAGATCGCGCTGGTGGAGATACAGTTTCCACTTCATTTTTCAATGTAATAGAGGGTGATGTCTGTATTCGTTACGAACCTCTCGATAACAACGAAATTTGCGGTGTTATATCTCACTTCAACATGAACCTGGAGCCGAGGTTATACAAGATACCCGATGCTTTCATCGACGCGTTGAATGGGTTGATCATAAAAGCGGAGGAGGTGGAGTCGTTTCACTCAAATGGGTGGGGGATGTGATGGTACCTATCCTCAGGAGCGTGACTGTTCTCAACAGAAATCACACCGTGGTGTTTTAGATCTACGATTGCCTCACAACGTCTCCCTAAGCAGATTGTCTTCATCGCGATGTTGAGTTACATTAAGTCTTTTACTGCTGTCAGGCGGGCGATGGAATGCCAGTGTTTATAGGAGGGCGAAATCAGAGTGGTCGAGGGATCGGTAGTTTCTTTGGGGGAATCGAGAGGGCTATTTTACCCTGGTTAAAAACAGGGAGTAAAGCCTTGCTCAGAGAATGATTGGGGACCGGTCTGCAGCTCGCACATGACGCATTAGCCAGGAGAAATATCAGTGAAGCTTTCAAAGAACGAGCTAAGGAGGCCGTCAACGGTTCATACAGGGGGCCGTAGTCCATCTGAGTGGTAAAAACCAATCAGGAAGTGGTTAACGACGAGGACAAAGCATAAAGCGAGTTATGAAGGTAACTCCACCTGGAGAACCCGTTACGAAGAGGATAAAACCGACAGCTAGACAGTTCCCCCTTCATTCGGCGCACAACATAAAGTCGCAGGCGAGAGTGTATGTGGCAAAGGATATTTTCGATTAATAATGTCTCTCATTCACCCCAAGTCGTATGAATGTCTTCATTCCGGTTTGGATTTATTTAGCGTTCCACCCACACAGACATCTCTAGATTCTAGTCAATTTATTGAAATTCGTCCGATTGCGGCCTTGTCGCATGACACATCCATCGAGTTTTTCATTTCGGGAAACAGCGACGAGTATCTAGATCTTTCCAACACGTTTTTGCATCTCCGGGTCATGATCACCCTCCCCAACGGTGATAGTGTACTATCGAATGCTGAGGTAGGACCAGTCAACAATTATCTGCACAGTCTATATTCACAAGTCGACGTATCTCTAAACGACACATTGGTTACACCGTCGGAGAATGCCTATCCTTTTAGAGCAGTGTTTGAGGCTACACAAAACTACGGGGAGGATGCGAAAACCGGATACATGACGGCCACTTTTGTTCTACAAAGACACAGCGGGCTATCACGATGGTATGAAAGAAAATGAGGGGTTTAAAATACGGCACAATTTGACTTCGGGTAGTAAAGAAGATAAATTGATGGGTCGTTTGCACTCTGATGTCATTGTGCAGGATCATTACATGTTAAACAGAGTCGATGTAAAGATCAAACTCATGCCCTCTAATGATGTGTTCAACATCATTGCTCGTGATAGCTCTGTGGGTTATAAGAGTGTTATCACCTACGCCGAGCTCGTGGTCATGAAAGCTAAGGTTAAACCCCGCGATTTCTCTGGCCTACGAAAAGGCTCTTTTAAGCGGGAATGTTCGGTATCCGATCAAGAGGGTCACCATCAAGACATTTTCCATCGCTAGCGGGATGTTCTCCCACAGTCAAGACAATTTATTTGTGTCTCAAACACCAACCCGTATAGTGATAGGTCTGATTACAGCCAGTGTCTTTAATGGTGTTTATATCGCTAACCCCTTCAATTTTCAACACTTTGGTTTGACTTATATGATCCTGACGGCCGACGGGTAATGTATTTCCGGAAAGTCTCTAACTATGGACTTTTAACGCAATCAATATGCGAGAGCTTTCTTTGGTACAAATCTGGCCATGGGTCTTATTGGTAAAGATATGGGAATTTAATTGATTATCGAGATTTCAAGGACAGATTTTGTCTATTTGGTTTTGACCTCTCCTCCAGCGTACTAGACGGCTTCCACTTTGAACTAGCAATAAACGGGCCCTTTTCGATAGCCGCTCCCACTACTACTCCCCTACAAGTTATCGTCTACGCCGAGTTGGACTCAGTACTCGAGGTGTACAAGACACGGCAGATTCTAACAGACTTCGCCGTTTGAGAGAAAGAAGATGAACACGGGGGAGATTTACAACAATTTGATGTTGGATATATTCGTTCGACGTTGTTCCTTTGTTAGTGTCTTTCCACAAAACCATTTACCGCACACCATCGACCCAACCGCTACTGCAGCGTTTGTCATAAACACCGACCCAACCCACAAACCTAGTGGGCATTGGGTGGCGCTCTTTTACAACGGTCTCGGAGAATTTGAGTATTTCGATTTTTACGGCTTACCTCCCAGACACATGGATATTTTAAACTTTATCGAGCGGAACTCACACGTTCCATTCATCTACAACCCACGGGTGTTGCAAGATCAATCAACACGTGTGGTCTACATTGTGTTTATAATATAATTTTTAAGTGTCATGGCGCAAAGCTTAACAGAATTCTTATAGCTTTTTCATCGATCTTATAGCTTTTACACACTAACGACCGTGCAATTTATCGTTTGCTCACCCTGTGGATATTTCGACTTCGGAGGGCCCATGGATGCCCAAATTCATCAACCACGCCGTAATATATTTTCAAATATCTGTTCTCTGGTGTATTAATAAAAAAGCTGTGAAATGAAATATAGAAAGAATTGTTTTATTTGACTTGTTTTAACTTAAATGTGAACACAGAGAGAGAATGAGAGAGTTTAAATCATTTAAAATACAATACCTGAACACGCGGTTTTCCTAACAATGACAGTCAACAAATACCCCACCAACACGTCTTAAACATAACAAACTTTAGTGAACACGCGGTTAACAATCCCCGTCAGCATTTAAAATAACCTGCCGCGTCATCTCTACCTAAAAAAAACTTTAGTTACATTGTTTTCAGACCGTCAGCATTCCTGAACACCCAGTTTTCCTAACAATGCCACATTCATTAACAACAATACGAGAATCCCAACCGAGCCCGCTGAGAACAACACGATAATCACCGACCGATCACCGGCGGGTCACGGGTCACCGGGTCGACACAGACCGGCCGAATTGATCTTCCGAACTCCGCCGAACAAAATTATGTGCATCCACATGCATAAAACATGTACAGACACTAATATATAAACATAATCGGCCACTATTGGCTCACCAAATACGGTTTCCTTACTACTATAGCTACATTCTATAGAATGTCATTTTGCCGGTACCTATTAATATATCTCGCGAAGTAGTTCTTTTTTTTTTTTATTAAAAATGCAAACTTTTAAAAACAATTTTTAATGAAACAAGAAGCATTGTGCCCTGACATGATTTATTAAACTGATCATAGTTCGAGAAAGGCAATTTTGAAAATACACAACTTGTTGATCACGAGAATAATAAAAAAAATAGACAAAAAAGAAGAGAGTATGATGAAGTTAAAGAAGAATATAAGCCACATTTAATGTGCCTTTTAATTACTCAGCTGAGGAAAAGAATCTACATATGAATGTAAACTAATGATAAAAATAATGAATCAAACTACACAATAAAAGGTGGAACCACTGGACTCAACATTGTAAATGTGGACAATAAAAGCTTTACCTTGTTCACGTTACACGTCAGGTGACTTACAATACATATTAACAATTGTACATACCTCAGGTGTGATTACAATGTGTATCGATGTGCAAATGTGAATTTTGTGCCAAAGATTCGTCAACACCAACTATATATAGTAACAACGTATTGACTCCGCCCGAAACATCTGTTACGTGCCACATCACAGTCTAAATCCCGCATTTGCGTGGGTAGATACTATCATTTGTTTTGAAATAGGCAAGATGACCACGTCTTTCACGTTGTAAGGAAATATTGAATTTGACAATCCGGCCTATAAAATCACGTTCAGCTGTTGATGCTCACGTGTTACTACCTCGTATCGACACGTTGATAGTTCCGGTGGTTGATTGATTCTAACACGTGTCAAATTCGTGTCCCTCATATTGAAAACATGTCAACAGTTGTCCATTTTGGATAGAAAAACTAAAAGTTGCATTCGTGTATTTTTTTCATTAAAATATGTTTCGGGTTTTTAAGGCAAAGACTCTTGAAAAATAAAAGATAAATTATAACAAAGCGAAAGCGAGACTGTGAACCGAGTATAGAAGAAATTGAACACAGACACACACACACACACACACACATATATATACACATATATATATATATATATATATATATATATATATATATTTGTTCGCCAGCTTTGACCTCAGGACTAGCAACTGATTTTTACATGTTAATCCATTTTTCTCTGGCAGCCGTGTGCCTCGCCGCACAGGCAGATAACTCAAAATAGATATTTCAATATGAGGAACAGATATTGACGATAGACAATGGAACATGAAACATGAAGAGTTGAATACATCACTTACTGGTTCTTTTAACTTTTGAATTTTTTGGGGCGCGGGTGTCAGTAAATAGCAGCCATTTCTCTGTGTCCTTCAAGTGGACTATAGGACAAGACCAGTCAACTCTTATTGTGCAGTTACCCAAATATGTACCTGCACTAAAGCAAATGATATAAATATACATGGCAGGAAACAATGGAGTTTGGAAGTATTAGTTAATAAGTCTGTGTAATATAAAGATAGATCAACATTGAGCTGATATATAATTATTAATATGCAGACTGTCTAAGGACAGGTTCTAAAAGAAGACGTAAAATCTTCAAGAAGTTAGTGTCGCAACTTTGAGATCATAGTACTATTGCCAAATATTCTGATTGGTTATATACCGACAAGGGCACTCAACTGATGTCTCTATCATTGACTATGACGTGTATGAACTTTTAAAGGAAAGTCAGCCGTGGCAGCCCATAATCTCTTGGATCGCTACAATCGGGTGGACTATGATACATTAGTACTTCTACTTAATGAGACAGTATTTGTTCCACTGATCGTGCGCTTGATTGCATGTGGAAGAAAGTATTTTTACATTTCAGTGATTGGAGATCTGATCCGCGCTATATCTCCTAGGGGTTACCTCAAGGGTCGCCGTTATCATTTGCTTTCTTTTTAAAATATATGCACTGATATAGTAGCCAAATGAATAGTGTGGGGTCACACTATTGTTTTTAAGGACGGCATGCGTTTTGGTCACGTTCGTGGAGAATAGCAAGGCAATACATAGTGTTGTAGTAAGTATTGCCCCAGTATAAAGTTGACTAGTAATTGTTGTCTGAGTAGGCATTGGTGCAGTAAGAATTGTCTGTGAAGAGAGTGGTCTAGTAAGTATTGTCTGAGTTTACAGTGGTGCAGGAAGTATAGATTCAAAGAGAACAGTGGTCTAGTAAATAATGTCTGAGTTTACAGTGGTGCAGTAAGTATTGTCCTAGTAGACTGTGGTCTAGTAAGTATAGTCTGAGTGGAGAGTGGTGCAGTAAGAATTGTAAGTGTAGACAGTGTTCTAGTAAATATTGGCTGTGTAGAAATTGGTTGCACTAAGTATAGTCTGTTTAGACATTATCACGTAAACTAATCACAACAAGAAACCATGTACACCTCATTACGAAACGTAACAAAATACATTTATTTTCCAACTTTCTGTGTCTATATCCGTGATGCGAAGGTTACTTCGCTTTGTCATTTACCAATAAAAGAACGTTAGTGGACGTTGTGACGGTCTGTCGTAGTTACAGTAAGCTGTCTTATATGGTCTTTCAGTAGAAAACATGATTGTTGACCCAGGTGTTATTGAGTAGCAATTTTCGTGCCTTCTGATAACGGTATTTGATTATATATATCTGTTAGATTGTTCTCACGACTTGGCTGGGATATGGAGTAGTATCTTCATTAGTTTAGGTTTACAAATCTTGACATATAAAGTCAGCTATGAGTAACTGAACACTTTATGTCATTCAGTAGTGTAACCACACATTCATCTCATCACAACAAGTGGTTTCAATATAATCACATACAAAAAGTATCAATGCCCGTGCATCAATTAAAAGAAAAACCACAAGCATCTAATCACTCAACAAACATTGTCACATCATCACAAACACAACAAAACACATTTTCAGGTCATCATTCAAAAATCATGAAAAACTTGCAAGACAGGACAAATAGTCAAGTTATCGTGATCACAAGACTTGGATCTCGTGGATAGTTAGAATTGATTCTATTTAAGTCTTTATTAAAACTAGTTCTCAAATAGTCGTTCAAATTTATTTGTTCTGCGATTTTGTTTATTATATAACCGATATTATTTTTGAGACTTGAAGCATTCATATCAGAGAAATATGTTGACCTCCCAGGCAGACGTCCAAGGATTCAGGCAATCTTCTTTCATAATATTTGTGTTGACCTGCCTTGTGGTGTCTTTACATGTAGTTTTGTTAGTTTTAGGTTTAATGAACCTTCTAATGTTATCACGTATGTAAACATGTCTTAATACATCGTAACATGTCTTGGACGTTAAGGAATTGACCAGACAGTGAATAGAGAGCGACAGTGAGTGTTCGCAGTTCTTGGTATGGATTTTTGTAAGACTTGCAGATATTATAAAATGTTAACAAGTTGTATCTTTTCTAAAGTCTTGTATGGTACAGAAACATGGACATTTAATAAAAACAAACAGCGCCGAAAACTGAAGAAATTGAAATCTGGATCTATAAAAAAATAAGGGGAATTGAGTGGAAGGAGAAGTAAAAATAGAGATGGTCTGGAGAAGCTGAAACAAAAATGAAAAAAGGACTACGTTTCATAATTCGAACAAGACAACATTGTTTTGGGACACAGTAGTGTATAATAAAAGGTCATATTGGAATGGAATGTAGAAGGTGGATGTGGCACAGGAAAACAAGATTTAAGTGGATTAATAGCATCAACAGATGGATGTGAACCTATAATAACATGCACCATCAAGACAAGAGACAGTATAACATGACGCTCTTTAGCTCTTAAGTTGACCTCTACAACTGTTATGTTTCCTTGTGTTTCTAATCTTTGATCAATTCATCTTTGTCGTGGTCGGTCTTTGAGTCGTGTGTTCTTGCAACGTTTATTAAAGGCATGTTGTATTGTACTTTCGTCGTTTTGTTTTATCACAAAAGCATAATGTTGGTAGCCGAGCCAATTTATTTCGTGTTCCTTATGTATTCTATACCGAGCACTATACCTATCCTTTTAATCAGTTTCTTATTTCAAGTCGTATTTATATTTCATGACATTGGTTTAACCCATCCATTTAGTGTTTATTTGTGTTATTGTTCTTGAGTTCAAGTCTTACATTGGTACAGAGATTGTATTCCACAAAGCTGGAATGAAGATTGTATTGTAGAGTGCCCGTATGACCTCTAGTGTTATTTCCGTATTGGTTAATATAAGTCGTGATAGTTGTCCAATGACTTGGCAAGCCTTACTATATCTTGGGTCTATTTCTGCTGCTTGTGAATTGGCGTCTGTCAATAGGCGTTCTGGATATTTAAATTCCTCCAATTATTACTGTTGTCTGCTATTTGTCTTTAATTAGATTATTAAGTTTCTCTTTCGAGTTACAGTATGGGCAGGCGCCAGTAGTGGGTTGTGATAAATACTACAAGGTATGATGACAGCTTTACAAGGAAGGAATCCTTCCATGTATAGCTGTCACCATATTTTGGAGTGTTTATCATAATCTCCTTCCTTTTAAAGCTGTCAACATACTTTGAAGTGTTTACCAGAATCGCCTTCCTTGTAAAGCTGTCAACATACCATGGAGTGTTTATCACACCCCACTACTGGCTCCCTGCTACCAGCTTTACCGCAGCATTACAAATTATTTGCCTGCTCCCTACAGTATGGACAACCTGTGATATGTATAAGTACATATTCATATGCGTGTATAAATTACAAACACATTAATGTGAATGTTGACAATTCACTGATACGGATTTTGTTTAAGTCGTTAAGGGTTTGATTGTATGTGTGTGTGTGTGTGTGTGTGTGTGTGAGAGAGGGGATGGGTGGGAAGAAGATGTCTCTTCACGACAACAATGATGGAAGTAACAGGATATCGCTGGTAAACAGAGAGAACGATACATACATTTTGATTGCAACAAAAGTTGTCTGACATGGACAAATGTGGAACAGAGAGTTGGGTCTGGAAGGTCGTTATCGTCAACAGCAACACGCGCTGCATATGATTTATATTTATACCATTTATTATGATGTCGTTGAGGACGGGCAACCAATGGATCGGGCGGACATCATCGATGCCCTCCGAAATGAGGGAAGAGCACATGACTTCGACAAACACAGATCACACGTCACTTCTTCGGATGATGGAAATGGGAGTTAAGTTGGGCACAGCCAGAAATGAGACACTTAGTGGCCGTGTAAGAAGACTTATCAACCAACATAGAACTGGAGTCGTCAGTCGCTGGACACTGAGGGAATTGCTGAGGAGGGGATATGAGCACCAATGGACATGTTCGGAGTGCAATGATGATGACCCGCAAATAACTCAATAACTCAATAACCATTTATTAAACACGTTTGTATGGTTTATTACACACACAGTCGTTATCATATTTCTCTTCCATACAATAATACAGAACAAATCTTTCAATATATTAATTATTTATTTATTGTTGTGGTTTTCAAGACGCTATAAGAAACAATCTCGGGAGATTAGACATGGACATGCTGCTTTAGTTCCTGTCTCTGACTCCCTGTCGTCAATTTGGTTTTTAGTTTCTTGCAAAAATTGGTATCACAGCGTGTTGGTGATGTCGGTAACTGGTTTCGTCTTAATCTCCCGTCTTAAATCAGCTTAACGGTCCGACTCGGTCTGCATGAAACAAAAGAGAGGGAGAAAAACAGTAGGGAAATTACATTTCTAAATACATGTACTCGTATAACATGACTTTCTATTGACTGGGTTACTGTAGTTTGCTTTTTCTATGAGTTGAGTTATCGAGAGATGTAGCATGTTTTAGAGTTTTCTGTCCGTTTTCTCATTGGCCTGGTTAAAATATGAACATGAGTCTAATGCCACCTATCACACATGAATAGCATCGGCTGTAAAATTTAATTGACGCCCGTCAGCAATAGACTGTATTAAGTACTTTCTATATTGTCACTGCAACACGATTCACTTATGTCAGATGTCATGGGTGTAGGTAAAGAAGGAATTGAAGGTCAAATCTTCGAAAAATAAATCATAAGATTTTCACTTTCAAAACTTGACAGACGGTTGGTATCAAACAATCCTAATCTGTCAGCAGTTTGGACATATCTTAGACTCTTATCTTGAATATAAGGAATTAATAAAACACGAACAGCACAGGTCTACACTCTGTAATGAAACAATTATGCAATCATCCGTCTACAGCTAACATTCTTATCAATGACCAAACAAACAAACAAACAAATCTTGTTCTCAGAGGAAAGAGAGAAAGAAAGATGGGTAGACCATTGCAAAGAAATAAGTAAACTGTAACCATTAACCTATAGAAGACACATATGTAAATTTATAGCAAACCTCATTTTGGACGCTCCCACATTTTAGTGCAATTTATAAAGCTCTTGACAATTGCTAAAAATGTAATGATAGTGTACTATTTATAGTAGTGTGGTCATGATATATATGCTATTTATAGTAGTAATGTCATGATATAGTTGCTATTTTTAGTAGTATGGTATGATATATGTGCTATTTATAGTAATATGGTCATGTTGTATCTGCAATTTATTAGTGTGGTCATGATATATATATATATATATATATATATATATATATATATATATAATATGTATAGTAGTACAGCCATGATATATCTGATATTTATAGTAGTGTGGTCACGATATGTCTGCTATTTATAGTAGTGTGGTCACGATATGTCTGCTATTTATAGTAGTGTGGTCATGAAATATATTATATTTATAGTAGTATGGGGAACCGCGATAGATCAGTGATTAGTGAACTGGACTACACATGACAAGAGGTAGTGTTCGATCCCAACGGAAGGCTTTCGGGTTCACCCAGCTTGAAATGGGTACCAGATGTTTTTCTGGGAAAGTAAAGCGGCACGGGCATATTACCGACCACATTACCACAAATATCATGTGCTGAAGGTATGTAAAATGTATGGTCATTAATACCATATTCCCTATACGCCACATGACGTGATGGGTGCCCTTTACTTCTTGTTTTTTATAGTAGTATAAGCAGGCATTTGAAGGAATTGTTTTCAGGTACGGCTCCCTTTTGTTTAACAAATAAATAAACCTATTTGCATGCGAAAAGTCCCATTCAAAATGAGTTATAATTCGTAAAGAGGAATAAGCAGATTTAAGGGAATATTAATAGAATGTCCGTTTAACAAATATCTTTTAAGAAAGCATGCACAATAGAGAAATACATATTTATTAGTTTGTTTAGTAATATAAACATAATTACACAATTTGGGTGAATTTCCTTTATTTTAAAGAATAAATTACCCTGTTATTGTAATTCACATCAGTATGGTTTTAAAACTAAATAAAATAAAGTCTGAAAAAGGTTTCGTTTGCACTTTAGTTTTTTTCTGCTTAGGTCATTATTTACTTATTGTGTGTGTATACCAAATGTGTAGGACTGGCTGCTTTATCTGTATACAATGTTATAAGATGTTTGTATGGTAATTACAGTGTGAAAAATGAACTTTAATATGTAAAATAGAGCAGAAAACAACTATCGTGTAAGCAATTATTTGTTACTGGAACCCTGACGGATAATCCATTTGAATTTGAAACACAAATAACACTCCTACGATCATTTCCATAGACTTTGAAGCACAAGCAAATCACATGAATAATACATGTGACATTGGCATTACAAACTATTTACATTGACTATTGCCGTGCCACTTGAGGCTTTAGAGACATGTATAAATTCACGAGAAACAAATATTAAGTGCATGTCAACTTGTTCTCATTTTATTGACACTGATATCTATCAATGCACTTCTTTGGATGCAGGTGAGGCTGGTTTTGGCAACTTTCACAATAATAGGTGGTCCTAATCCATAGGTGGTCCTAATCCATAGGTGGTCCTAATCCATAGGTGGTCCTAATCCATAGGTGGTCCTAATCCATATGTGGTCCTAATCCATAGGTGGTCCTAATCCATATGTGGTCCTAATCCATAGGTGGTCCTAATCCATAGGTGGTCCTAATCCATAGGTGGTCCTAATCCATAGGTGGTCCTAATCCATATGTGGTCCTAATCCATAGGTGGTCCTAATCCATAGGTGGTCCTAATCCATAGGTGGTCCTAATCCATAGGTGGTCCTAATCCATATGTGGTCCTAATCCATAGGTGGTCCTAATCCATAGGTGGTCCTAATCCATAGGTGGTCCTAATCCATATGTGGTCCTAATCCATAGGTGGTCCTAATCCATAGGTGGTCCTAATCCATAGGTGGTCCTAATCCATAGGTGGTCCTAATCCTTCTACTCGAGGTACTCCAGACAACGCATATCTTTGTCTTATCTTCCTGATTTATTACGTGAGCCACTTTTAAGTTTGACAAAACCAAGTATTTTAATTCTTGTAGGATGGTTCCTCTATTAATTGAGACTTATAGGTCAGCAGTTGAATTGTTTTGTTGCTTTCCGGCTTGATCAGTGGAAATAAATTATACATATTGGGCTATGCGACCTGGAGCAACCAACAACAACAAATACGTTCTTCCCCCATTCATTGTCCTACTACTAGATGTGCCATACGTTGTGACACACTGATCAACACTATGGCACGCAATAAATACAATCAGTCACAGATGGCTTCTCCTCAACACTAGAGGGTGTTGTTATATAGACAGTCCCCGCCGCGCATTTGCTTAAGACAATGAAGCGGGGTTTGTTGGGTTTCTTATCACCGAACTAACATATACGATTTTCCGCTCCATGTCAAAAGAAACCATTTCATCTTCATTAATGACAGCTCAACTGATCCTGAAGTTATGTGAAGTCTTCATGATTTATATTGACTGTATCGGTATAACAGTGGCTCTTCTATAGAAGGTATCTCAATACTAGAAGGCTGGTATAATACCAGTCAGAATAATTATAATTGCCTCTCCCACACGACTCTTTTCACTTTGACTACATTATGAAACACTTTGGCCTCTTGCTGACAGCCTCTATCAACATATTGATTACAGTGTGTATTACTGTCACAATATATATATATATATATATATATATATATATATATATTGATCGCTACATATCCAACATTACGGTCAACTAGGACAAAGGATTTCACGTTGCATTTTTTTGGGTTTCGTCCCACTATACATGTTAGGTACCCGACTTCCATTCTAACCGATGGTCATGTTATCAAAAGCGAGCTCTTTGAAAGGACACGTTTACTAGAATTAAAGAAAGACACTGCATGAACAGTTTAATTTCATCTTTTTTCCCGCCGCATCCACGTGAAACATTGTGTGTTACCCTAAATGTTCTCGTGATATGCTCATGTGTTTGCATCTTGGATCTATGGCCCAGTAGTGGTATCAGAATGCGGTTCTAAAAGTACAAAATTAATTGGTCCTGAGATGTGTCACTGAAAAGTAAAACAGTTAAACTAAAGTAACATGGTATAAGGCATGTCATCATCATCATCATGAAGCGTGCCCGCTGAAGTAGGTGATCATGTCTCTCCACAAATTTCGATCTCGCAGTTATTTATCATTTCTGTTGTTGATTTTCTGCCAAGCTATTCTCTAAAGCTGCTTGGTATATTTTCTCTTTGCTTCCCTCTATCTCTTCGTCCCTCAATCTTCACAGTTGTTGCAATAGATTCCAGTTGTTCTTTTCTCATTACGTGGCCAAAAGTGATGATTGTTTCTTCCTAATACTGGAAATTAGTTCTCTTTTTTATTTGTCCTCTTTTAGAACGTCTCAACATTCTTCTATAAAACCACAATTTATACAGACTCCAGTGATTTTCTAGTCTGTTGTCCTATTGTCTATGATTCACATCCATATGTTAAGACCCCCTTTACATACCATTTAAGAACTATTTTTTCTTGTTTATATTGTCAAACATGGGTTGCATAGTATCTTCCTCAATTTTTTGGAAAGCTGCTTTTGCCTGACCCATTCTGCATCTCAAATTTTAGTAAATCTACCGTCTGAGTTTAACACAGTTCTCAAATATTTAAATTCATTTACATTCATTAAAATGCATGTTTTAAAATTTGTCCACTTATATTTATTGTGCACTGAGGTGATGTATTTTTTTTTATTGTACCATTCTCAGTCGTTTTGTTATTATGGCTGAGTCTTTTATTTTTGCTTTCTTTCACTATAATATCTAACATTTCCTGTAACTCATGTTCACACTTAGCGATTAAGACTGTATCATCAGCATACCTTAGATTATTTATATTATGACATCCGATTGTTATTCCAGGCATGCACAATATGGATCTTAAAATTATCTGAATTACATATTAAACAAATATGGTGACAGCACACAACCTTGCCTAACAACTTGCTTTATTTGTTGAAACATTTCAAATTGATTTCCAGTTCTTGTGACCGCTATTTGTTGACAGTACGTGTTCCTTATTATTCTTGGATCTTTGCTATCTACGTTTATACCGTCTAAAATGTCGATTATTTTTGTATGCATCACTTTGTCAAATGCATTTATATAATCTATGAAACATAGGTACATATATATATTTTTTTTTTCAATTATATGGCTCTTTCTACTAAAGATCTTATGGTGTATATGGCATTGCTCGTTCCTTTTCCTATATAAAGTATGTACCAATTTGTTAAACGTGACCCCCCTTCCCTTAACAACGTCCAATTATACGAAAAAGAAACATAATTACGAACTGTCACAAGTCTATGATCAGCATCCAAGACCAAACAAGCACATAAACATGCCTCCTGCCGTATATGTCCAACAAGATGTTGACAATTGTTTCCCTTTTAATTTGACTTGACAAATAGGTACATTAAACAATTTCGAATCGGTTTATTTCTTAAATTATTTGTTCTCTTTGTCGCCGTCTATTATCATTAGAAACGCAATTACTGATTGTTGCGCATATCGCAGACAGTACATTCATTTCCACAAGGTTGGTTATCCAGCATTCAAACGCTAATGACATGACTTTATATGTTAACTTGATTGACTGAAAGTTAAAACATTTCATGAACGTGCTTCAACAATTTCCATGTTTCGTTCCCTACAAACAAAACAAACCCATTTATAAATGTAATTATTTACCCGCTATAAATGGTTTATAACCTGAAATAAAAGATTGTAAGCTGCCATAGCTCAAGTACATGTCTCTCAACACCGCTCATCATATATTTCAGTTTCTTTTCCACCCGTATGCAGTACTTAACTCTAAAATGAGGTTGTTAGTAAAATCTAAGTGTTACGAAAGTACAATTTTATGAAAGTTGTTTTTTTTAATTGGCATATTTTACTTCATCGATATCTTTTCTTCAGTTTATCCATGCATTCTCTGTTTGTTACTTTTTGTGTTATTTGCATAATGTTATATAGTTTCAACATTTTGTTCTACATTTTTAATGCAGCATCTTGCAAACCACACAAATGACATACACTGTATGGTCAAGGGAAAAAAAAACCTCTTACTATCTTTAAAAATCGCGCACCTCCTAAGAAAAACATTATTTTATAAAATGTAAAATAAAACATATGTGTACGACTATGTTGCTAGAGATGTTATAATATGTTAAATTATAATCCACAACACATCACTACTGACACATCCTTAAGTGCTCTGATCTTCTACTCAAAATGTTCACCCAGCAGAGACACATTGTACTAGTTCGGTATTGATTGACAAATCCCCTCATTCGTCCAGAATATCGTTCTGTTCTGTCAACACCGGTCTTCATTCCCAGTTTGCAGTCTAGATGGCCATGTATTCGCACATCGGCCAAAGTCCTTTGCTCGACCCATCTCTCGTAGATTGTTAACGATATCTGCCCGATCCATGTCTGTCCTGACTGTCCAGCAACTAATATTGCCGAACCGCCCAGTCTGTCCGCTATGCCGTTGCCATCAACACCAGCATTACCCGGGACATACATGAAGGTGATAATGCATATCTTGGATCTCTGTATTGAACTCAACTATTGACGACGCATTTGGCTTGACTCTATTTAGCGGACTATGTTTATTGTTTCACTCAGCACACACACATGAGTAGACTCGTGAGTCTCCAATCAGAATCCATCGTCACTGCCATTATTCTCATCGTGAAACTATTGCTCGTCATTGAGTAGGTGGCGCTGTCCTTGTTAAAACTTCTGGCCATTGGGTTGAACAGTGGATGCCTAAGTACTGTGCTGATGACGTAGCACAGAACCATCTGTGTAGACTAGCATGTCCATATCTCTGCAGTTTTTTTTTAAATGAGGGCATTCACTTTTGCGTTAACTACAATCGAATATTGTTCCCTGCATCCTGTTTAAAGTGGCAATGGTAGACAATATGGTTGTACGTTCCGATAATTGGAGGTCATAATATAAATAATCTAAGGTATGCTGATGATACAGTCTTAATCGCTAAGAGTGAAAATGAGTTACAAGAAATGTTGGGCATTATAGTGAAGGAAAGCAAAAAAGAAAGGACTCAGCCTTAATAGCAACAAAACTGAGGTAATGGTAATAACAAAGAAAAAGTCATCACCTCAGTGCAAAATAAAGACAAGTGAAACAATATTAAAACATGTAAATGAATTTCTCTCTCTCTCTCTCTCTGCGATTAGGACTCAATCAGAGCAGGATTCCAGACTCCCACATGAAGTCAGCTGTCAGGTTAAGTGTGTTGATCGCCCACACAGACAGAAAATCACATTTAGAGTCTGCCAGATTCACTCTGACTGAACACCAGTTAATGCGTTGCACTGTGTTCTGCGCCAGTGGCCCAGTGCATCCGATTTCAGCCAGCATTTTATTCAGGTTCGCTTTCCTTAGCCTTTGATTGTCCCCAATCTTCCTGCAAGGCAGCAGATTGTCTTTTCTGTAGGGGGATTCTGCCCTTAGATGGTCTGACCTCCCAGGTTTACGAGCACCATCCGCCCGAGTCACTAGAGGTGACTAACACAATCATGCACTCACAAAAATACGAGACATGACTAACACCGACACACATCAAGATATATGACACATGCCTAACATAGACATACACATAAAGATATAAGATATGACTAACATAGGCGTGCACACACAAAGATATGAGATGTGACTTACATAGCCATGCACACACAAGGATATAAGATGTGTCAAACACAGACATACACACACAAAGATATGAGATATGACTAACTTAAACATGCACACAAAGATATGAGATATCTATAACCCAGACATGCACACACAACTTTGTTAACCTCAGACGGAAGATGTACAAAAGAGGTGAGATGCAGAATGGCTCAGGCAAAAGCAGCTTTCGAAAAAATGAGGAAGATACGATGCAATCCATTTTTGACAATATAAACAAGAAAAATAGTTCTTAAATGTTATGTAGAGCCAGTCTTAACATATGCATGAGAATCATGGACAATAGGACAACAGACAACAAAATCACTGGAGTCTGTAGAAATCTGGTTTTACAGAAGAATATTGAGCGTACCATGGGCAGCTAAGAAGAGTAATAAAAATGTTATTAGAGAGGTTAAAGCAAAAAGAGAGCTAATTTCCAATGTTAGAAAGAGACAATCATTATTTTTTGGCCATGTAATGAGAAGAAAACAACTGGAAAATATTCTAGCAACATTGAGGGATGAAGAGATAGAAGGAAACAAACAGACAGCTTAAGAGAATGGCTTGGCAGAAGGTCAACAACAGAAATTATAAATAGCTGCCGAGATCGAAAATTGTGGAGATCCATGATCACCTACGCCAGTAGGCACGGTACTTGATGATGATGATGACGTTCCGATGTAGTAGGCATCCATTCTACCCCCATTCTAATATCAATATACATTTCTCAGATCGATCAATTTGACAATATCTTCAGCTCCGTCTATCCACGATCTACCTCTCCTTCATCTATCGTTCTTATCTTCATATATTTTTCAACTTTCAATAATAAACTTCTAACCAAAAATCGTTGCTAGATATAACGATCACTAATATCTCTTACGGAGTTAAGTAGCTAGGGACATAAGTCAAGGTAGACAAGGACAGTATCTGCCGCTACGACAGGAACAACTTGAAACTTATGCAGAATCTAGAGACATATATTACTACATTCCAAAAACAAGCATCATGTTTCCATTGCTACACGTTAGATCATAATCACCACCATCATCATCATTAAGCACCATGCCTGTTAGCGCCAGTGATCATCGTGTCACGTATCACACATTTCTACATATACAGCGCTAAATCTTATCAATTCTGTTGTTGTGACGTTTTACCAAAACATTCTCTTAAAGTATTGTATCTTTTCACTCTCTCTCTCTCTCTCTCTCTCTCTCTCTCTCTCTCTCCCTCATGCATTCTCCTTCTCCTTAAATGCTTCCGGTTGTCACATTTTATTACAATTCCCTCTCACTTCGGTAGCCAAACGTAATGAATATTTTATAATAGCCAACATACAGTAATCATTCGATATGATCGTTAATAAAGAAATGGCATAATTATTTTTGTCTACATCAAGAAAATATCTTAATGGTCACTATATTTTAAAGACGCACACACGTTAAATCATTTTCTTTTTTTTTTTGCTTTTATAAAAAAATGATTTTACCATCTCTGCACCTTTCACAATCTAAAAAAAAAGACATGAAATGTTTGTTTAGAAAGCATGTTCTCAGTACAGTCGTGTCCTTATATTTACAGTTTCAACAAAAAGATAAACATTATTCATGTTTATGTCGAGCTGTTTAATAAAGTCGCAATTGATTCTACTTGGCAAGTTATTTTGTAAATGTTCTTGTCATTTCCTCATGCACTACCACCGCTGGTTGATGATACGAAGACGGTTTGAAATCGTGTTTCTCCAACGCTGTAACTAAGACACATCAGGATATGTTGCTTAGTTGGTCGTGTAACGTAATGCACAGTCCCTCGTCTCTAGGTGTTGTGTCGAGGACTGTGGGTTTGAACCTGCCTCTATTGTTTTTTGTTTCTTCCTCTTTTTTGGATTTTAATTTTTTGTTTCTGATTGCTGTAAACAAACCTCTCCCTCTGAAAATACAACACCTCTCCGAGAGAAGTGTCACCGATGTGGTATTAATCTCTAACAAAGTAACTATTTGGACATTTAACGGTGATCGTACGTGACACATGCGCGTAACAGATCTTAGAGGCAACAGCAGCCAGAGTTGGTTTGTCAGGAACTTCTGGCGCGATTTGAACACGAAGGTGATTCCTCTCTTCGCTGTTTTGTCACTGCCGACGAGACTTGAGCATATAAGTATGGCTCAGACAGAAGCGCTAGTCTACGGAGTACACTTACAAGCTTTCACCTACCTCAAAAACATCAAAGTCATCGTCTCGGTGGTGTAAGTGATGATGCTTATCTTTTGAGACTGTCAGAGCGTAGTTCACAATCAATATTTGAAAAACTGCAGTACCTTAACACTGATCGCCATGTGACAACGTTGTAGGAACTCACAACTGCCGATTGGAGCAGCGCGTTAATTCTTCAGCACTGCAATGCTAGCCCACACACAAGTCGAGAAACTTGTGTTTCTGTTTGATAGCATGTTTATTTAGCTTCATTCCGAAATCTGCATGTGTTATCATACGTGTCAAGCCCATCTTCACTATGAGAATACAACTGTCTGGCCTATCACTTTGTAACCATATGAATGTGTGACACAAAAGAAATGTATAATTTGAATAAAGCATTCTAAAACTTTAATTAATAATTTCATATGTTCTAATGTTATGCTGGGAAAAACAGTGTTACTTTAGGCATCGGAGACTATTATTTCTGGCTTTCTACCGGGTATTTAAAAAAAAAAAGTCTTTTGTCGCCACGTATGTTTAGTGGAATCTACTGCACTTAAATGTTTGTAATTGCTTATGAAGGTCACAAACTGTAATTGACTAAGTATTTTATGTATATTTTTCTCATGGGAGGAAAATTGGTGGTCTACTTGGACAGAGCACATAAACAACCATGCAAATGAATGAGATTAAATACAATAATAGCAGAGAACTTTGCTAAGAGTCATAGCGGGATTTAGACAAGGATACATTGTGTTACTATTCACTTTACCTTATGGTTATGGGCTGGATCATGCGAATGCTTGTTGGCGACAGGCAAAGAGGAATTGAATGGATCTTACCTTACGTCCTAAAGATACTGACTTTACATATGATGTTGGTTTATTTACCAAATGGAACCAAGTCATACAAGAGAAACCAGATAGAGTAGATCAGTTTCCTAACACAGTAGGACTGGACATAAATGAAGAGAAAACTAAGATTGGGAGGATAAATGCAATGGATCACTTTAAATACATGAGAAGCTATATTTAATTAAATACGGGGATTGATAACTAGATCTCTGCCAGTGTAGACATGTCAGCACAGACATTCAATAAACTTAGAAACGTTTGGGTTTCAACTAGTCTGTATCTTAGCACCAAGCTTAGAATGTACATGGCAAATGTGCGATCCCTACTCTCTTGAACAGCTGAAACGTGGTGAATGAATAATAAGACATACAATCAACTTAAGATGCTGTCTTAAGATCATTATAAATATACTTTAGGATCAACACATTTAATTAATAAAATCACCGGAGTATCAGGCATTAACAACATCAATCAAGAAGTGAAAAGAAGACGTTGAGAATGACTAGGCTACGGTCTACGAATTGAACGAACCAGGCACACGCTACTAACATTAACATGGAAACCACCTGGCAAACGAAAAAGAGGCAGACCCTTGGGGACATGACGACGAACCATACATGATGAATTGAAAGTGTGGCAGGACCAAACGAGAGCTGTCCTTGCTTGCTTCAGATCGAATTGTGTAGAGATCTTTTGTGCGTGCTGTATGCTCTGATTGGAGTTCAGAGCATTGCGAAGGGGAAATGCACTGAACGCTCTCATACTCATGTACATAGTTGTGTGAATCTAATTATATCTGATCCATATATTCAGACACAGCTTAAATCAACATAAAGTTACATGCGCATCATCACAATGTGATAGAAAATAAATAAAGGCTTCACTCATGGTATGTGTGACTCCCTACTCGACAGGCCAGGATACACATATTAGTTTATTTGTATAGGCACTGCGAAGAGTGGGAGGGGGTGGGGGGTAGGGTCTGTACCGTTCTGATTCACCGATCCACAAGCCATCAGCTATGTACCGTTAAAGCTTTCAACTCTGCTGCTGTCAGGCGTCCAGCCGGGATGTTATTGTTATGTAGTTTAAAATCATAATTTTAAATTGTTTCTGACCATGAAATTATCCATTTATTGTATGATCATACACAACCACGCCTGTGCTCTGCCTGCACCCGAAAGGGGAGTAAAGTACAGTGCCGCTGTTCTCTACCAGGCATGTTCGTATTTTCATTTCTCCTAAATTTGATCAACTAAGCAAGGAAGCAATAATAATAGGCATCAAGCCCTTAACAAATGGCAAAGTCTAAGGACCAGATGAAATTCATTCAGATGTCATCAACGCAGATATTAACACCTCTACTAAGATGATACATAATCTACTACATCAAATTTGGAAGAGGGAAGAAATACCTAAAGACTGGAATGAAGGTCATATGATCCAACTACCAATGAAAGGAAGTTTACAGGAGTGCGCAAATTATAGAGGAATTATTCTACTATCAGAGCCAGGAAAAATATTAGGTAGAATCATTGTGGAGAGACTAAAAGAGGCCATAGAGAAACATGTAAGAGTTAAACAAGCCGGTTTTAGGAAGAACAAATCACGTGTTACACGTCCCTAGTATAATAGGTGAACAAAGTTTAGAACTACAGTCCCCACTGAATATTGGATTCATAGATTACGAAAAGGCATTTGATAGTTTTGACAGAAGAATGCTTTGGAAGTTGCTGAGTCATTACATAATACCTATAAAGTATATTAATCCGACAAGAATAATGTATTAAGGAACGAAATGTAGTGTGGTGGATGAAGGGCAGTTTACAGAAGTACTTGAAATAAGAACATGGGTAAGGCAGCAATGCCTTGTATCTCCATTTTTCTTTCTAATTAAGAGTTAAAAAAAAAAAAGTAAAGTACCCCCGTCAAGCCAGGCGGCGTATAAGGAACAAGGTGTTAGTGACCTTACATTTTACAGACTTCCGTCACATGATGCTTGGGGTCATGTGTAGGTATTGCGCCCGTGCCGCTTTACTTTCCCAGAAAAAAATCAGGTACCCATTTAAGTTTGGGTGAACCCGGAAGCTGTCGGTTGGGATCGAACCCTACCCCTTGTACTTTGTAGTCAAATTTACTAACAACTGAGCTATTGCGACTTCCAGATTGGATTAGAAAAATAACTCAAAACGACATAAATGAAATCCAGTGGCCACTGACCGTGCAACGTAATAATTTATACTTTTCTAATGACATAGCTCTCCTATCTCATAAACATCAACAGATGCAAGATAAAATGAGCATAATACATGAGGGATCACAGCAATTGGGATTGAAAATAAATGAAGATAAGACCAACATTATTCTAATTAATGTAGTTGGCAATAATCAAATAAAATTAGGAGAAATACTTCTTTTAGACGTACAGTCTTACGTATTTCTTGGCAGTAATATCGACAAAGAGGGAGGTACAGAGAATGATGCTAACATCATCATCATCAAGTACCGGGCCTGCTAGAGTAGTTGCTCATGTCTGTCCACAACTTTCGATCTCGACAGTTATTTATCCTTTCTATTGTTTACTTTCTAGCTCTCTTTTTGCTTTGACCTCTCTCATTACATTTTCATTACTCTTCTTAGCTGTTCATGGTATTCTTAACATTGTTCTGTAAAATCACATTTCAACAAACCCCATTGATTTTCTTGTCTGTTTTCCTATAGTCCGTGATTCACATCCATATGTTAAGACTGTATCTACATAACATTTAAGAACTCTTTTTTTCTTGTTTCTATTGTCAAAAATGGATTGCATAATATCTTCTTCATTTGTTGGATACCAACATAATGATATCAAAAGTGAGAGGTGCATTCGTTGCAGTGGGAAACGTACGGAAGTCCAAACAAATTAGGTTAAATTCACAAATTAAAATTGTCAACGTCAATGTTAAGTCAATCGTATTTTATGGATCTGAACATGAAGAACAACAAAAATGACGACCATGAAGCTCCATACATTCATTAATGGATGCTTACGTAGAATAAAAAAAAAATTGGAAATGGCAGGACAAAATCACTAACAAAGAAGTAATGAAATTTACCAGTCAAATACCAGTGGCTAAAGGGATACAGCGAAGGCGATGGCGCTGGATAGGACATACACTGCGGAATCCCTTGAGAGTATTACACAACATGCCCTTTTTATGAATCCACAGGGAAAAAGGACAAGAAGGAAGACTAAAGTATTCTTCGAGAAGACAGATGGAAGCAGAGATGAAGATGATGGGGAAGACATAGATTGATCTTAAAAGAATGACAAGAAACAGAAGTAAAGTTATTGTTGAAGACCTATGCTCCACAGAGAGTTGAACGGTAGAAGAGAAGAAGAAACAACCCAAAAAGTCAAAATATAAAAAAAAACAAATAATTTGTTGATGTAAAATTAAAACGCAGTACCATTGTTTATGCACAAAAACCAATGAATCCTTATTAGCATTCACGACAATCATAGATTATATTACTTACACCTGCCATATAGCTAAAGAAGAAGTTACTCTAAAAAGACAAAGAGAGTATCATTCTTAATGTATAGTTTAAGCCCATCTATTTTATTAATAATTAAATGCTAACTGTCTACTCATGCAGATAAGAGTTGGCAATATCATTTTTGAACCGATGTTTATTATTCCAATTAAATATGGCAACTATAACTTATTTGTTTATGGTCCATATCTATCCAGATTTTTATTTTGCATTAATCTTTTGGAGAAGATTACAGCACAAGCTATGTCTCAAATTCGTTTGTGTCAGTTTAACTTTCCCTGTCGTCTTCTTCTGTCATATTATTAGTTTCTTAGTTTCTCTTTATTCTTCTGTCATATTATTAGTTTCTTAGTTTCTCTTCTTCTTCTGTCATATTATTAGTTTCTTAGTTTCTCTTCCTCTTCTGTCATATTATTAGTTTCTTAGTTTCTCTTCTTCTTCTGTCATATTATTAGTTTCTTAGTTTCTCTTCTTCTCTGTCATATTATTAGTTTCTTAGTTTCTCTTCTTCCTCTTTGTTATCATAACGTTGTCATAAAATGTATATTGTCAGGTCCGTGTTTGTGAGATAGAGTCTGTGAACACTTCTATAATATTAAATGTGGTTCCGTCACTTTATTCACCTCCCACTTGATATCTCCAGGCCAAGATACCTCTGAAGATGTTCAGGTTACTCTTGTGCTCCTTCGATACCTACAGCCGTTTTGCTTTGGGGAACCGACTCATAGCCTGTTGTTGTCACTCTCCATCCGAGAGGGTTAATCTATTTTCACACTTACCTTTAATCATTGAACCTCCTCTTCCACTCTCGTATCTCCTACACCTCTTCCTTCTAGCCACCCCTGTTTTATCTTTTTTTTCCCTTTCTTTTTCCTTTGGGACCCCTATTTTCATCCATCCTTTCACCATTTTCACTAAGTTGAATTTTTTTTTTACTCTCGAGATCCTACTTGCCCTATTGACTATTCTTCTTGTGACCAACTGGCACAATTGGTCCTAGCTACACTTCCTCTTCCGGTAATTCAGACTACAGAAGCCTATATACATGTTCACATAAGTACTTGTCTTTTGTGCGTGTGTGTTTGTGTATATATTTGTTATTGTGTACACGATAAAGCCTTTCAACAAAACGCCGTGGTATGTCTCGTCTCTCTTTATGTTTGTTGCTTAGTACAAACTTATTTTTATTTTAGATTTCCCCTTTTTTCCCATAACACCGAGGATGGTAAGGTCACCGCTGAAAGACTGTGTCAATCGTCTCCATTTTTCTATATGTTCAGCTATACTATCATCATCCTCTTCATAATTATTATTATCATCATTATCCGCATCATCATCAACAACACCATCATCATTAAGTATCATATCTGCTGGCGTAGGTTATCATCCCTCTCAACAACTCTCGATCTCGAAAGTTATTTATTATTTATGCTATGACCTTCCACAAGACATTTCCCTTACGCTGCCTGGTATCTTTTCTCTTTGTTACCCTCTAGCTCTTCGCCCCTGAATTTTTCCAGTTGTAATATATATAATATCTGCCAGCTTTTCCAATCTCATTTGATGGCCAAAAAATAATGATTTTTTCCTCCTAAAATTACAAATTAGCTTCCATATATGTTTTAGCCTATTCTACAATGTTGTCATTACTCATCTAAGCTGCCCGTGGTTTTCCCAACATGTTTCTCTGTAAAACCACAATTGTACAGTCTCCAGTGATTGTTGTTATATGTTGTCATATTGTCCATGATTCACTTCCATATGCGAATATATTAGTTGTACATATAATTTAATAACTCGTTTTCTTGTTTCTATTGTCATAAATGGATGTCACAGTAACTTTTTAAATTATTTGGAAATCCGGTTTTGACTGAGCCATTTCATCTCACCTCTGCTGTTCATGTAATATATGAGGTTAACTTTTCTTTCCAGATAGTTAAATGCATCTTCTTGTTTTAATATTGTTCCAGTTGTTTTTATTGTGCATTGCGGTGATGTCTCGTTCTCTGTGATTTTGCTATTGGTGCTGAGTTTCTTCACTATGATGTCTAATATTCATTGCAACTCATTGTCACTGTTAGCGATTAAAAAAACTGTATCATCAGCATATTTTATGAAATACGTTGGTATATTGTATAACTCATATGTGTAAATATGTTGTCATCTCATCATTATATGACTCTGTCTACTAAAATCATAATATGAGACTGTTAAGTCGAGGTGTGCCCACACTTTAATGTTATCGTCCCATTTCTTTCTCTCTCTCTCTCTACCTCTACCTCTCTCCCTTTCCACAGCTCCTAGAAGAAGCAGTTCCTTTGCTAGGTCAGACAATCAACATAACGTAACCGAATCATTTCATTTTGCGCTTCTACACATAATTGAACAAATCATAATGTACTGATTGCTTGTGTTATGCCTTTGCTAACGTTTTCAGCTACGATTGGACTTAAACAGGACATGCCCAAATTCATGCGATAATTTTCCATCTCCATAACTTGTACTTTTGTATTTTTCTAGTTGAATTTTTCAGCAGTTTTGTTCTATGTACCTTCAATTTCACCACTTACCTTATTATTTTATTTGAGTTGGTCAGTCATTAGGAAACCGTTAATTCATTCGTGCTTAATAGAATGTATCCTTCCTGACACAATAACTCACGGATTCAAAAATTCACAACCTCACAGATTCAGTGAATAAATCAACGACTCATTATATGACATATTCATTCCCCCATCAATTCAATCACTCACTGAATCTTATATTGTCTGAATCACATACTCTTGCATTTACTCACTCACTCACTAACTCACTCACTCGCTCCCTCACTCACTCACTCACTCACTCACTCACTCACTCACTCACTCACTCACTCACTCACTCATTCGCCATGGCTTTCATTCTTTGAATTACAAAGTCTATGTATTATGCAAGTTTGCTCATTCAGTATTTTTCATCAAATAGCTACATTTCTCATCCGTGGTTTACCATAAGCATCGAGGGTTTGTCGAGGTTTTTTATGTTTAAGCGAATCTTTCTTTATCTTGGACACTACGTTTGTGGGATAACAGAAAGCTGTTTCCTTCGTTAAACTAACTATATTATATTTTCGTCAGCTGCTGTATGCAACAGACAACGTTATTTGCGACTGTCTTGTTATCTTGCAGACGTGCTTTGGCGAGACTATGAGAGGGCACTCTAGAATAGGCCTGCTTTTTGGACGAGCATCTTCCAGTCTAACCCTTTCAATGAGATACCCTGAGATGACAAACATTCTACTGAATATAAACTAATCTATTATGGAGGCACTAGGCTCCAGCGATGGGTTTGCATTCAGTTAGATCCAGAGTGAGTAAGAACCGTGTAAATCGTCAGGGTAATATACCAACTAGGCAATGTTGCCTAAATGAAACGTAATATTAATTGTATTAATAGCATACACGTTTATGCATCATTAGCATACAATAAAGAGGAAAACACCAAACGTTGTTGTAGATATCCACGCATTACGGTACCTAGGATTGCGGTTTACTTAAAGCTTTGCTTTCATCTAACACATAGCTCAAGTGATAATGAAAGCCAAATAGGAGGGCTCTCAGAAGTAAGGCCGTAAGCTATGTCAACCTTCTTGTCCACCTATACAAGGACTGGTGATTGATATTGATGGCTATGTACTTAGTTCTAACTTTCAGCCATGCGCAGAGTGACTGACACCAAACATACAATGAGGCCATGAACATAATACTTGGATGTAGGAACGCCATATGCAGGGTGATGCGGCATCACTTCGATTATCCCACAATCGAGGGCAGAATACTAATGTCATGAGCACGTGCCTCTCCCCGCAGTCGGTGATGATGTACAGCATCCACAACACAACGAGTTTGCTACGAAAAGGGACAGCAGGCACAAACAGGAGTCGAAGTCCTAATGTTGCAAGGCATTTTATTCAACGTCTCATTGGCACCTTCTGAGACGCAGCCGACACACGGTATTGTATCGACTTAATCGTTCAGTTGAGCCCACAAGCTGCGGAGAGATACACCGACCAAACCAGACTTCGGTATCAAATTGCATGAGCTCTCTCCATAACCTCCACACAGAAACTCACAAGTGGCATTACTTAGCTGCCTATACAGTTATTCAATGAGAACCATATCACTGCTTTCTGCATAAGGTAGACAAATATCACAACTTGTTTATATACGATAAAGCTATGTCTGAAGTTCACCTGCAACACAATGCCTGCCTCTGTTCTGGCAATACAATAAAGCATTATTAGAGTAAAATAAAATCCTGCTATATCCCTGTCAGCATCTTTCAGGTCAATTCCTGGAGCTCGGATGTCAATACCTACTTAAAATGACTCGTAGACATATTGCACAAAGCGGCTTCTCTATGTTTAGGCAGCACTCTCAGAGTAGGTGGAATGATATGTTGCATTACTAACTAGTAGGCTATTTTCCAGACAATTATCTCTTTCAGAGCCTTGCCCACCGTGTTCTTCATGATGTACCCTGATAGTCTTGGATTTCAGCAAATTCTCCTGAATTACATTCTATACAAAACGGATTAAACAAAGGAGTATGCTTTTAGTCTACTTATGGTAGTAACACAGGGCAAAATTTCAACACTTTTAGTCTCCTTGTGGTAGTAACACAAGGACAACATTTCAACACTTTTAATCTCCTTGTGGTAGTAACACAAGGGCAACATATCAACACTTTTAGTCTCCTTGTGGTAGTAACAGAAGGGCACCATTTCAACACTTTTAATCTCCTTGTGGTAGTAACACAAGGGCAACATATCAACACTTGTAGTCTCCTTGTGGTAGTAACACAAGGAAAAATTAAAAAATATATAAAAAAATGGTATGTTAAAAGCTTTACGTAATAAGTGGACGACACAGACTAAACGACGTTTCAGCCCAATAGGCCTTCAGCAGGAACAAACAAGAAAAACGCACACACAAAACTAATAACGAAACATCTAAAACAAAAATAATCGAAATATGTCTCTATCCTGTGGTCACAATGAAAAGGAAATGGTAACAAAAGTGGGACTGTCGTGAATGTGCAAAAATGTGCAGAAATGTGCGCAAATGCACACAGAACCAGAAGAGTTCACACAGGGGTCAGTGTGCAAACACAAAGGAGAAAGAATAGTAACACAAGGGCAAAATATCAACATTTTAAATCTCCTTGTGGTAGTAACACAAGGGCAACATTTCAACACATGTTTTCATGACCAAGAGGTTGTAGACTTCATCACAAAAACTCGCCAGTTATGGAATGTTTGAGCACATAATGAACATTTGTGACAGACATCCTTATATAGTGACACAACTCATGAAGGGGTGGCCAAGAAGGTAATCATTTCATGTGGACATTCATATCATTTCACTAGCATGTTACTTACAGCCCCTAAGAACAAACTACCCTGAAAAGCGATGAGAGTGGTAGATGTATACTTTAATAGCATATTGATGTATTACTGTTAGCAATCCATCAACAAAAGATGATCTAATATAATTACTGGTTTAATGCACTAAAAATATACTATAATGAATACGTTAATTCTGTTTAAAAAATGACGTCAGTCTGAATTATAAATAAGAAACAAAAAAATTAACGTCCGTTATAACGTAATTTGACGTTTGGGAATGTGTCGTGTGTGCTTGTGTTTCTTTATATTATCGACTCAATAGTATAACGATAGTAATAATAAAGTCAGTGGTTGATGGCACTCGACACATTTAACACTATCAGTTAATTCTTCCTCTGCTTTTTGCCTAGAAAAAAATCTACCTGAATAGTTGTTGCAAATGTATTATGATAACACGTAGGAGTACAATTGTCCACCAATCCAAGTAAACAAACAAGGAAACAAACTAGAATAGTTTATGAAGAATTGCTGCTAACATATACATGCATTACAATTTATTGTTCTACAAATAAATACCGATCGATAAAGTGAATTTAAGAAATTAGCGAAAGTGCAACAATGGTTACAATATGACATTTCTATGAAGTGAACATAGATTCGAACTCTATGTGGCGCTCTACAGTCGACCCAGCTGTAAACTCTAGCTCTGACTGTTCAAAGAAGATAGCGATCACTCAGCGGGAAAATACATGAACACAATATGCGAACTAGCACATTTACATTTTATATTACTTTCGTTAGATGTTAAATATGTATTGGTCATTACACTTACTTCTTGTCACCTTTTAGAGATGAATTCCTTTCGTTACTTGTAGATTCTATAGTTAATGTTTGCATGAGATGTTATCATGTTGTGATTGTGCTGTCATGTTTATCAATAAGTAATCCCAGCTCAGTGCTACACTTCTCTATACATTTCGATGTGCATACATTATGACCACGGGTAGCATGACGACGGAGGTGATGGCAGTGACCACGGCATTCATCTGGCTAGAGTCACAAGACTACACCCACGACTATATAGTGAGTAATTCGATGAGCACGATACGAAAAGTGGAGACGGGATCTGTACGTAGGCAATGGGTAGAGTCATTGCAGAAGATCAAAATATATAAGTTCACCTCTGTCTACGTCCCAGGACATTCTGTGAGTGCGGGGAAATGAAAGAGCGGACTGGTTGGCTAGCTGCATTATTCTTGAGGACGGTCAACCATTGGATCGGCCGGACATCATCAATATGCCCTACGGGACATTGGAAGGACACATGACTTTGATAACCATGAGTCCAAGTCACTCCTTCGAATGAGTTATTGAGTTATTGAGTCATTTGCGGATCATCATCATTGCACTCCGAACATGTCCATAGGTGCTCAGATCCCCTCCTCAGCAATTCCCTCAGTGTCCAGCGACTGACGACTCCAGTTCTATGTTGGTTGATAAGTCTTCTTACACGGCCACCAAGTTTCTCATTTCTGGCCGTGCCCATCTTAACTCCCATTTCCATCATCCGAAGAAGTGACGTTGATCTGTGTTTGTCGAAGTCCTGTGCTCTTCCAACATCTCGAAGGGCATTGATGATGTCCGCCCGATCCATCGGTTGCCCGTCCTCAACGACAGCGCAGCTAGCCAACCTGTCCGCTCTCTCATTTCCCCGTACTCCCGCATGTCCAGGGACATAGACAAAGGTGACATTACGTATTTTGGATTTCTGCAACGACTCTACCCATTGCATGCGTACATAGCCCGCCTCCACTTTTTTTATCATGCTCATCGAATCACTCAGTATACATGCGTGGATGTAGTCTTGTGACTCTAACCATTTGAATGCCTTGGTCACTGCCATCACCTCCATTGTCATGCTACTCGTGGTCATGGCGTATGCACCACTGTCTTCCTTGGCTATTCTGCCTGCTGAGCGTGCTGTAAATGCCCATGCACTTCTTTCGTGTCGTCTTACAGATCCGTCTGTATAGATGACTGCATCTTTCTCATCGGTATTATCGCAGATGAGACCTTTGACCTCAGCATTAACCACGACCGGGTTCTGTTCCCTACTTTTCCTGTCGAGTGTGACAATACATGAGAAAGTTCCCTTGAATGACGTAGGCACCGGTATCCACTCCTCACCAACGCTGATATTGGTAAGCCCACAGACCTGTTTGATGACATCTTCTGCCCGGCCCACCCATGATTTGCCTCTTTTTAGCCTGGTACCTTTCTCTGTGTTGAGCACGTGGTGCAATGGATGCTCTGTATCTGTACTAATCTTCAGGTATGCTCGTGCTCTCCAGATCTTAATTCTGTCATCCATGGTTGGAAAGTCAAGAAGATACCTCATTGATACACAGGGAGTGTCCCTCGTACATCCCAGGATAATGCGCATGGCTTCATTTTGTATTTTCTCCAGCCTATCAATTTGAGTCGTACTGACAGTAAGAATGGCCAGGGCATACTCGATTGGTGCGAGGACTAATCCCTGGAACAGAAGAATAAGTAGCCTCTGCTCGATGTTGGCAGCTGCCAACATCGTTTTGCAAGAAACTCTTCTTGCTGACAGGACAGTAAGTACTCCTGGCTTTCATTGTTTTTACAATAGACGACACCTTGGGCAGGCCATCCTTGTGCGCAACAATATGGTGGCAGCTGAGGTTGATATGTCTGTGTGGAACAATGCAGAATTGCAGGTACATGCGGTTAGGGTGCAGACCCCAGTTCATTTCGTGATTGTTAATGTGTATGCCTGTAATGGGAAGGTGAACACACAACAATGGCAGAATCTCTTCGAATTCGATGAAGAGAATGTCATTTTCTGCGGAGACTTTAATGCTAGAGGAAACCAGTGGGGTAACGTCATAACCAACAAGCAGGGAGAAGACCTAGAGAACGCACTGGTATCGGCCGATTTAGTGTGCTTGAATGATGGAAGGACAACAAGAATGGCCACTCGAACAGGGGACTCTGATAGTGTCATAGACCTGGCACTGGTGTCTTCCACCTTTGCACCGGTTTGCAGGTGGAATGCACTGGGGTTCCACGGAAGTGATCACTATCCATGTGTCCTCCTAATTGAGAAAGGCGGAAATAAAAGCCAGAGAAGAAAGCTCCACACATTCAACTACGAGAAAACAGACCATGACGTCATTAGCAAAATCAGACATAGGAAACGGAGCGCCCCTCGTAGGAGGCAGGAGAGATGGACGCAGCGACCCTGGTGGAATGTAGATGTCGAGGAAGCTTGGCGGAGCAAGAGACAAACGGTCAAGACATGGCAGAAAGCCAGAAGGTATGGTAGAACACAACCTGAGCTCTTGAAGCGTCTGAAAGTAGAGGTCGACCAAAAAATGATGCACTTTAAACTATGCGCTAAGCAGGCTAAGGATGCCAAATGGGATGACTTCTGTAAAAAAGTGTGCTCGGAAAAATCGCTCGCCACATTCTGGCGCCTTCATCAGTGCATGAATGGCACACCACGACACAGAGGTATACCAGACTTTCAGAGCACAGGCCAGATATGGCACAAATCTGATGAGAGCAAAGGGAAGGCCCTGCTTGCCCGCTACATTGAGCAGACGGACCAAAGAAATGAGGCTGTAAGAATGAGGATACGGGGATCTTTGTCAAATTTGTGTAAGGATGTAGGGCTGGAAGAAGATCTCACAATCACAACCGATACCATTCGCACGACACTTAAAAGGTCACACAACACTGCTCCTGGTCCAGATGGTGTTCGGTATGATGACATAGGCGATTTAGCTGATGACGACTTGACAAAACTGGCCGATGAGTTTAATGACAGACAAACAACAATAGAAAAAAACGAAGAACAATATATGGTCCGAAGTGGGATCGAACCCGTACTCAGTGGCACCGCGCCTTGCCACGAGAAGCCGAACGCTTGGCACACTACCACGCAGCCAACTAAAAAATTGGCTATTGCAGTAGTGTCTTACACGATGAGAACGTTCATCGTGTAAGACACTACTGCAATAGCCAATTTTTTAGTTGGCTGCGTGGTAGTGTGCCAAGCGTTCGGCTTCTCGTGGCAAGGCGCGGTGCCACTGAGTACGGGTTCGATCCCACTTCGGACCATATATTGTTCTTCGTTTTTTTCTATTGTTGTTTGTCTGTCAATTTTTCCGAGTGCTAACACATACTTCTTTGTTCTATTATTCCCTATTATCGCCTCGGAAGTTCCCCATATAATAATATTTATGTATTATTATTTGTACCCGATGAGTTTAATGCCAGTATTCGGAGTGGCCAGATTAAGGAGGAGTGGCTACACAGCTACTTACTACCGCTACCGAAACCAAACAAGGACCATTCTCAGATCAGTGCCTACAGAATCATCACAATGCAGAACACTGTGGGCAAGCTGCTGGAGAAAATAGTTGCCCGTGTCCTCACCTGTCGCCTTGAACAGAAACGCGTATGCCCTTCCACACTCGGAGGTTATAGATATAACAAAGAGACATGGCTCAATGCGGCAGTATTTGCCTATGATGTCTTCGAAGGCTTCCACAGACGAGAGGAGACATGTGCTGCTGCTATAGATCTGGAGGATGCATACAACAGGGTACCATTTGAATATCTCATGCATATGCTTCTCAAACTGGCGGTGAACCCCTTCCTCATTAGATGGATCGCCGCGGCACTGTTTCAGAGGAAGGTGATACTCAGATGTGGAAGTTGGTCTTCCGAGCCAACATCCATTTGTCCTGGGCTGCCACAAGGCTCACCATTGTCACCAGTTCTATTTAACGTGTACACAATAACGATCACGGCCCAACAGCTGGATGGGAGGGGAAGAACTATGACATTTGCTGATGATATTCTGGTATATCGACAGGGAAGAGACAGACGGGGAATCGCCTCCACAACGCAAGACGAACTCGATCGCATTTCATCCTGGTGTGGGGTTTCAGGTGCCTTGGTTAATCCTAATAAAGCATCAGTTTCATGGTTCTCCCTTAACAATCATATCGTTAATACAACCACACCGGTAGTACGAATGGGAGCTGATGAGGTGACCAGGGACAAGTTGATGACATACCTCGGAGTTAAGTTTGATCGCAGCCTGTGTTTTCGGGACCACGTCCTTCGAATGAAAGAGATGGGAGTTAAGATGGGCACAGCCAGAAACGAGAAACTTAATGGGCCGAGTAAGAAGACTAATCAACCAACGCAGAACTGGAGTCATCAGTCGCTGGACACTTCGAGACTTGCTGAGGTGAAGATCTGAGCACCTATGGGCATGTTCGGAGTGCAATGATGATGACCCGCTAACAACTCAATAACTCAATATATTTCGATATTTATTCTAAGTGACTGTTGTTCATATCTTTGCGGACAGGCCTCACATACAGCCTTGTTTTAATCTTTACTTTATAACACATAATACCATGCTAATGGGGCGGATACGTTTGCGCCATATGCAGTTATACCTTCTATTGCGATTTAGTTGCTTACAGCTGCAGCACATGATTGGTTCACGACTTAAAGCGATGACATTATAGTCCCCAACTATTATATTTAATTGAAACAACAGTATCAATGACATGCCATTGAAGCTGGTCTAACCAATTAAAACGAATAATCTATTGACGGTTTATGTTTTGTTGAATTTTACCAAATGAAGTGATGTCTACATACGATTTACTTACAGAAATTGCTGTTTCCCTTCCAGGGCCAGTCTATGAATACATCGACATTTAGTTTCGACATATATACAATTCTAGGTACACACTCTTGTTATTGTTTTGTCATTCCCTTCTTCATTTTCCTTTTCCATTTCCACCTTTACGTTTTAGCGTTAAGGGTAGTATTCGTTACATCACTTCCTGTCATTAAGTACATACCGAAATACACTTACAATTTGGTTGATCGCGTGATTAAGCAGAAGGTTCAGTAAAGGCCGGTTCTTTAACACACGTAACGATAATATCTGAAGCAAAGAACCGGTCACGAACGAGAATTAGAAACCCTTGGACATTTAACAGCAAGGGAGGTCCACATCAAGGTAAACTAACGATAACTATATTTTCCTTCTTGGGACTTCACTTCATTGTAAAGTCTTGAAGAAGTTACACTATCCTAGTTCTTGCTGTTATTGCTGTGTATGTGAATTTAGAGCTGGACCAAATATCTCTTATATAGTTTCATTTTCAGTGTTGCATGTTATGTTTTCTATTTCTTGTATGACCTCATTTCCAGCCATGTTCCTCTTGTTTGCTATTTCTTGTTTATTCATGTTTCACTGGGAGATAGAAGGACACATGGTGAAATGACACACGATAGAGCATTACAAAATAGTTCACTAGAATTTCAGTCATTGAACTGATAAATAGCTGTATAGAAAGAACGTTGAGTTGATACATAATCGCCTGCTCTTGAAACGCTTTGCCTGATGAAAAGGACGATTCGTGTTATCTATTTATAACTAACATTAATTAAGCATGCTACAAACCTAATTAAAGAGTAAAGAAGAGCTCTGATTGCGCGCTACATTGAGCATACTGTCAATAAAAATGAAGCTCTAAGATTGATAATTAATCGGTCCCTCTCTCTCTCTATCTTTGAATTATTTGACCATGTTTGCTGGGCAAACACTTAACAGGTAGAGCAACACTGCTTCTGTCCGCGTTTTCTTTTTGACGACATAAGCGCTGTAGCTGACAATGACTAGGAGGAATTGGCAAAAGTATTTCATGTCAGCTTTCAGAGTTGCCAAATTATTAAAGATGAAGGTCTACACTGCTGTTTACCAACTCTCCTGAAGCAAATAATTACCAGTGGCGTATACTGGTTTTAGGGTATGGGCTACCGCTGACATAATACATAAACACATACATTTTATTATATTCAGTAGGCTAACATGAAGTAATAGTTGCTAATGACATGACTACATTTTGAATTACTTATTTAGTTATATGTAAATTGTAGACTTCTTGTTTTGGACTAAAATGTCTCGATGACTTTGTCATTGAAAGTACTGTTGTGTTTGATTTCTAAGTTTCTCAGGGAATGATTTTTCAATGGACATTAATGCCAAAACCAGATAAACGTTCTTGTGTCTGAGTTGAGCGACAATAAGATTTGATTCTCTTGAGTGCAGAAAAAAGTTCTTTCTACATATTCTGATGTAGCTAGTATTGTCACTATCAATGTCGCCAGTTTGAAAACCTCCGAAATTATTTCGCATAATTGGGTTGAATGTACCTTATGTGACTAAATTGTTTTAGAAATGGCGCATAACGTAGTTACAAATGGTAAGGAAGTTCCAGTAATCAGACATAGTTTCACTTTAACTTTGCAACGCTTATAAATTGGTTAGATCTAAAAATAATCAATGAAACCGCATTCTTTGTTAGGTAGCTTCAGCCGTATTTTTTTCGCTGCTTTAGAAATTTCAAGATCGTTAATTTACTAGTGCCGATATATCAGAAATGTCGTTCTAGTCACTTGAACAAAGCATCATTTACCAAACGCTCTATGTTGGGCAGTACTCTCAAAGTAGGTGAAAGGATGTGTTGCATTTCTAACTAGTAGGCTATTTTCCAGACAATTATCTCTTTCAAAGCCTTCCCCATCATGTTTTTCATGACATTAGCCTGATAGTCTTGGATTCTTATTTGGTCTTTGAGCAAATTCACCTGAATTACATTCTATATAAAACAGACTAAACAAAGGAGTACTCATTTAGTCTCCTTGTGGTAGTAACACAAGGGCAACATTTCAACACTTTGTTCATGACCAAGAGATTGTAGACTTCATCATAAAAACTCGCCAATCATAGAATATTTGAGCACATAATGAACGTTTGTGACAGACATCCTTGTATGGTGGTACAAGTCATAAAGGGACAGCCACGAAGATAATAATCTCTTGTGAATATTCATATAATTTCACAATCGAGTTACTTACGTAGATGAATAAATTATATTCCTGAAAAGCGATGAGAGTGGTAGATATATTGTTCAGTAACATATTGATCTATCACTGTTAGCAATAGATGATCCTTCAACAAAAGATCTAATATAATTAATGTTTTAATGCATTAAAATATACTATAATGTGTACGTCGGATGATGGAAATGGGAGTTAAGATGGGCACAGCCTGAAATGAGACACTTAGTGGCCGTGTAAGAAGACTTATCAACCAACATAGAACTGGAGTCGTCAGTCGCTGGACAATGGGAATTACTGAGGAGGGGATCTGAGCACCTATGGACATGCAATGATGATGACCCGCAAATAACTCAATAACTCTCTATTGTAACTTGATGGACTGAACATTAAATCATTCAAACAAAACTAATTTAAAATTTAAATTCATTATCATCAGGTACCATGCCTGCTGGAGTAGATGATCATGTTTCTCCACAACTTTCAACCACGACAGTTATTTATCATTTCTGTTGTTGAGTTTCTGCCAAGCCATTATCTTAAGTAAAAAGTAAAGTACCCCCGTAACGCCAAGTGGCGTATAGGGAACTATGGTGTTAGTGGTGACCCTATATTTTACAGACCTTCAGCACATGATTTTTGAGGTAATGTGGTCAGTATTACGCCCGTGCTGCTTTACTTTCCCAGAAAAAAATCGGGTTCCATTTAAGGCTGGGTGAACCCGGAAGCCGTCGATTGGGATCGAACCCTACCCTTTGTCCGTGGTAGTCCAGTTAACTAACCACTGAGCTATCGCGGCTCAGTCTTCCGCTGTTTATTTCCACTGTAATGTTCGTGTTGTGTGTAGCTTCTTGTGCGACACTGTCAGGCTATGTGTCCCATTTTGTTGCATCTATAGCACATTCTGTTCTCTTGTACCCAATTTACTCTATGTCTGTCGCTCTGCTCTGGGTATCTATGTCTTGTGTAATCCACCTCCATTGGATACTCCTGTCTCCTTGTCCTATGTATTCCTTCTCTATTGTGCTGACAATTTCCTTCAAATCATTTACTAATCATTGCTTCTTCCATAACCACACTCATTACCTGGGACAACAATGTTAGATTCCTCCTTTCCAACTTTATTTCCAATCCTCTTTTTCTGAGACCTTCTATAAATATTGATATTAACAATTTATCCACTTGTTCGTTCTCTTGTATCTGATTTCTCGTAATTTCTCCCCATACTCTTGTACCGATTCATTTTGTTGTTGTTGCATCGCTTTAAGACTCATTATTGTATGCTGTGCATCCATATACTTTGCATATCGTGGAGCCAAATATGCCTTAAATCCCTCCAAAGTTTCGTCGATTACTTCTTTTTTCCTCTTCCAATACAATCTGCTACTTTTTCTTGGCATATCAACACTGCTAATTCTTTTAACTCCCATTGGGTCATGTTTTTCCCTCTCTGCAATTTGTCGATAGCATCTATCCATATTGCAAATTGATCTACTTCTCCAGTCTATCTATCTATCTTTCGTTCGCCTGAAGCATTGTCTATATCTGCAATGTCGTTTCCTGTATAAATGTTACTGTCTTTTGTAATTCTTGCAGTGGCCCATATAGTTTTGTCTGTAGTGTTGTATCTATGGGCCAATGGATTTTCCTCAGTCTACTATATTCAGTGCAGTCTTGAAGTATGTGTTCAGCAGTCTGGGGCGCCTGTCCACATGTACAAGTAGTTGAGGTGCCGATCTTGAATTTTGTATACATGTGACTATGGAGTCGATTGTGTCCTGTTCTGAGACGTATAATGATAACTTGTTCATATCTATTCATATTATAAAAGGCATCCTGATTTGGGGCTTGTGGTCCTCTGATTGATTTGATTATCTGTTTCTTATGATGGTATGTAACAGGTGTATCTAGTTGTGTGCCTGTTGAACCTTCCTTTGCCAACTGATCTGCTTTCTCATTTCCTGGTATTCCACAGTGAGATGGGATCCACTGCAGGGCAACCCTGTGGTGCTTGCAGAGTTCAGTCAATAAGGTCTGCAGATGTGGTAATTTTCTGGATTGTAGTGCCTGGAGTACTGATCTTGCATCTGTCAAAAACACTACAGGCTGCGGGCTAAGATTAATGTTCAGCAGTTTTTCTATTGCTAACTTTATTGCTTGTATTTCTGCATCATAATTGTGACAATATTTCCCTGTTGCTATTTTATTCATATCCCTAGTGTTATTTGGGTATTCTATATATGCACCTGCTCCCCCATTTTTTACTGCATTCTGTGCTGATCCATCTGTATACACACGAATCCATAGGTCTTGTGGGTATTCTTCATCCAGGAAACTGAGAGTTATTGTTTTTCGCTGTAGACTATTATGTTCCTCTTTATCAACTATTCCTTTCACTTCTGTCCGTATTTGAACTGATAATCCAGATTCCTCTGTCGAGGGAGTCTGTTCTGGTATGGGCAGTAGGGGGTTAACAACTCTTGGCATGTCTGGTGTTTGTCTACTAATACGCTTGGCTTGGTGGATAAAACTGCTTCTCTTAAGTCGTCCCAATGCAAGATTTTGGAATCGGTCCTTCATTGGATGTCTCGGCATGCAAGCAAATTTTTCTGCCTGTATCAGCACCTTTGTGTCCCTCCGTTCTCTCAGTGCTGGTATCCTCCACAATTTCTCCATCTCTAATATTGGTGTTGATTTCATTGCTCCTGTGATGACCCTAAGTGCCTGGTTTTGTACTTTATCCAGTTCTTGAAGTGTGGTGTTTGATGCTGAACACCATGCAGATGATCCATATTCTAAATGTGGGCGTATACTCTGTTGGTAAACTTTACTGAGTATTTTCCCACTCGCACCCCACGTAGTTCCACACAGCTTTCTTAGAATAGCCAATTTTCTCCTTGCTTTTTGGGTTGCCTTATTTATCTGCTGTTTCCAAGATAGTTTGTTATCAAATGTAACTCCGAGATACGTAGCCTGTATGTCTTCTTTCACAGGCTCATTGTTTATATAGATGGCTCCTGCTTTTTGTTTTGGGGAAAGAGTGAAAAGTGTAGTACTGCATTTGTCTGTATTGATGCTGATACACCATCTATTTGTCCATGAATTCAGTGCATTCATAGCTCTTTGTAACAATTTGGAGGCCACTGTTGCATACTCCTCTGTGCACCACATTACCAAGTCATCTGCATACATTGCCACTTTGATACCATGTGGTAGTTCAGTAACTAGGTCATTGATGTAGATTTACTTCTCCAGTAAATATTGGTATTCGTCTTACTATCTCTTGCATCTGTTTACCATCTCCTAACTTTTGTAATGCCTCACCTAACGTATTCATAGTCTGCCATACGTACTCTTTCTTCTTGACTTCTTTCCATCTTAAATGTATTGTATTCTTACTTCTACTATATTCACTGTCTTCTTACTATACTGCCTTCCTTAGATTTTTCTGGTCTTTTCCTCTTTCAATAATCATCAAAAATGTTCTCTGCAATTATACAATTGTTACACTTTACATAAAGACAAACATGGCAGACCACCATGAAAGAGATTGTAGCCTCATCATGTAACATTCCAAAGAAAGCCATGGGGAGAAATTCTAATCAATACTCACTTAGATGAGTAACAATTTGGATTCAGGAAAAACAGTGACATGACACAAAAGAAGCCATATTTAGCATGAGAACATTGATTAAAAAATACATAGAAGTAAACAAACCAATACATGCCTGCTTCATAGACTACACCAAAGCTTTCGATAGAATACACCAAATCAACTTTAAGACTGCCTAAAGGAAATAAATCTAGACGACACAGACATACGACTAATTTGTAATTTGTACTGGGAGCAAACAACAATAATAAATAATATAACAAGGATAAATCTATACCCATGGACATAAAAAGAGGAGTAAGATAAGGATGCATCCTATCACCATTGTTCAATCTATACACTGAGCAAATCTTTAAAAACATCTCAGAGATGCCAGGCCTAAACATTAATGGAAAGGTAATCAATAACCTAAGATATGCTGATGATACTGTTCTACTAGCAGAGAATCCTAAAGACCAACAATTGCTTAATGTGATTAACATAACAAGCAAAAAATATGGACTAGATATGAATATCAAAAAGACTAAATCTATGAACATAAACAAAGAACATTCTTAAGACCTACAATTAAATATCACAGTATAAGGAATGCATCTGGAGACAGTCCAGTGCTACAACTACCTAGGACATACTATAACCAATGATGGAAAATATACAATTGAAAAAAATCAAAAGAATAGGTGTAGCAAAAAGTAATTTTAATACCATGTAAAATATCATCATCATCATCCGTTACCGGGCCTAGTGGCGTAGGTGACCATGTCTCTCCACAACATTCGATCTCGGCAGCTATTTATCATTTCTATTGTTACCTTCTGCCAAGCCATTCTCTTAAGCTGTCTGTTATTTTTTCTCTTTGCTTCCCTCTATCTCTTCGTCCCTCAATTTTTCCAGTTGTTACAATATATTCAAGTTGTTCCCTTCTCATTACATGGCCAAAAAATGAGGATCGTCTCTTCCTAACATTTAAAATTAGCTCTCTTTTTGCTTTGACCTTTCTCAGAACCTCTTCATTACTCTTCTTCGCTGTCCATGGTATTCTCAACATTCTTCTGTACAACCACATTTCTACAGACTCCAGTGATTTTCTTGTCTGTTGTCCTATTGTCCATAATTCTCATCCGTATGTTAAGACTGGCTCTACGTAACATTTAAGAACTCTTTTTTCTTTTTTCTATTGTCAAAAATGGATTGCATAGTATTTTTCTCATTTTTTGGAAAGCTAATAAATATTGTATAATAATAAATGTTATCTTCTTTTTCTCGTGGACTATATAATCTTTTTCGGTTGTCAACTATTTCGGAACTCACGCTTTTACACCCCCGCACCTCGAGATGTGTTTCTATTTCTTTATTTTCACGTGGGTTATCGCTTCCAGTTGGCTTGTCATTCACCTCGGAATAATCCTGCTTTCACCATTCATCTCCTTTATGCTCGTGGTATCCCAACCCCCACGTCTACAGTACACGGTGGACGTATCTAGGAAACCAAGACTTAAGTGAATTAATGGCATCAACAGATAGACACGTGAACCTATAATAACATGCACCATCGAGACAAGAGACATAGTAAAATGACGCTCCATGATTCCAACCTTTGTTGTGGAGACGACACTCAATAAATGAATGAATGAAATATTGCAGTTCTGACGTAGAGCGAACTCAGTAGTATCGGTGGAAGTGTCTTTACTTTTGATCATTCTTTCTGTGAAATAAACTGGATGGCATCGTCAATGTCTTCAAAGTCTACCTCATAGCTGATGTAAGTTAAAAGATGGTACACGGAACTACTAGAGACCGATTTGAGATATTGCTAAATTAGTTTTGCTACTGGAACTTACTGTGGATGGCTAACCATTCCTCTGAAGATATACCTAGAATGTCCCGAGCATATCAGAGTGCCAGTTTCACAGTTGTGCATATATGAGCTTTCACTTATGTATGTATATATATATATATATATATATATATATATATATATATATATATATATATATATATATATATATATATATATGTATACTTATATTGGTGGTCGACCCTTCAGCCGTGTATTCTTGCAACGTTTATTAAAGGCTCGTTGTTTTGAGCTTTGGTTGTTTTGTCTTATCACGTGGCCGAACCAATTTATTTCTTGTTTCCTTATGTATTCTATATCGGACACTATTCCTATCTTGTTTTTCGCAATTCCTTTTTTCTTATCGTATTTCTATATCCTGACATTTGTCTAACACATGCCATCCCGGTAGTGGTTATTTTACTTATTGTTCTTGAGTTCATGTCTGACGTTGGTACATATATTGTACTCCACAAAGCTGGAATGAAGATTGTATTGTAGAATGCCCGTTTTTTTACCTCTAGTGTTATTTCCTTATTGGTTAAGAATAGTGGTGATAGTTGTCCGATGAATTGCCAAGCCTTGTTACATCTGGAGTTTTTGTCTGCTGCTTGTGAATTGGCGTCTATCAATTGGCATCCTGGATATTTAAATACATCCGTTTATTAATATTGCCTGACATCTGTCATTACGTCTATTACTATGTTTCTCTGTTCAGTTACAATAGTGGCAACCAGTGATATATATATATATATATATATATATATATATATATATATATAAAGTAAAGCACCCCCGTCACGCCAAGTGGCGTATAGGGAAACATGGTGTTAGTGACCCTATATTTTACAGACTACGCCCGTGCTGATTTACTTTACCAGAAAAAAATCCGGTACCCATTTAAGGCTAGGTGAACCCGGAAGCCGCCGGTTGGGGCTCGAACCCTACCCCTTGTCCTTTGTAGTCCAGTTCACTAACCACTGAGCTATCGCGGCTCATATATATATATATATATATATATATATATATATATATATATATATATATATAAATAAATATAAATTACAAACAATTTAATGGGAACATGGGAAAATTACTGGATATCGATTGTTTGCATGTTGTTTACGGTGTGTGTGTGTGTGTGTGTGGGAAAGGGGGGGGTAAGGGTGGGGTGGGAAGAAAATGTCTGTGCACGACATGAACGATCGAAGTAACAGGACATCGCTGGTAAACAGAGAGAACGATACACACATTTTGATTGAAACAAAAGTTGTCTGACATGGACAAATGTGGAACAGAGAGTTGGGTCTGGAAGGTTGTTATTGTCAATAACGATTTGCACTGCGTATTCTTTGTCATATTTCTCTTCAATACAATAATACAGAACAACACTCTCAATATATTATTTATTTATTGTTGTTGTTTTCAAGACGCTACAAGAAACAATCTAGGGAGATTAGACATGGACATGCTGCTTTAGTTCCTGTCTCTGACTCATTGTTGTCAACTTGATGTTTGGTTTCTTGCAAAAAATGCTGTCATATGTGGTGGTGATGTCTTTAACTGGTTTCGTCTTAATCTCCCGTCTTAAATCAGCTTAACTGCCCGGAATGAACTGTGTGAAAGAAAGAGGGAGAAACACAGTATAAAAATTACATTTATAAATAAATGTACTCTTATAACCGAACTCTATATGATTGTGTTACTGTAGTTTGCTTTTTCTGAGTGTTGAATTATCGAGGGATGTATACACGTTTTCGAATTTTCTGTCCGTTTTCTCATTGGCCTGGTTAAAATATGAACATGAGTCTAATGCCACCTATCACACATGAATAGCATCGGCTGTAAAATGTAATTGACGTCCGTCAGCAATGGACTGTATTAAGTACTTTCTACTTTCTATATTGTCACTGCAACACGATTCACTTATGTCAGACGTCATGGGTGTAGGTAAAGAAGGAATTGAAGGCCAAATCTTCGAACAATAAATCATACGATTTTCACTTTCAAAACTTGACAGATGGTTGGTATCAAACAATCGTAATCTGTCAGCAGTTTGGAAATATCTTAGTATCTTAACTTGAATATAAGGAATAAAAAGCACAAACAGCAAAGCTCTACACTCTGTAATAAAACAATTATACAATCATCCGTCTACAAAAAGGAGAAACCTTTTTATCAGAAGAAAGAGAGAAAGAAAGATGGGTTGACCATTTCAAAGAAATAAGTACACCGCAATCATTAACCCTTAGTAGACACATTTATAAATGCAAAGCAAACCTCATTTTGGACGTACCCATTTTTTAAGGCAATGTTTAAAACTCTTCACACTTGCTAAAAATGTAATGATATATATGTATTTATAGCAGTGTGGTCATGATATGTATGTATGTATGTATAGTAATGTAGTCATGATATATGTATTTATATTAGTGTGGTCATGATATATCTTTATTTATATTAGTGTAGTCATGATATATCTTTATTTACAGTAGTGTGGTCATGGTATATCTGTATTTATAGTGTTGTATTGATATATCTGTTATTTATAGTAGATTGACCATGATGTATCTGCTATTATAGTAGTATGGTTATGATATATCTGATATTTATAGTAGTATGCTCATGATACATCTGATATTTATAGTAGTGTGGTCATGATATGTAAATGCTTGTAGAGTAGTGTGGTCATGAATTATCTGATATTTATAGTAGTGTGGTTATGATATATCTGCTATTTATAGTGGTGTGGAGGTGATATATTAAAAAAATATAGAACAAGAAGTGCCACATTTAAATGAGCTATTATTCTTAAAGAGGAATAAAAAGAATTAAGTTAATGGGAATGTCCGTTTAACAACTTCACTTATCAACTGCGAGCTGAACGGACACACGTTTGTTGCAATTGGAGAAAGACACTGCATAAGCAGTTCAGTTTTACCGTTTCCCCGCCACATCCACTTCAGCTACATAAAATATGGTGTTGTACAGGGCATTGTACTGTTCTCGTAATAACCATTGTTTAAATATGTGGATCTATGGTCCAGTAGTGGTATCAGAATGCGGTTCTAAAATACAAAAGTAATTGGTTCTGAGTTGTGTCACTGAAATGTATAGCAGGGAAAATAATGTAACTTGGTATAAAGTATGTACAAGTTTGTTAAACGTGACCCACCCTCCCCAACAACCTCCAAGTATGCGAGAAAGAAACACAAATGCGAACTGTCATAAGTTAACGTTCAGTACTAAATATCTAAACTAAACAAACACATGTCATATAAACATTTGTTTTTCCAACAAGATGTTCAATTTGTTCTGGACAGCACCAGCATACCTGAAGATTAGTACAGATAAAGAGCACCAATTGTACCACGTGCTCAACACAGGGAAAGGTGCCAGGCTAAAAAGAGGCAAATCATGGGTGGGCCGAGCAGAAGATGTCATCAAACAGGCCTGTGGGCTTACCAATATCATCGTTAGTGAGGAGTGGATACCGGTGCCTACGTCTTTCAAGGGGACTTTCTCGTGTATTGTCACACTCGACAGGAAAAGTAGGAAACAGAACCCAGTCGTGGTTAATACTGAGGTCAACACCGATGCTATAACACCGATGAGAAAGATGCAGTCATCTATACAGACGGATCTGTAAGACGACACCAAATGAAGTGCATGGACTTTTGCAGCACGCTCGGCAGGCAGAACAGTCAAAGAAGACAGTGGTGCATACGTCATGACAACGAGTAGTATGACAAAGGAGGGATGGCAGTGAGTCACAAGCCTACACCCACGCATGTATACTGAGTGATTCGATGAGCATGATTAAAAAAAAAGTTGGGGCGGGCTCTATACGCATGCAAAGGGTTGAGTCGTTGCAGAAATCCAAAATACACAATGTCACCTTTGTCTATGTCCCTGGACATGCGGTAGTACGGGGAAATAAAAGAGCGGACAGATTGGCTAGCTGCGCTGTCGCTGAGGACGGGCAACCAATAGATTGGGCGGACATCATCAATGTCCTTCGAGATGTGGGAAGAGCACAGGACTTCGACAAACACAGATCAACGTCACTTCTTCGGATGATGGAAATGGGAGTTAAGATGGGCACAGCCAGAAATGAGAAACTTAGTGGCCGTGTAAGAAGACTTATCAACCAACATAGAACTGGAGTCGTCAGTCGCTGGACACTGAGGGGATTGCTGAGGAGGGGATCTGAACACCTATGGACATGTTCGGAGTGCAATGATGATGACCCGCAAATAACTCAATAACTCTCTATTGTAACTTGATGGACTGAACATTAAATCATTCAAACAAAACTAATTAAAAATTTAAATTCATTATCATCAGGTACCATGCCTGCTGGAGTAGATGATCATGTTTCTCCACAACTTTCAACCACGACAGTTATTTATCATTTCTGTTGTTGAGTTTCTGCCAAGCCATTATCTTAAGTAAAAAGTAAAGTACTCCCGTAACGCCAAGTGCATATAGGGAACTATGGTGTTAGTGACCCTATATTTTACAGACCTTCAGCACATGATTTTTAGGGTAATGTGGTCAGTATTACGTCCGTGCTGCTTTACTTTCCCAGGAAAAAAAAATCCGGTACCCATTTATGGCTGGGTGAACCCGGAAGCCGTCGGTTGAGATCGAACCCTACCCCTTGTCCGTGGTAGTCCAGTTCACTAACCACTGAGCTATCGCGGCTCCCTCCATTATCTTAAGCAGTCTGGTATTTTCTCTCTTTACTTCCCTCTATCTCTTCGTTCCTCAACATTTCCAGTTGTTACAATATATTCCAGTTGTTCCCTTCTCATTACATGGCCAACACAAATGATGATTGTTTCTTCCTAATATTGGAAATTAGCTCTCTTTTTGCTTTTGCCTCTTTCAGAACTTGTTTTATTACTCTTCATAGTTGTCCATGGTATTCTCAGCATTCTTCTGTAAAACAACATTTCTACAGGCTCAAGTGATTTTCTTGTCTGTTGTCCTATTGTCCATGATTCAAATCCATATGATAAGACTGGCGCTATATAATATTTAAGAACTCATTTTCTTGTTTCTATTGTCAAAAATGGATTGCAAAGTATCTTCCTCATTTTTATGGAAAGCTGCTTTTGCATGAGCCACCCGGTGTTGTAGATATCATTCGATATTTGTGTTATTTCTATTCCAAAATCACCCATGGCTTCAATCTCTTATTCATTTATATTATCTGGTCCAGGAGCTTTTCATGCTTTCATAATGTGCAAGGCGTCTTCCACTTCTTCTTTGATTATTTCTGGTCCTTCTCCGTTGTCCTTAATATTTACTTCTGTTCATTCATCATTATAAAGATGTTTAATGTAATTTAAAAAAAAAAAAAAAATAAGAACAGAATTATAGCAGGGATGCCTAATTTCGCCATCTCTCTTTCTACTGGCCATATATTGGATTGTAAGAATAACTCAAAACAACAAAAAAAGAATCCAGTGGTCACAGTGGACCAAGCAACGTAATGATTTAGACTTTGCTGAAGATATAGCTCTCATATCACACAGCCATCAACAGATGCAGTATAAATAAAAGCATACTTGATGAGAGATCATAACAACTAGGACTGACAATTAATAGAGATACGACCAACATTATGAGAATTAATGCAGTTGGCATTGACCAAATAACATTAGGAGAAATAGCTCTACTAGACGTTGAATCTTACATATATATCTGGGCAGCAATATAGTTAAGTTTTTCATGATGGCGTCAGTATGTTGACAGTGTTTTCCTTTACAGCGTGTGTTGTTTCGAAATACGCCGGCTACACGCGGTGTGTGCTTCTTGGATTTAATATTCTGCTCATGCCTGTTGTGGTTGTTTAACTTCTGCCAGGCTGATAGATGGTGGAGATTCTCGTTGTTAAGTGTATAATTATCTTCTTTTATTTCAAGATAGACCTATCGGTGATAGGTCATTGTTTTTTATCTGTCGCGCCAGCAGAAGGAAATGTCCCTTCCGAATTGTACAAAGTCTGTGACGGTGGATGGGGCGATTGTTTCGTCCAGAAAGCGAAATCAGTAAAGTGTGTGGTACACAAGAGACATGTTCATTACACGAAAGACAAATGTGGCTGACCATTGTGAAAGAGATTGGAGCCTCAACACGTACTAGTCCAGAGGAAGCCATGGGACGGAATTCGAACTTATGTCGTAGGAAAGATCTTAAAATGAGTACATGGAATGTTAGGACGCCATATCAAGAAGGAAAATTGGAAAATCCGATTCAAGAAGCAGAAGGAATAAACATAGATATTTTAGGAATCACAGACAAAATGAAAAGAATGTGGGTACATAGAGGTCGAAAAATATACATTTATATACTCAGGAAACACAATAGAACATCAAAAGGGGGGGGGGGGTGGTAGGAATACTGATAAAAAGAGAGCTACAAAAATATTTAAGTACCCACTGGAAATACAATTATAGGATTATACTACACAAGATGAAAGCAAAACCATTCGACATAGCAATAATACAGACATACACACTTACTCAAGACTACACAGATGAACAAACAGAGGCATACTTTGATGACCTAAATACAGTTATGAAGCAAGTGAAATCTTCGGACATCTTGATTGTAATGGGTGACATGAACGCGAAAGTAGGAAGAGGTAGATAGAAGAGCATTATAGGAAATCTTGGCTTAGGAAACGGAAAAGACAGAGGAGAAAGATTAATACAATTTTGTGAAGAAAACAGGTTGATAATATGTAACACCTACTTTGAGAAAGAGAAAATGAAACTATACACATGGAAAAGCCTTGTAGATAAGAAGAGGATTCACATAGATTAGATAATGATAAATAATAAGTTCCGTAACAGCGTAAAGAAAGCCACAACGTATCCAGGAGCAGACATTAATTCATATCACACTCGTGTAATGATTACAATGATATTAAAACTAAAGAGAAACAAAACAAAAGTCTAATTCATCAACAATACCTCTAGATATTGCAACTTTAAATCAAAAAGATATTAAAGTAACTATACAATAAAAGTAAAGAACACATATCAGAAGCTGCTAGAGAAGGAATTGAACAATACAGAAGAGAAAATTATGATTAAAAAGTAACAACCAAAAGGCAATGCATAAAGAAAAAAAGCATACAAGAAATATACGACACCTTACCCAAAAGAGAAATGAACAAATAAACAAAAATTGAAATCTAACACAATCTTCGAAAAAATACAAGCGAAGAACACTGCCCAATACAATAAAATAGATAATGGAACACGCAAAATTTGCAAAAAGGCAAAAGAAGACTGGCTGAGCCAAAAAAATATATAGAAATATAAATTATGCAAAGCAAACAAGACTTAAAAGGAATGCACACAGAAATAAAGAGAATGACTAATAAAAATATAAAAGCCACAAAAGGTGGATATCTTACAGACAAAAAAGGAAAAATGCTAACAATAAAGATAGTATATATAATTGGCAGGAATATATAACAGACCTATTTCATGATCAAAGGGACAAAAAAACCAGTTATAACATGTACATCAGGCTATACAATCTTAAAATCTGAGGTGGATAAAGCTATAAAAACAATGAAAAGTGAAAAGCAGCAGGATTTGAGAGCATATAGATAGAGATGATACAGGCAATAGAAGAATATGGCATTGATGTGATTACAGACATATGCAACGCCATATATCATACAGGATATATACCAAATGAACTAAAAACATCAACTTTCATTGCATTGCCTAAAAAGAATGGTGCAATTGAATGCAGTGACTTTAGAACAATAAGCCTAATGAGCCATGTTACAAAAATGTTACTAGAAGTTATACAAGGAAGGATTCAGAATAATATCATTACTGAGTTAGATGAGCAGCAATTTGGATTTAGGAAAAATAGCGGGACAAAAGAAACCATATTCTGTATAAGAACATTAATCGAAAAGTACACAGAAGTAAGCAAACCACAATATGTCTGCTTCATAGACTACACCAAAGCTTTTGATAGAGTACACCACAAACAACTTATAGAATGCCTAAATATACAATACAAGTAAAGAACACATATCAGAAGCTACTGGAAGAAGGCATTGAGCAATACAGAAGAGAAAATCCTGATGAGAAAGTCACAAGAAAATGGCAATGCAATAAGAAAATATACACTAAACCTGCGACACCTTAACCAAAAAAGAAATAACAGAAAACAAAAATGGATAACTAACACCATCTTAGAAACAATGGAAGAAAGGAGACAAGCTGCCCAATACAAGCATTTAAATAATGAAATACTCAAAATGTGCAAAAAGGCAAACGAAGAATGATACAGCCAAAAGTGTATAGAAATAGAAACTATGGAAAGCAAAAAAGACTCAAGAGGAATGCACACAGAAATAAAGAGAATGACAAATTAAAAAGCCATAGTCGGTGGATGCATTTCAAACAAAAAAGGAAAAATGCTAACAGACAATAAATATATTATATATAGATGGCAGGGATATATAACATAACTAGTTAATGATCAAAGGGACAAGAAACCAATTATATAATGTACATCAGGCTATACAATCTTAAAATCTAAGGTGGAAAAAGCTATAAAAACAATGAAAAAGGGAAAGGCAGCAGGACCTGGCAGCATACAGAGGGAGATGTTACAGGCACCAGAAGATTTTGGCATTGAAGTGATCATAGACTTATGCAACGACATATACCATACAGTGTACATACACAATGAACTTAAACATCAACTGTTCTTGCACTACATAAAATAATGGTGCAGTTGAATGCAGTGGCTTTAGAACAATAAGCCTAATGAGCCATGTTACAAAAATCTTGCTAAAAGTTATACAAGGAAGGATTCAGAATAAAATCAATACTAAATTTGATGAGCAGCAACTTGGATTTAGGAAAAATAGTGGGGCAAAAGAAGCCATGTTCTGCATGAGAACATTAATCGAAAAGTACACAGAAGTATACAAACCAAAATATGTCTGCTTCATAGACTACATCAAAGCTTTCGATAGAATACACCACAAACAACGTATAAAATGCATGAAAGAGATACATCTAGATGACATGGGCATACGACTAATATACTAATAATGGGAGCAAACAGCAATAGTAAAATACAACAAAGAGAACTCTACACCCATTGATATAAAAATAGAAGAAAGACATGGATGCATCCTATCACTAAGCTTGTTCAAAATATACACTGAGCAAATCTTTAAAAACATCTCAGAGATACCAGGCCTAAAAAATAATGGAAAGATTATTAATAACCTAAGATATGCTGACGATACTGTGCTACTAGCAAAATCTCCTACAGATCTACAACAATTACTCAATGAAATAAACACGACAAGCAAAAATTATGGACTAGATATGAATATCGAAAAGACTAAAACTATGACAATAAACAAAGAAAATACTCAAAACGCACAAGTGGATATCAAAATTGAAGGATTAGACCTGGAGACAGTTCATAACTACAACCATCTTGGTTATAATATAACCAGTAATGGGAAATGTGCAACTGAAATAAATAAAATAATAGGAATGGCAAAAAGTAAGTTTAATGTCATGAAGAACATCTAACATAAAAACAAATAACACCAGGGCTAAAACCAAGAATAGCAAAATGTTACATCTTCTTGACATTCCTATATGGTGCAGAAACATGAACGTTAGACAATAAGACAGAACATATAATTTGAAATTAGAATATATCGAAGAATAGGTTGTTGTTGATGGAAGGAAAAGAAAACAAACAATGACGTTTTAAAACAACTAAAAATCTAAAGAGAACTACTAAACACAATTCAAACAAAACAAATGCGATTTATGGATCATGTTAAAAGACACAAGAGCCTACTAAAAGTAGTCCTGGTGGGGAAAACACAAGTAAAAAGAGGCAGAGACAGACAGAGACTAACATGGACGAGTGACATTAAACGATCTACAAATCAGCCCATGACAACCTGTACCATCAAAGCAATAGACAGATAAGAATGGCGTTCCATGGTAGCCAACCTTCTTTGCGGAGACGGCACTTGATGAAGGTGATGAATATAGATAAAGAGGGAGGAACAGAAAATGTTACCAAAATAAGCATATCAAAAGCAAGAGGAGCTTTTGTTGCACTGGGAAACATATGTAAGTATAAACAAATTAGGTTAAACACGCACATAAAAATGCCCAACTGCAATGTTAAGTCATCATATATGGCTGTGAAACATGGAGAACAACATAACTGACACTCACGAAGATACCGACTTTTATTAATGGATGCTTACGCAGAATAAAAGGATGAAAATGGCAGGACAAAATTAATAAAATAGAATTATGGAAATGTACCAGTCAAATATCAGTGGATAAAGAGATACAGCGAATGCGATGGCACTGGATAGGACACACACTGTAGAAGACAACTGAGAGTATTACACAACAGGCCATTTTTTTGGCATCCCCAGGGGAAAAGACAAAGATGAAGACCGCGAAATTCTTGGAGAAGACAGACAGAAGCAGAGATAAAGATCATGGGGAAGACTTAGAATGATCTTAAAATAATGGCAAGAAACAGAATGACTTAGAAAGTGTTTCTTGAAGACCTATGCTCCACAGGGAGCTGAAAGAAAGAAAAAGAAGCATGTAAATTACTTACCGGATATAACTCGTTTACAATCTGAAAAAAAATTTTGAGCTGTTGCTGCTCAAGTACTTGTCTCTCAACACATATATTCATACTTGTAAATGTCTTTTCCACCCATATGCAGAAAATAATTCTAAAAAATGCTGTTATTTTCCGTTTCAAAATAGTAAGTCGCTATTTAATAATTACCATCTCTGTAACCACTTGATCGAAATTATTCACATTTGGAACATAACAATCTCAATATCCCCACGAATATATCTTTCTTCCTACTTAAAAACATATGGTTTTAAATTCTCTTTATTTAATGTGTACGGATTTACTATCTTCTACACAAACCATTATTTTATATGGTTTACCCCTTCATATTCCTGACCTTTTTTGTTTGTTAATCTTTCACGCAATTTCCGTGATTTGTGTGGTTTCTCCTCACACTTTTGCTCGATGTCTAAACGACAAGTAAATGTTGGATGTTTATAAACAGCATCCGTTTCTATTCATTGTCGTTGTATAAATCGTTGGGTGTTCTAGGCCAATATGTTGCAGTGAAAGTGTATAAATATTTCTGCAGAAAATCTAAACGTGGGAAACTATATCGAAGTATCTCAAATCCTGAAAAGAGAACTATTCACGTTTTTGAGTTTAAGTAAGCGTTCATTTAATCAATTACTCAAAGTTAATGGAACTGTAAGTTTATTTAATACCAGCACGCAAGGAAGACAAAAAATAGTAGGTTTTAACAGAGATAGGATTAAATGAGAGATTTGTCAATGTTCGATTCCAAAGAAATCGTGACAGTAAGAAAACTTTTAAAAAATCGGCTGAGAACACAGAATGGCATTGATGTGTCGAAATTTACATTATGGAGACAACGAGAAGTACGGGAAATGCGCAGTCAAGATTATGATAATGTGTATGTGGATGAAACTTGGATCAACGCTCACCATACAAGTGAAAAGGAATGGCAGCTACCAGATAGAGCGATTAAAAGATATGTACCCAGTGGAAAAGGAGAATGTCTGATTAAAGCACATGAAGGCAGAACACATAATGGGCTGGGGAAAAATGCTGAGCTTATTTTCACTTCCAATTATACGGACAATCGGGACTATCATACCGAGATGAAGGGTAAAATATTTAGAGAGTGGATTGTAAATACTCTTCTTTCGTTCCTAGACAGACCATCCTGTGTGATAATGGACAACGCATCATGCCACAACGATGTAACAGATGAAGACAAAATCCCGACATCTTCGAGTACAAAAGATGCAATAAATATTTGGCTTAGAAAGGAAGACATTTCCCTTAACGAGTGGTGTCTGAAATCTGAATTATTGTCCCTTGTTAAGAAATCATAAAAGACTCAGATATTCCATATGGACAAGTTGATGGTCAGCATGGTCATATGTGTTTGAGACTGCCACCGTATCATTCACATTTAACCCAATTGAGCTCGCATGTGCAAAAGTTAAAGGGCAGGTAACAGCTGAAAATAACACTTTCAAACTATGTTATATGAAAGAACTAACATATGCCGCCCTCTTGCTGATAGACAATGACTATTGTTGTAAATATGTTTAACATGTATTTAAGTAGGAAAATAATACTTTCAGTCGAGAATAATCATCAATATGTTACATTCCTCTGATTCCGAATAAGTAAATATATGTTTGTGTATAATAATTATCGTTTACAATTAATATGCTTTGCTCTTCACTCAACTTTTTGGATAAAATAATTAAAAAGATAATCCACATTATATTCAGATAAGAAACTCTTTAACATTCGAATTGTGTTACTCCAATGCCGGAATAGGCCAATTGCTTAAATTACGGTAAACTATTTTCTTCAAACAAAAAAATAACTGCATCTTTCGACTAGATCAAAGGAATTAGCCGTTGCAGGTGAATGAGACTATCTGCAATAATGCATTTTAGACAACATATCTTGTTGTCCCCTAAGGTGACCATATTTTGAAATCCCATTCCGGGACGGATTAATTTTACTTCAATTTTCCACCAATAAAATTACAATTCTGTCTTGCTGTCATTTTCAAGTGAATAATCCATACATTTTAAAACATATAATAATATAGACCTACAATACGCTATCAGGATAATCAGGAGATAAAAAAAAAACAGTGATACTCACTTAAATTGAAGGTGAAACAGAGATGCTGTACTTTTCAGATGAGTGAATTTTCTGTAAAATGTCCTTCTTTGTATGCAGCATCTGATAAAATTCGACATATGTTCCCTCATAGTTCACTTTGGTGATCAACATGGCTTTTAAAGTTTCAACACCTAGTTGTGTTTTATCATTTGTCCACAAACTGTTCATCAGACAAAACACTCGTTCTGTTGCAGCATTTGTTCCAGGTAGACACAAAAAAGAACTCTGCCAACTTCAGAATATGTGAAACGGGCACATGATTGTTTCTGAAGTGGGAAGCTAGTTCAACCCAACACTGCCCTGGTAATGTTTTATTAAGACTCCACTCACTAATTTTTTGTGAAGTAACGAACTGTTTCATGTAGACATATTCGTCATACATTTCATTTTCTGGAAAGTCGACTGAAGGCACTGTTTGACTCACTAATGATGAAGACTTCTCAATATCTTCCCAATTTGGTGTTCTGTTCAGCATTACCCAGCTGTAAGACTCTAGGTTTTGAAAATTATTTGCAGCCCATTTCTTCAAATAACTTAAAGCTGTTTCATAAAATGAAGAAACACTGGCGTTAAACTTGTTCACATCATCACGTGGAAATCCTTCCATTTCCAGCTTTTTTAGGATTATCTGAACTCTTGATGGCAAGAAGCCGTCTTCCAGCTTGGACTCCAAGATAGCTTTCAACCTATTGATGTTGTCAATGACTTCAAATACAGTGACCATCTGTCCCTCTACTTTCTGCACTGCTTCGTGGAAAGAGGATGCCTGACTGTGAACCAAAATAAGTCATGCCTCAGACAGTGTGTTTTCAAAGAATTCCTGTATAAAAACTGGGCATCTGTCTTGAGATTGAAAATATGATTTTAGAGGCAGGAACATATAAAGAACCCTTTCAACAGCAGGCAAGAGCGCAAGCCACCTAGTTTGTGCATAACCTAAAATCATCCGGAACTCTGTGTCGACAAACTGACAAAACTCCTTGAGACTTTTAACTCTAACTGTGTATGATTTGCAGTACAGATAAATTTTTGCAATAGTCATTTCAACATCAACAGGCAATACGTCTGCAGCTGCTCGAACAGTGTTGTGGAAAATATGGCAAGCACACCCAACACCTATCAAACTATGTCCAAGGTTTTCTTTCAGTTTTGTGAAAACATTGTTCTGTCCTTTTCTTTCAGTGCCCCCATAATTAGAATTTGTGTTGTCTGCACATAATCCAACTACTTTCAGTTCTAATCCATTTTCAGTTAGACAGTCAATAAGAAAACTACTTACTATATCAGATGTTTCACCCGGCAATGACTTCAACTCTAATATTTTAACTTTCAGTCCCCTTTTGCGATCAAAGTATTTGTCAAGCAAAGGAAAAATCTTGATTTCTTTGTGGTTGGAGGCATCTGTCAGTATGGAGATAAATGTTACGTTTTCTAGGTCACATCTCAACTAGTTTAGAGCATGGGGTGTGAACACATTCCGAATAATAGCTTCTGTTTTCGTACGTGCACAAGCAAATTTTGGTTCTAAAGTTACCTGAAGTAATTTTGATGTGCAGTCCATAGATCTAAACGTATGATTGTGCATCACTGTATGATATGCAAAGGCACCTTCTGTAGCAGCTAACTGTTCTTCTTTGTCACCAACCTGTTCAGCTCGAAAAAAATTTGTCAACGACGAGCTTGATGCAGCAGTAGCGACGGCTCTCTTATGTTTATCACTATTTATGTGGCTCTTAATATCACCACGTCCACTATGGTTAATAGTAAACCTGGATGAACATATATTACATCTTACAGTGAAGTCTGATGACGATGTAGACTTTTTTATAAAAGGGTATTCCTTTTGTAAATCTTGATTAAAACTACAATTACGCTTCGGTGCCATTTTTTGCGAAAGTGAAAGTGAAAGTTAGTAACACAACGAATATATACGAGATTTAAAACTAGGAGCGCATTCTACTGTTTTGATATTAAACAAAATTGTCTACAAAGCAACGGAATAATATTTTTTTTTTAAATTGAAGAAATGTACGCCGTATACCAAAATGGCAAAATTGGTAAACGTTTGTGTCGCAAATTATTTTTTATCAAATCCGGGACAAAAGCTAAAAAATATGCCAAAATCGGGACAAAACCTGTACGGCAGCTAATCCGGGACAAAGGTTCAAAAAATGTCAAATTCCGGGACTGTCCCGGACAATCCGGGACGAATGGTCACCTTATGTCACCATGAATCGCAGAATGACTTGAAAAAATCAGATAGACAGAGCGAAGGAAAAACGCATGAAAACGAAGAAATATTATGAGGATATTGGCAGGAACGGACTGGGAGCAGACAGCAATATTTTGAAAAGATTATCCGTAGGAAGAGTCAGACCAGTTCTATAGTATAGAATCATAGCCTGGGCTATGGCTTTCAAATCACACCTTAGCAAAATTAACAGAACACAGAACCAAGCTGCCTGTATCATCACTGGTGCTATGAAATCTACACATTTCAAGACTCTAGAAACAGTTACAGGTTTACAACCCTTAGATGACAGACGGGTCACTAACGTATTGTAGCAAGCGGAGAAATATAGAAGGCTCCTTAGCCACCCCATGCATCAAAGAATATCTGGTTCCGGAATTGTACGACTAAAGAGGAGCAACTTCACTGCAATCGCCAATGAACTAACTACTGGAGACCCAGTACTTCCCCAATCAATATAGAAACCCTTGGATTCATCTGATATGTCTCCACATGGAAAACATAAAATACCAGAACTTAAGGAAAATATAAGAAAATCATGAAAAAGGCACCCAATCAGACACAGAAAGAAAACACGTAGTAGAAAAACACATACACGATACTTACCCACAGGACTCTTGGTCCCACATATACACAGATGGCTCTGCCACAAATGCCACCAGAAATGGAGGGGGAGGTGTATTCTTGACGCTGAATAATCAGGACGAGATCACCAAGTGAATAGCTGCTGGAAAACTCTCAAACAACTTTAAAGCAGAAACTGAGGCCATCAGAGAAGCTGCAACACTGGCTACTCTACACAAAAATAACAGGTACAATAAATTGGTGATTCTAACTGATGGACTGTCAAAATAATCAGCTCTAAAAAGCCACAAGAACAATGAATTAGATTACTTGAGAACAACCCTGGACCAACTATGCAATACCTTCCAGAGAGTAGTCATTCAGCGGATACCATCACAGTAATATACACGGGAACGAACGCGCAGAAAAATTAGCAAAAGAGGGAGTGAGATTACCACAAGCGAACCATCCGCTCAGTTATGATAAAGCCACATACATCCTCAAGGGTCAGTTCCATGAAAAATGGAAACGAGAACACCCAAACATAACGAGAGTGACGGATACCACCAATTATCAAGGAGGGATCAGGTCATCATACTTTGCCTTCGCACTGGCCACAATAGAATGAGAAATCATGTGTTCCACTAAATTCAAAATACGTACAACCAGCCTATGCCACAGTACACTGGACAATATGACTACAAAACATGTTCTACAGGATTGCCCCCAGTACACAAACCTGAGAAGAGCAATGTAGTCCATGCCCACCTCCCTGGAAGAAAAACTATATGGGGCAATGGATTCGCTTAAACAGACAGCTGACTTCATGAGAGAGTCTGGAATCCTACTCTGATTGAGTCTTGACCTCAGAGAGAGAGAAAGAGAGAGAGAGGGAGAAATAGAGAGAAAGAGGGTGAGAGAGAACGTTTAGGACGTTGAAAAAATAAGACCAAATGGTAATAATCATGTTTATGTGTGTAAAGGTCATGGAGATATTTGAAGTCATGAGTAGACAAACCATTTTTAAACGGACATAAACAGTCTGATTCTGATAATAATGACCATTCCAACGAACATCTGAACAGCGTATACAGGAAAGGCGGTAACATGGTTTGTCACGAGCAATATTGCCGTGCGTACAAAGAACGTGTTCACACAAAGTAGCAAAGAAAGAAAGAGAATGTTACATGTTGATGACGTAGCACAGAAAGATCTGTGTCGACTAGCACGCCCATATCTCTGCAGTTTTCTCAAATGAGGGCATTCACTTTTGCGTTAACTACAATCATATGTTATTCCTAACATCATGTATATTGTGGCAATGGTAGACAACATGGTTGTAAGTTCCAATGGAACATGTATTCAATCTACACCAGGAATATCAATAGATAGCTAGCAGATCAATTTAACAATATTTTCACCTCTTTCTATCCACGATTTACCTCTCCTTAATCCATCGCCCTTATCTTCAGTCATTGTCAACTTCCAAAAATAAACTTAAAACCAAAAATATTTGCTAGATATAAAGGTCACTAATATCTCTAACGGAGTTAAGTAGCTGGGGACAAAAGTCAGAGTAGACAAAGACATTATCTGCCGTCACGAACAATTTGAAAAGCATAAAGAAACTAGTGACATATATTACTACATTTCAAAAATAAGCATCATGTTCCCATTTGATACACGCTAGATCATAACCATCGTCATCATCATCATCATTAAGCACAATGCCTGTTAGCGTCAGTGATCATCGTGTCACGTGCCACACATTTCTACATCTACAGCGCTACATCTTGTCGATTCTGTTGTTGATTTCTTACCAAATCATACTCTTAGACTGATGTATCTTTTCACTCTCTGTCTGTCCCTCTTTCTTCATGTATCCTCCTCCTTAAATACTTCCAGCTGTCACAATACATTCATGTTCCCTCTCACTTAAGTGCCAAACATGATGAATTTTCTCTAATGGTTAACATACTGTGACCATTATAAATGTTCATTAATTAGGAAATTACAGAATTAATGTATTGCCCATAAATCGTCGCCATATTTTAAAAACGCACACACTTTTAAACATTTTTGACTGCTTTAATATAAAAATTATATTACCCTCTCTGCACTTTCCACAATCTAAAATACAAGAGATGAGATGTTAGTTTAGAAAACATGATCTCATTACATCCGTGTCCTTATATTTATTGTTTCAACAAAAAGATTCAATTTATTCTTATGTATTGATATGTTTATGTTGAACTGTTATTATATTCCTAATAGATTCTGCTTGGCATGTTTTTGTAAATGTTCTTGTCATTTCCTAAAATGCGACCGCCGTTGGTTGACGATACGAAGGCAGTTTAAAATAGTTTTACCTCCATCACTGTAACTATAACACAGCACGATATGTTGCTTAGTTGGTCGTGTGTCGTAATGAACAGTCACTCGTGTCAAGGCGCTGTGTCGAGGAGTACGGGTTCGAACCTTCTTCGAACTGTCCTTTGTTATTTTTTTTAATCTTCTTTTTTGTATATTTTTTCCGAGTTCTGTAAATATACCTCTGCTTCTGAAATGACAACAGCGCTCCGAGATATGTGTCACCGATGTAGTATTAATCTCTAATGGAGTAACTATTTGGACATTTAACGGTGATCGTAAGTAGGGCCTACATGACACATGCGCGTATCAGATCTTAGAGGCAACAACAGCCACTGTTGGTGTGTCATGAACTTATGGCGCGATTTGAACGAGAAGACGATTCCTTTATTCGCTGTTTTGTCACTGGCGACGAGTCATGAGCACATAAGAATGGCCCAGACAGAAGCGCTAGTCTATGGAGTACACCTATAAGCTTTTACCTACACCAAAAACATTAAAGTCATCGTCTCGGTGGTGTAAGTGATGATGCTTATCTTTTGAGCCTGTGTAGGCGTAGTTTACAAATACTATTTGAAACATTGCAGTACCTTAACACTGATCGCCATGTGACAACGTTGTAGGAACTCACATCTGCCACTTGGAGCAGCGCGTTAATTCTTCAGCACTGCAATGCTAGCCCACACACAAGTCGAGAAACAGTGGCTGAACCAGAGCGTCTCAGGTTTGTTACCGCGTCCACTGGACAGCTACGTTCTGGCACCTGGCGACTTCCTCCCTTTCTAGAAACTGAAAGAACAGTTCAAGGAGGCAACGTGGGCGAGGATGTGCAGGTTGATGTGTGTAGCTGGTGTAGGGGGCAACGATGGGCTTCTCACAAGGATGTGCAGGTTGATGTGTGTACAAGATGTCGGGTGAAGATCCGCACGTGCTTCCTCGACGATATACAACAACCTGTCTGGCTTTGACGTTTGTGTGTGTGGAGCGATATTGTTGAATAATAATGACATACCTACATAAATGACATGACAATATTTCATAAAACTTTAAGCTCGTATGTGCATCTAGCATATTATTTAACATATCACGTAGAAATAAAACCTTTTCAAAATGTCCGCACACATTAAGAAAGTGGAAGCAAAGATTTATAACAAGGCTTTTTTATAAATGAAAATTTACGGAGTTTTAGGTTCGTCGCGTTTGTTTTTTGTATTTTTCGTTTCATGTTGATAGTAAGTTCATTAAGCTTCATCTCGTGAAGCAGCAACATGTAGCTCAAGTGGGGGGGGGGGGGGATATATTGTGATTCTGTTGATAGTAAGTTCATTAAGCTTCATCTCGTGAAGCAGCAACATGTAGCTCAAGTGGGGGGGGATATATTGTGATTCTGTTGATAGTAAGTTCATTAAGCTTCATCTCATGAAGCAGCAACATGTAGCTCAAGTGGGGGGGGGGGGATATATTGTGATTCTGTTGATAGTAAGTTCATTAAGCTTTATCTCATGAAGCAGCAACATGTAGCTCAAGTGGGGGGGGGGGTGTATATTGCGATTCTGTTGATAGTAAGTTCATTAAGCTTTATCTCATGAAGCAGCAACATGTAGCTCAAGTGGGGGGGGATATATTGTGATTCTGTTGATAGTAAGTTCATTAAGCTTTATCTCGTGAAGCAGCAACATGCAGCTGAAGTGGGGGGGGGTAGTTTATGTTTCTGTTGATAGTAAGTTCATTAAGCTTCATCTCGTGAAGCAGCAACATGTAGCTCAAGTGGGGGGGGGTATATTGTGATTCTGTTGATAGTAAGTTCATTAAGCTTTATCTCGTGAAGCAGCAACATGCAGCTGAAGTGGGGGGGGGGGGTAGTTTATGTTTCTGTTGATAGTAAGTTCATTAAGCTTCATCTCGTGAAGCAGCAACATGTAGCTCAAGTGGGGGGGGGTATATTGTGATTCTGTTGATAGTAAGTTCATTAAGCTTTATCTCGTGAAGCAGCAACATGTAGCTCAAGTGGGGGGGGGGTATATTGTGATTCTGTTGATAGTAAGTTCATTAAGCTTTATCTCGTGAAGCAGCAACATGCAGCTGAAGGGGGTGGGGGGGTAGTTTATGTTTCTGTTGATAGTAAGTTCATTTAGCTTCATCTCATGAAGTAGTAACATTTAGCTCAAGTAGGGGAATATTTTATGTTTCTGTTGATAGTAAGTTCATTTAGCTTCATTCCGAAATCCGCATGCATCATCAGAAGTGTCATCATCATCTTCCCAGAATGCAACTGTCTGGCCTATCACTTTGTAACCATATATTGTGTGACATTAAATATATATATATTGACTATATATATATATATATATATATATATATATATATATTGACTTTACAGATAATTTTGGATTATTTACCCACTGTAACCAAGACATAGAAGAGAAAACAGATAGAGTAGATCAGTTTGCTAACACAGTAGGACTGGACATAAATGAAGAGAAAACTAAGATTGGGAGGATAAATGCAATGGATCACATCAAATACCTGATATGCTATATTTCATGAAAAACGGAGATTGAGAAAGCGATATCTTCTAAAGCAGACATATCAGAACATCAATTCATTAGACTTTGAAACATTTACGTTCAACTATTCCCATTATTAACATCACGTTTGGAATGTCTATCTATCTATCTATCTATCTATTGACCTTTCGAGCCGTAACCGGCCCATAGGGCGTAGACCAAGATACACCTTCTCCTATATGAATTTTTGTTCTAGCAGTTTTCTTTTAAAGATATTTTATCAAATCTCGCCATCTGTCTCTGTTCTGTGCAAGCAGTTCTATCTCATTGAGGGAGCCGATTCCTGCTGCTCTTGCCTCTCTCATCAATGTTCTTCTCAGTGTCTCCCTGGGTCTTCCTCTTTTTCTTTTACCTGTTGTTTCCCATATGAGGGCTTGCTTTGCTATTCGATTATTATCTCTTCTCATCACATGTCCAACGTATGACCATCGTCTTTTCTTTATTACTGAAGATATTAGTGGTTGATTGGCGATTTCTCTAATTTCCTCGTTTGTTTTGAATTCGTTCCATTCTATACCAAGTATTTTCCTTAGACATTTATTTTCGAATGCGTTCAACTTTGTTTCTATATCTCTTGTTGTTTTCCAGCTTTCACACGCATACGTAAGGGTTGATAGTACATTTGATTTGAATAGCCTAAGTTTTGTGTTTGTGCTAATGAGTTTTGATTTCCACAACTTTTCAAGGCTTCTGAAAGACATTGCTGCTTTAGCCAGTCTGATTCTAATTTCTTTGCTCGTATCCCCTTCTCGATCAATGTGACTTCCAAGATAGATGAAGTGATCGATCTCTTCTACTGGTTTGTTTTCCATGTATATTTTGTCACTTGTTGGAATTAAACTTTTCATGACTTTAGTCTTTTCATGATTGACCTCAAGCCCAATTTTGCTGGCTATTGATGATAGTTCATTTGTGTTTTCCTGCATCGTTTTTATCTGATTGCTGATGAGAACTATGTCATCAGCAAAGTCCAGGTCCTCCAAATGGTCTCCTTGTATCCATTCGATGCCTTTATTACCAGTGCAGCATTTCTTCATTATGAAGTCCATAACAATTCCAAATAACAAGGGCGATAAAATACATCCTTGTTTAACCCCAGTTTCTATTGGGAAACATTCGCTCAGTCCTTCCTCTGTTCGAACTGCACATGTGTAACCATCATACATGTCTTTGATAATATTTATGATTTTTGATGGTAAGCCATATTGCTTCAGAATTTTCCACAAAGAATCTCTATGAATACTATCAAATGCTTTTTTGAAGTCGATGAAGTTAAGTACAAAAGGTTTTTGCTTTTCAATGTGTTCCTCCAATATAAGTCGTAGAGTGAAAATGTGGTCAAGACAGCTTCTCCCTTTTCTAAACCCAGCCTGTTCTTCACGCATTACTGTATCTATTGAATCCTTTATTCTATTTAGGATGATTTTACAGAATAATTTTGAGGCAACTGACAAAAGTCAGTTGCCTCAAAATTATTCTGTAAAATCATCCTATGTTTGGAATGTACATCATAAAAATGTGATCCATACTTTTATGAACAGCTGAAATGTGGATAATGAATTATAACACAGAAAGCCAACTTAAGTTGATGTCTTAAGAAGATTCTAAATATACTTTAGGATGAACTCATTAACATGAAAGAAATCACCGGAAGATCAAGTATTAACAACATTAATCAAGAAGTGATAAGAAGGCGTTGGGAAAGGCTAAGCCACGTTCTGCGAATTAAACTAACCAGGCACACGCTGGTAGCATTAACATGGACACCAAATGGCAAACGAAGAAGTGGCGGACGATTGGGACATGACAACGAACCATACATGATTATATGAACGTTTAGCAGGTCATAACGAGTTGTCTATGCCCGCTTCAGATCGAATTGTATGGAGATCTCTTGTGCGTGGTTCTATCATTTGATCGGAGTTCAAAGTATTAAGAAAAGGGGAAATGAATAGAACGCTTCCATACTCAGGTGCATACGTATGTGAATCCAATATATACCTGATGCGTATATTCAGACACGGCTTCAATCATCTTAAAGGCAAATGCACACCATCACAATGTGATAGAACATAATTAAAGGCTTCACTCATGGTAAGTGGGCCTCCCCTCTTCGACCCCTATTCGATAGGCCAGGATACACAGATTAGTCTGTCTGTAGAGAGACCACGAAGAGGCGGAGTAGGGTCTGTATTGGTCTGATTCACCGATCCACAGGCCATCAGCTATGTACCGTTAAAGCTTTCAACTCTGCTGATGTCAGGTGCCCTGTCACGATGTTATTGTTATGTAGTTTTAAATCATAATCTGTAATGATTTCTGTCCATGAAATTATCCAGTTAATGTATGACAATAAACAACCTCGGCCGTGCGCTGCTGGGGCCCGATGGGGATACAGAATAGTGGCGCTGATCCCTACAAGGCATGTGCGACTAAGGAGGTTTGGAACTAGCTATGTCATGTACTGTAAAATAAATTAGAAGAAAAAGCTTCACAGCCATGGATAAGTAAACGAAAAGAATAAATGTAAATCAGCCAACCAGGAAAGATAACGAACCTCTGTCTAAGAGGTGGATGACGTAATCCGGAGAAAGCCGGAAAGGGTCTGATTGCCGACTCACCTTTTGTCTTACAAGGAAATCCTGAAGAATTGGCACTTGGAATGTACGCACCCTAAATGAACAAGGAAAAGCTGCACAAGTAGCAGCAGAAATGATACAAAACATATATTATGGGAATGTCCGGAAACAAGATGGCTAGGAACGGAAATTGTAAAACTAAACACAGGAGAGATGATTTTATCATTAGGACATCAGTAACCTGGAGCACAACATATTGAGTAGTTAGCAATAAAGGTATCAATGAAATCACAAAAGACATTGATAGAATGGGAAGCAGTAGGGCCAAGACTAATGAGGTAACATTCAATACAACAAAAAACAAAATAAAAATGTACCCTATCCAATGCTACGCATCAAAATATACAGACGATTTAATTATTAAAACAGTTGCAATGTCAGATGAATTAAATAAGAACCAAGTATATTATAATCGGTATGGGAGATCTAAATGCAAAAGTAGAATCGGACAACAGAAGCTTCAAAGAGATCATGGGAAAACATGACTTGCAGAAATGAATGATAATGGAGAGATATTCGTGAACTTCAGTGCTCCTAATCAAATGAACATATGAGGAACAATATTCCAACATAAAATAATACATAAAGCCAGGAAAAATAGCAAGCAGAATCATTCTGGAGAGACTAAAAGTTGTCATAGAGAAACATTGGAGTAAATAACAAGCAGATTTTAGGAAAAACACATCTGCTGATCAAATAACTACGCTATTTATAACAGTCCAACACAGTTTAGAACTGCAGTCCCCACTTTATATTGGATTCATAGATTTCGAAAAGGCTTTTGATAGTTTAGACAGAGGAATGCTTTCTAAGTTGCTGAGTCATTATGGAATTTCCATAAAGTTTATTAACCTGTTAAGAACAATGTATGAAGGGTTAACATCTAGTGTGGTGAATCAAGGGCAGCTTACAGAAACATTCGAAATAGGAAGTAAGACAGGGATGCCTTCTATCTCTGTTTGATCACAACAGATGGGACTGAAAATAAATAGAGATAATACACAATTATAAGAATTAATGCAGTTGGCAATACCAAAATAAAAATATGAAAAATGCATCTACTAAACGAAAAATCTACTAAACGAAAAATAAACATATATCTTGGCAGTGATATAGACAAAGAAGGAGGTATCGAAAATGATACCAACATAAGGATATCAAAAGCAAGAATAGCATTCGTTGTACTAGAAAACATATGGAAGTCCAACAAAAATTAGGTTAAATACAAAAAATTTAAAAAAAAATTAATTCCAATGTTAAGTCAGTCTTATTATATGTGTGTGAAACATGGAGAAAAACAACAATTACAACCACGGAGATACATACCGTGTATGTCTACGAGGAATAAAAAGATGGAAATGGCAGGACAGGATCACTAAGATAGAAGTACCTGTCAAATACAAGCGGATAATGAGATACAGCGAAGATGGCGCTGGATAGGACATACACTGAGGAAGCCAACTGAGAGTATTATACAACATGCAATTTTTGGAATCCCCAGGGAAAATTACAAAGAGGAAGACCAATGTATTCTTGGAGAAGACAATTGGAAGCATACATAAAGATGATGGAAAGACATGGAATGATCTTAAAACAATGGCAATAAACAGAACCGCCTTGGAAAGTGTTTGTTGGAGACATTCTCCACAGGGAGTTGAAAGGTAGAGGAAGAAGAATAAACAACCTAAAAAGCAAAGTATAATACATAACAAATAATGTATTGATGTAAAATTAAAGCGCAGTGCATTGTTCATTCACAAAAACAAATAATTCATTATTAGCATTCAAGTTAACCATAGATAATATTACTTACATATTGAATGTTCTCAAAGAGGAATATACACTAACAAGAGAAAGATAGTTTAATTATAAAAGCATATTTTAAGTCCATCTATGTTATTAACAATTAAACGCTCACTGTCCAAACATGTATATACGAGTTTGCAATATCATTTTTGAACCGATGTTTATTATTGCAATTAGATATGGCAACTATAACTGATTTGTGTATGATCTCTATCCATCCAGCTTTTTATTTTGCATTAATCTTTTGGAGACGAATACAGCACAAGCTATGTCTCAAATTCGTTTGTGCCAGTTTATATTTCCCTATCTTCTTCTTCTGTCATAATAACGTTTTCTTAGTTTAACTTCTTCCTCTTTGTTCTCATTACATTGTTATAAAACGTATATTGGAAGGTAGACGTTTGGGTGTAGGAATCCGTGAACACTTCTAAAACGTTAAATGTGATTCCATCACTCTGATCTCGCCCTACTTCATGTCTCCAGGCCATGATGCCACTGAAGGAGCACTAGTTACTCTCGTGCTCCTACGATACCTACAGCCTGTTCGCTTTGGAGAACCGACACATAACCTGTTTTTGTCAATCTCCATCCGAGAGAGTTAAACTATTTTCACACTTTCATTTAATCACTGACCTCCTTTTCCACTCTCGTATCTCCTACTCATCTTCTCTCTAGCCATCCCTGTTTCATAATTAAAATTTTTTTTTTTTCCCTTTGATACCCCTCCTTTCATCCATCCTCTGGTAACCCGTTCTCTATTTTCACTAAGTTGAACTTTTTTTTACTCTCGAGATCATACTTGTCAAATTGACTATTCCTCTTGTGACCAATTGGTACATTGGTCCTGATCTCTATTATCACATAAGTGCATGTCTTTCGTGCTTGTTGTTGTGTATATATTTGGTGCTATGTAGCCTACGAAGCTTTATCGAAACGTCGTGATTTGTCCAATCTCTCATTACGTTTATCTGCTTAATACAAACTTATTTTTATTTCAGATTTCCTCTTCTTCTCATAACCCCGAGGGTGGGAAGGTCACCGCTGAAAGACTATGTCAATCGTCTCATTTCTCCATATCTTCAGCTATACTATCATCATCGTCATCAACATCATCATCATCATTTAACAAGTCTGCTGGCGTAGGTGATCATTTCTCTTCACAACTCTCGATCTCGACAGTTGTTCGTTATTTCTGCCGTGACCTTCCCACAAACCATTCCCTTAAGCTGCCTAGTTTCTTATCTCTTTGTCTCGCTCTATCTCTTCGTCCCTCAATGTTCCCAGTTGTCACAATATATTCCAGCTGTTCACGTCTTATTACATGGCCAATAAATTATTCTTTCTTCCTAAATTGCAAATTAGCTCCATTTAGTGTTTTAGCCTTTTCTACATCATTTTCATTACTCGTCTAAGCAGTCTATGGCTTTCTCAACATTTTTCTGTAAAACCACAATTGTAAAGCCTCCGGTGATTTTATTGTCTCTTGTCCTATTTGCCCAAGATTCACATCAATCTGTTGCAATTATGTCTACATATCATTTAAGAACTCATTTTCCTGTTTCTATATGTCAACATGGATTGCACAGTATCATCCTAAATTGTTTGGAAAGCTGGTTTTTCCCTGAGCCAGTTTCACCTCACCTCTGTTGTACATCTACCATCTGAGGTTAACTTTTGTTTCCAGATATTTAAATTCATTTACATGTTTTAAAACCATTCCAGTTGTTTATATTGTGCATTGCGGTGATGGCTTTTACTCTGTAGCAACAATAACTTCTATGATTTTGCTATTGATGCAGATTTTCTTCATTATAAAGTATAATATTCCTTGTAACTCATTTACACTGTTAACGATTGAGACTGTATCATCAGCTTACCTACGGATATTTATATTATGCCATCCTATTGTTTTTTTCACCCATGTCCCTTATGAATCTTAAAATAATCTCACTAAACATATTAAATAAATCCGATGAAAGTACACAACCTTGCATAACACATTGTTTTATGTGTTGAAACATTCCCTATTTATTTCCAGTCCCTTTGGCCGCTGTTTGTTGCCGGTACATCTTATTATTCTAAGATAGTTGCTATCAAATGATGTCAAATGCTTTCTAAAAATTGGTTATTTCTTGATTATTTATTTTATGAAACACTTTGGTATATTGTATAACACTTATATATAAATACGTTTTTACCTCTATGGCTCTTTGTATTAAAGTCATAATATGAGATTGTAAAGTCGATGTGTGCCCACTCTTTGATGTTATCTTCCCATTTCTTTCTCTGCTTACCTCTAATTCTCTCCCTTTCCACAGTTCCTAGCAGAAGCAGTTCCTTTGCTATGTCAGGCATTCAAAATAATGTGACCGAATTATTTAATGTTGCTCTTCTACACAGGATTTAACAGAATAATAATGTACATATTGCTAGTTATGACTAAGATATTACTAAGAGTCATCATGCGAAGAGTGCGAAACAAAATCAGTCCAGAAATTAGCGATGAACAGTGTGGTTTTGTAAGAGATAAAGGAACAAGCAATGTCATTTATATCATACGATCTTAAGTAGAAAGAGCCATAGAGGTGAAAACAGATCTATACCTATGTTTCATAGATTACACCAAGGCATTTGACAAAGTAAAGCACCAAGAAATAATCAACATTTTAGAAAGCATAAACATAGACAGCAGGGATCTAAGAATAATACAGAACATGTACTGGCAACAAACAGCGGCCACAAGAACTAGAAACCAATTGGGAATAAAACAGGGTGTTAGGCAAGGATGTATGCTGTCACCAGATTTGTTTAATATTTATAGTGAGATTATTTTAAGATCCATAAGGGGCATGCCTGGAATAACAATTGGATGTCATAATATATATATAATCTAAGGAATGCCGATGATACAGTATTAATCGCTAAGAGTGAAAATGAGTTACAAGAAATGTTGGACAATATAGTGAAGGAAAGCAAAAATAAATTATTCAGCCTTAGTAGCAAAAAAACAGAGGTAATGGTAACAACAAAGAAAAAGACATCACCTCAGTGCAAAATAAAGACAAGTGGAACAATATTAAAACAGGTAAATCAATTTAAATATTTGGGAACTTTGTTAACCTCAGACGGAAGAAATACAAAAGAGGTGAGATGCAGAATGGCTCAGGTAAAAGCAGCTTTCCAAAAAAAATGAGGAAAATACTATGCAATCCATTTTTGACATTAGAAACAAGAAAAAGAGTTCTTAAATGTTACGTAGAGCCAGTCTTAACATATGGATGCGAGTCGTGGACAATAGGACAACAGCCAAAAAAAAATCACTTGAGTCTGTAGAAATGTAGTTTTACAGAAGAATGTTAAGAGTACCATGGACAGCTAAGAAGAGTAATGAAGATGTTCTGAGAGAGGTCAAAGCAAAAAGAGAGCTAATTTCCAATATTAGGAAGAAACAATCATCATTTTTTGGCCATGTAATGAGAAGAGAACAACTTGAATATATTGTGACAACTGGACAAATTGAGGGACGAAGAGATAGAGAGAAGCAAAGAGAAAAAATAACATACGGTTTAAGAGAATGGCTTGGCAGAAGGTCAACAACAGAAATGATAATTAGCTGCCGAGATCGAAAGTTGTGGAGAGACATGTTCACCTAAGCCACCAGGCCCGGTAGATGGTGATGATGATGATGATGATTGTTAGTTGTATCCCTTTGTTTACGTTTTCATTTACGATTGGATTTAAATAAGTGATGCACATGTATGCGATAATATTCCATCTCCAAAAATTGCATATTACATTTGTCTATTTGTATTTGTCATTAGGTTTGTTCTTCCTAACTTTAATTTCATCACTGACCTTATTAGTTTGTTTTATTTGTTCAGTCATTAGGAATCTGTAATTTATTCTTTGCAACATAAAAGACTTCATCCTTCCAAATTGACACACGAGAAATTATTTGTTTTTCCTTTCATGACACACATTCTCACTCTTTAAATTGTCACTAACTCACTTACTCTCTGACTAACACTTTCACTTACGGTTCAATTCACTCATTCACTGGCTGATGCTTCATTGACACAATAAGTCACGCATTCAATAATTCACATCATAGATCCAGTATATAAATCATGAACTCACTATATGGCATTTTTATTCCTCCATCATTTCAATAACTCACTGAATCTGAATCTTATATTTTCTTAATCACGGACTCATTCACTTACTCAGTCACTTACTCACCCACTCACTCATTCACTTACTCACTCACTTGCTCACCGACTCACTCATTCTCCATGTCAGTCATTATATAGTCAGACAAATATACATTTATATATTCAAGCGCAACACAACAGAACATCAAAGAAGGCTATGATTACTATTAAAAAAGAGGTACACACACATATAATCATCAACTGGACATACTATGATATTATTATACTACTCAAGATTAAAGCAAAACAATTACACAGCAATAATACAGACATAACCACCAACTCATGAATGTACAGATGAACAAATAGAGGCATAGTATAAAGATTTAAATAAAGTTATGAAGCAAGTGAAATCTTCGGAATCTTGATTGTAATAGGTGACATGAATGCTAAAGTAGGAAAAGGTAGATGTAAGACCATTATAGGAAATGGTTTAGGAAAAAGAAATGACAGAGGAGAAAGATTAAAAATAATACTGAATTAGATGAGCAACAATTTGGATTCAGGAAAAAAACAGTAGGACAAAAGAAGCCATATTCAGAATGAGAAGATTGATTGAAAAGTACACAGAAGTAAACAAACCAATATATGCCTGCTTTATAGACTACACCAAAGCTTTCGATAGAATACATCATAACCAAATCATAGACTGCCTAAAGGATATAAATCTAGACGACGCAGACATACGACTAATATGTAATTTGTACTGGGAGCAAACAGTAATAATAAGATATAACAAGGAGAACTCTACACCCATGGACATACAAAGAGTAAGACAAGGATGCATCCTATTACCAAGCTTGTTCAATCTATACACTGAGCAAATCTTTAAAAACATCTCAGAGATACCAGGCCTAAACATTAATGGAAAGATACTCAATAACCTAAGATATGCTGATGATACTGTTCTACTAGCAGAAAATCCTAAAGACCTACACCAATTGATTAATGTGATAAACATAACAAGCAAAAAATATGGACTAGAAATGAATATCAAAAAGATAAAACTATGATCATCAGCAAAACAAAATTCTCAAGACCTACATTTAAATATCACAGTTGAGTGAATACATCTGGAGGCAGTCCAGAGATAACACTACCTGGGACATACTATAACCAATGATGGAATATGTAAAATTGAAATAAACAAAAGAATAGGTATGGCAAAAAGTAATTTTAATGCCATGAAAAATAAACAAAACAAATATCAGCAGGGCTGAAACTAAGAATGGCAAAATGTTACATCTTCTCAATATTCCTGTATGGTGCAAAAACATGGACATTAAACAAGAAAGCAGAACAGAAAATTGAAGCCTTTGAAATGTGGATTTATAGAAGAATAGGTAGAATTGGATGGAAACAAAAGATAACAAACGATGAAGTTTTAAAACAACTGAAAATAAAAAGAGAACTACTAAATACAATTAAAACAAGACAAATGAAATTTTTGGGGCATGTTAAAAGACACAACAGCCTAATAAAAGTAATATTGGAAGGAACAATACAAGGTAAAAGAGGCAGAGGCAGACCAAGATTAACATGGACGAGTAACATCAAAAGATGGAAAAGTCAATCTATGACAGCCCGCACCATCAAAGCAAGAAACAGACTAGAATGGCGATCCATGGTAGCCAACCTTCGTTGCGGAGGGGGCACTCGATAATGATGATGATGAAAATAGATACATCTTGATGACTACATACGACTAATATGTAATTTATACTGGGGGCAGACAGCATTATAACATATAACAAAGATAACTCTACACCCATTGATATAAAAAGAGGAGGAAGACAGAGATAGAGATACAACCTATCACCAAGCTTGTTCAATCTATACACTGAGCAAATCTTTAAAAACATCACAGACATGCCAGGTCTAAACATTAAGGAAAGATAACCAATAACCTAGGAAATGCTGATGATGCAGTACTACTAGCAAAAAATCCTAAAGATCTACAACAACTACGTAATGAAGTAAACATGAAATTCTTAATACATAAACATAATGAAACAAACACCAGCAAAAAAATATGGGGTAGATCATCATCATTAAGTACCGGGCATGCTGGCTTAGGTGATCATGTCTCTCCACAACTTTCGATCTCGGCAACTAATTATCATTTCTGTTGTTGACCTTCTGCCAAGCCATTCGCTTAATCTGTCTGTTATTTTTTCTCTTTGCTTCCCTCTATCTCTTCTTCCCTCAATTTGTCCAGTTGTCACAATATATTCAAGTTGTTCTCTTCTCATTACATGGCAAAAATGATGATTGTTTCTTCCTAATATTGGAAATTAGCTCTCTTTTTACTTTGACCTCTCTCAGAGCATCTTCATTAATTGTCTTAGCTGTCCATGGTACTCTCAACATTCTTCCGTAAAATCACATTTCTACAGACTCCAGTTATTGTCATGTCTTTTGTCCTATTGTCCATGATTCGCATCCATATGTTAAGACTGGCTCTACGTAACATTTAGGAACTCTTTTTCTTGTTTCTAATGTCAAAAATGGATTGCATAGTATCTTCCTCATTTTTTTGTGTAGAAAGCTGCTTTTGCCTGAGTCATTCTGCATCTCATCTCTTTTGTACATCTTCCGTCTTAACCGTGAGGTTAACACAGTTCCCAAATATTTAAATTCATTTACCTGTTTTAATATTGTTCCACTTGTCTTTATTTTGCACTGATGTGATGTCTTTTTCTTTGTTGTTACCATTACCTCTGTCTTTTTGCTATTAAGGCTGAGTTCTTTATTTTTACTTTCTTTCACTATATGTCCAACATTATACATGTATTAGATAAAAATATCAAAAAGACGAAAACTATGATCATAAACAAAGAAAATACTCATAATCTACAAATGGATATTAAAATTCAAGGAATAGACCTGGAGACAGTTAAGAACTACAACTACATAGGTCATACTATTACCAGGGATGGAAAATGTAAAACTAAGATAAATAAAGAATAGGAATAACAAAAAAGTAATTGAAATGCCAAGAAATATATACTAATATCAAAACAAATAACACGCAGTCTGTGATGATGTACAGCATCCACAACACCGCGAGTTTGGCAGGAAAAGGGACAGTAGGCTCAATCAGGAGTTAAATCCTAATGTTTGCCATTTTATTCAATGTCTCCTTGGCACCTCCCGAGACGCAGCCGACACACGGTATTGTATCGATTTAGTTGTTCAGTTGAGTCCACAAGCTACGGGGAGACACATCGACCAAACCATACTTCGGTATTAAATTGCATGAGCTCTCTCCATAACCTACACACAAAAATGCACAAGTGGCATTACTTAGCTGCCTATACATTTATCCAATGAGAACCATATCACTGCTTCCTGCTTCAGGTTGACAAATATCACAACTTGTTTATATACGATAAAGCTCTGTCTGAAGTTAACCTGCAACACAATGCCTGTCCCTGTTTTGGCAATACAATAAAGCATTATTAGAGTAAAATAAAATCCTGCTATATCCCTGTCAGCATCTTTCAGGTCAAATCCTGGAGCTCGGATGTCAATACCTGCACAGAAGCTCTCATATACATATTGAACAATGCAGCATTTACCCAAATCTCTGTTTGGGCAGTACTATCAGGGTAGGTGAAAGGATATGTTGCATAACTAACTAGTAGGATATTTACCAGACAAGTATCTCTTTAAAGGCCGTGCGCACCGTGTTTTTCACGATGTTACCCTGATAGTCTTGGATTTGTACTTGGTCTTTGTCAGCAAATTCTCCAAGTTAAAAAAAGTGCTAAACAAAGGAGTACACATTTAGTCTCCTTGTGGTAGTAACACAAGGGCAGCATTTCAACACTTTGTTCATGACCAAGATATTGTAGACTTTATCATAAAAACTCGCCAGTCATGGAATGTTTGAACACATAATTAACGTTTGTGACAGACATCCTTGTATAGTGACACAAGACATGAAGTGACAGCCACGAAGGTAATCATTTCTTGTGAACATTCATATCATTTCTCTGTCGTCTTACTTACTGTATTCCAAACATCATTTTCCTGAAAAGCGATGAGAGTGGTAGATATAAAATTTATTAACATATTGATCTATCACTGTTAGCAATAGATAATCCTTCAACAAAAGAATATCTAATATAATTACTGTTTTAATGCACTAAAATATATTATAATGTGCACGTTAACTCCGTTTAAATAACGACGCCAGTATGAATTATAATTAAGAAACAAACAAATAACATTCTTAATACCGTAATTTCTCTCTCTCTCTCTCTCTCTCTCTCTCTCTCTCTCTCTCTCTCTGCGATCAGAACTCAATCGGAGTAGGATTCCAGACTTTCACATGAAGTCAGCTGTCAGGTTATGTGTGTTGATCGCCCCCACAGATAGAATATAATAATTAGAGTCTGCCAGGTCCACTCTGATTGAACACCAGTTAAAATGTTGCACTGTGTTCTGCGCCAGTGGCCCAGTGCATCCAATTTCAGCCAGCATTTTATTCAGGTTTGCTTTCCTTAGATTTGATTGTCCCCAATCTTCATGCACTGCCGCAGATTGTCTTATCTATAGGGGAATTCTGCCCTTCGATGGTCGGCCCTCCCAGGTTTACGAGCACCATCCGCACGAGTCACTAGATGTGACTAACACAGACATGCACACACAAAGATATGAGATGTGACTAACACAGACATGCACACACAAAGATATGAGATGTGACTAACACAGACATGCACACACAAAGATATGAGATGTGACTAACACAGACATGCACACACAAAGATATGAGATGTGACTAACACAGACATGCACACACAAAGATATGAGATGTGACTAACACAGACATGCACACACAAAGATATGGGATGTGACTAACACAGACATGCACACAGCGATACGAAGCATGCCTAACACTGACACACATCAATATATGAGATATGACTAACACAGACATACACGCAAAGATATGTCCCATGACTAACATAGACATGCACATAAAGATATGTGATATGACCAACATGTATATGCACACACAAAGATATGACTCATGCCTAACATAGATATGCACACACAGATATGAAATATGGCTGACATGGATATGCAGGCACAAAAGATACGACACATGACTAACATAGACATGCACACACAAGGATATGAGATGTGACAAACACAGACATGCACACACAAAGATATGATATGTGACAAACATAAACATGCACACAAAAAATTGAGATATCACTAACCCAGACATGCACACACAAAGATATGACACATGACTAACACAGATACACACTAAGATGTGAGATATGACTAAACACAGACACACATAAAGATATGAGACATGATTAACACGGACAAACCAAGATATAAGATATAACTAACATGAAACACACCAAGATATGAGCCATGGTTAGCACAAAAACACTCACACACACAAGCTAAGATATGAGTTATGGCTAGCACAAAAACACACCAAAATATAAACCATGTCTAGCACTGAAACACATTAAGATATGAGCCATAGCTAGCACGGAAATACACTAAGATATGAACCTTGGCCAGCACAGGCACACTCTAAGATATGAGCCATGACCAGCACATACACCCACTAAGATATCAGCCATGGCTATCGCAGACACCCACTAAGATATGAGCTACGACTAGCACGGATATACACTGAGAATTGAGCCATGGCTCACTTCAAGAGAAGCAGAAGAGTAGGTAGACGAGCAGCGATCGCGAAAGATATCCATATGCTTGGGTTTGTTTTAGTCGGCAGACTCTTCTTAACGCGGGAATCATCGACATACGAGACGCAGGCCCCGGTTGACTATTGACAGGTGTTGTTGAAACAGTTGTCCGGACATTGGAGAGTGCAGTCTGACCCGTAGAACGTTTCCTTGCATTTACAGTCTGCGCTTTCCGGGACACATATGAATTCACAGACATCAGAACACGTCTGTTCGCACTGTAGCCCAAAATTGTCATCGGGACAAGTGTTATTACAGGTAAAGCCAGGATGTTTACATTGTAGACATTTTCCTGATTTTTTCTCACATAAAGAACAGACACTGAGACAAGACCAGGAGCAGTCGTGTCTATAGATCCCACGTGAACCATTGCCGTGACAGGTACCGATGATGACGTTGCAGCCTTTGCTACACCCACTACACACTTCACAAAACGACCCAGAATGTCCGTCCAAACAATAGATGTCTGTAAATGTTTGCACCTCACACACCGTCAGTGCACTGTCGGTCTGCGAATTGGTCGGTGAGAACTCAATCTTAATGTGTGCCATTGGCGTTTGTGTGGTGACTACAATAGTGTTCACAGAAACATGGTATGATATATCATTATACTGGAACACTACGCCACCACTGTCAGAGAAAGCCTTTTTAGTGGCATTCTTTACCCGAATCATAGTGCTAGCTCGATGATAACGTAATTTGACGTTTGGGAAAGTGTCGTGTGTGCTTGTGTTTCTTTGAATTATGTGCACAATATCATAACAATGTCAGTATCTGAATAGCACGCGACACATTTAACACTATCAGTTAATTCTTCCTCTGCTTTTTGGCCTAGAAAAAAATGTCTGAATAGTTGTTGCAAATGTATTATGATAACACTTAGGAGTGCAATTGTCTATGTGGCGATGTCCAGTCGACCCAGCTGTAAACTCTAGCTCAGTCAGTTGAAAGAAAATAGCGACAGCTAGGAAATACGTGATCACAATATGCGAGCTAGCACAGTTACATTTTATATTACTCTCGTTAGAGGTTAAATATGTATTGGTTACTACTCTTACTTCTTGTCACCTTTTATAGATGAGCTCACTTCGTTATATGTAGCTTCTATAGCTAATGTTCACATTAGATGTTATCAGGTTGTGATTGTGCTGTCATGTTTCTCAATAAGTTATCCCAGCTCAGTGCTACACTTCTCTATATATTTCGATATTTCTTCTATGTGACTGTTGTTCATATGGGAGCCGCGATAGCTCAGTGGTTAGTGAACTGGACTACAAAGGACAAGGGGTAGGGATCGATCCATATCGACGGCTTCTGGTTTCACCCAGCATTAAATGGGTACCGGTTTTTTTCTGGGAAAGTAAAGCAGCACGGGCGTAATACCGACTACATTACCCCAAAAATCATGTGCTGAAGGTCTGTAAAATATAGGGTCAATAATCTTTACTTTATAACACATAATACCATACTAATGCGGCGGATACGTTTGCGCCATATTCAGTTAGACCTTCTATTGCGATTTAGTAGCTTACAGCTACAGCACATGATTGGTTCACGACTTAAAGCGATGACATTAAAGTCCCCAAGTATTATATTTAATTGAAACAACAGTATAAATGACATGCCATTGAAGCTGGTCTAACAAATTAAAACGAATAATCAAATGAAGGTTAATGTTTTGTTTAATTTTATCGAATGACGTCATTTCTACATAATATTTACTTACTTTAAAAAGTGATTCACTGTGGTTGGTAATCTATGAATACATCGACATTTAGTTTAGAAATATATACAATTCTAGGTGCATACTCTTATATAGGAAGAACGGACACACGATAGTTCATTTATATAATAGTTCCCTAGAATGGCAGTCATTGAACTTATGGATAGCTGTAGAGACAGAAAGTTGTGTTGATACATAATCGCACGCTCCTTTAGATACTGCCTGATGAAAAAGACGGTTCGTGCTATCCGTTTATATCTACACACCTAAATGAAGATCAACGAGAGGACTCTGCTTGCGTGCTAAATTGAGCAGACTGTCAATAACAATGAAGCTGTACGCTTGATGATTAAGTGGTCTTTCTCTCTCTCTCTCTCTCTCTTTCTCTCTCTCTCTCTCTCTCTCTCTCTCTCTCTTCCTCTCTCTGTGAATTATTTGAGGAAGTTTGCTGGGCAAACACTTAACATGTCGCGTAACACTGTTTATACGCACTTGTTGTTCCGTTTGACGAAATAAGCGCTCTAGCTGACAACGACTAGGAAGAAGTGGCCAGCGTTTTTCATGCCAGCTTTCAGAGTTGCCAAATTAAAGATGAAGGTCTACTCTGCTATTTATAATCTCTGCCGAGGACAAACAATGATCCCTGTCAGACCAGTGCCTGCACAATCATCACTAGGCACAACACTGCGGGCAAGCTACTGAAGAAAATAATTGCACGTGTTTACAGTTAATCTTGAACGGATAAACACACATTCCTACACACACACTCGCAGGTTATAGATATAACAAAAAGACATGGCCCAATGCTGCAGTCTTTACCTATGACGTATTCGAAGGATTTAAGAGACGGTAGGAGACAAATACAGCAGCGATTTATCTGGAGGATACATGCATCAGAGTGTCATTTCAGTACCTCACGCATATGTTCCTCCTATTGGCGGTGCATCCCTTCTTGATCACATGGATCGCTACAGCGTTGTTTCAGAGGTGGGTGATCACGCTCAGATGTGATAATGTCGTCCGAACATGCCGTATCCGAAGTCGAATCAATTTGCCCAGGGTTGTCAATGTTCACCATTGTTACCTGGTTTATTTAACAACATAAGAATCACGGAACAGGTGAATGTGAGGGAAAGAACTATGCCTTTTGTTGATGGCATTCTGCTGCTTGATGGTGATGATTGTATCTTCCATATGACCATTACTTATGTTTTCTTACTATTTAGACTGCGACCTTTATTGTTGCTTTCTGTTACTATTATTTTTATCATTTCTTGTAGTTCGTTCTATCAATCCGCTATTAAGACTGTGTCATCCGCATATCACAAATTGTTTATGTTGCGGCCGTTGACTTCACTTCCGTGTATGTCTACTTTTGATCTCATTATTATATTTTTTTGCTGTAAAGTGAAAATAAAACCAGCGTCAGAATACATCCCTGACTGACTCCTTGTTTTATATATTGGAACTATCCTGTTTGGTTGCTAATTCTTATGGCTGCTGTTTGTGCCATTGCATATTTTTAATAATTTGCATATCCTTGCTATCAATGTTTAATTTCTCCAGCATATTGATTATTCCCACATGATTTACTTTGCCGAATGATTGTGTGTAGTTTATAAAGCACATATATATATTTTTATTTTCCTCTGTAGCACTTTTTTTATCAATGATATTATGATGTAGATTGCATTATTGGCGACCTTTCCCTCCACAATCCCACATTGTTCCTCACTTATTTCTGGTTTTATTTTGTTCCTTACACGTCTCATTATGATTCTTAGTAATATTTTTGTCATATGGCTCATGAGACTGTGCAATGGTCTTCGCAATCAGTGCCGCCTGACTTGTTCCATATGACTACAGAGATATATTTTATTAGATCTTCGGGTAAGGTAAAAAAAAAAAGTAAAGAGCCCCAGTCACGCCGAGTGGCATATAGGAAATATGGTGTTAGCGATAATAAATTTTACAGATCTTCAGCACATGATTTTAGGGGTAATGTAGTCAGTATTACGCCCGTGCCGCTTTACTTTCCCAGAAAAAAATCCGGTACCCATTTAAGGCTGGGTGAACCCGGAAGATGTCGATTGGGAACGAACACTACATTTTGTCCTTTGTAGTCCAGTTCTCTAACCACTGAACTATCGCATCTCCCTTCGGGAAAGTATTACATAATTTTTCTAGGCAATATAAGAACGTAGTTTACCATGACTCTCTTTCTTTGCAGTGACTGTCCTTGTCGGAGATAGCAGTCATTGTCTCTATAAATGAGATCCTCTGCTCGCCATCACGGAGTGAGGACCATAACGGAACAACTTGTCGGCTGCTCTAACAACATCATCCAGCACCTGCTCCAATGGCTTCACGTAACCCAGATAAGGGGCTATCCTGGAGCTTCACCTTGCCCAAGGTTGTCCGGAAGACTAGCAGAGGAAAGTAGTCATCTTACTCCACATTTGTTAAAGAATAACTCTACTCTACTAACCTTAACGTAGCTCTGAAATAACATTACTTACACGATTTGCAACATCTCTAAACTGGAACGGAATATAACGTATAAATCGTAAGATAATTTTGTTCTCAAGACACTGATGGTTCAACCACAGACAGCTATAACGATGGCCTGCGGGGAGAAAATACAACTGGAAACACTTCAACCGACGTGACGTGTTAAGCTTCGTGAGCAGGTTTTTCGTGGGTAGAATGAGGTAGTCGTCTATAACTGCTATAGCTGAAAACAGCACGCTACTTTCAATGTTTTTCGAACTGATTTTATCCACGCCTACTATATATAGTTTGCTGTAGTTCAACTAAAAGAGTAGCATTTTTGTGTGTTGATGTAAAACGTCAGCACCGATAACTCACTATCATTGTGCATTAAGTGTGTTTATATATTATCATTGTCTCCCTTATTTTAGACGCTGCGATCCCGAACTGATCATAACCGACTGACAACCAGAGAAAGCTTTAGTGCGGACATTTTATTAGCAACTGTACTCTTATACGTCCGTTGTTTTGTTGTTTTTTTTCAGTATATTGATATGTTTCAGGTACCTATTCCTGAACACCCACAGAAGTAAATCTTCGGTATGAAGACTAGACTTATTGCTGAATAGAGGAATGGATGATATGTTACTTAAGGCAATTTAAAAAAAAAAATATAAATTAGAATCTGGTTGCTTATTAATGTGATCTAATTTCCTTGTTACTAAATGTAAATACTGACCTAATCTCATCATGATCATTGCTAGCTGTCCCCGCATCGAATGTTGACTGCATATGGAGCACATTCCCTTCTGCCTCTTGCTTTGACAGTGCAGTTTGTCATAGGCTGACTTGTCCATCTGTTGATGTTACGCGTCCAGGCTAGTCTTGGTCTCCCTCTGCCTTTTTTACTTTGTATTCTCCCTTCCAATATTACTTTTTATTAGATTTGTGTCTTTTAACATGCCCCACAAATCTCAATTGCCATTTTCCAAGTTTATTGTTCTCTTTGCAATTTTAAGACTTTTAAAACTACATCAATTGTGTTCTTTTCTTTCCATAAAATTATTGCATTTATTCTATAAATACCCATTTCAAAAGCTTAAATTTGTCAATGCTGTTTTCTTGTCAAGTATACATGTTTCTACACCATACAGAAATGTTGAGAAAATATACAGGGTGCTCGTAAAGTCTCACTACACTTTGTGTACAGAACACCAATGAAAAAAAATATAAGTAAATGTCGTCATCAAATGTGTGCTTTAAAAGTCATTAAATTAGTTACAATTGTTGTTGCTAATGAGTGGCTATTCCCCGTTTGGTGTATGTTTTACTTCTGACGTGTGGAAGAACAGTGATTACCGATATTTAAGTGGAATATGATTTATTCTTCTTTGTGTTGTGTGTTCGCGGTTCAATAGGCAAGCACATGGTTCGATAAAAATGCCGCAGGCAAACCGGGTATGTTCAACCCTTATGTGAAAAGTCTGTGGCGGTGATTGGGACGGATGAATCAAAATTGATCAACGGCCCAAAAAGCGAAAACAGCTAAGTGTGCGGTACACATGAGGAATATTCAGAACCCGATAGGCGAATATGGCAGACCACCATGAAAGCTATTGGAACCTCATCACGTATTAGTCCAGAGGAAGCCATGGAGAGGAATACGAACTTATGTCGGAGGAAAGATCTTAAAATAAGTACTTGGAATGATAGGACTCTATATCAACAAGGGAATTTGGAAAATCTGATTCAAGAAGGAGAACGAATATATATATATATATATATATATATATATATATATATATATATATATATATATATATATATATATATATATATATATATATATATATATATATATATATATATATATATATATATATATATATATATATATATATATTAGGCATATCAGAGACAAGATGGAAAGAATGTGGGTACATAGAGGACGAAAAATATACATTTACATACTCAGGAAACACAACAGAGCATCAAAGGGGGGGGGGGGGTAGGAATACTTATAAAAAGAGAGCTACAAAAATATATAAGTAACCACTGGACATACAATTATAGGATTATACTACACAAGATGATAGCAAAACCATTCGACATAGCAATAATACAGACATATGCACCTACTCAAGACTACACAGATGAACAAATAGAGGCATACTATGAAGACCTAAATACAGTTATGAAGCAAGTGCAATCTTCAGACATCTTGATTGTAATGGGTGAGATAAACGCTAAAGTAGGAAAAGGTAGATATAAGACCATTATATGAAATCATGGTTTAGGAAAAAGAAATGACAGAGGAGAACGATTAATACAATTATGTGAAGAAAACAGGCTGATTATATGAAACACCTACTTTGAGCAAGAGAAAAGGAACCTATCTATCTATCTATCTATTGACCTTTCGAGCCGTAGCCGGCCCATATGGCGTAGACCAAGATACACCTTCTCCTATCTGAATTTTTGTTCTAGCAGTTTTCTTTTAAAGATATTTTATCAAATCTCGCCATTTGTCTCTGTTCTGTGCAAGCAGCTCTATCTCATTGAGGGAGCCGAATCCTGCTGCTCTTGCCCCTCTCATCAATGTTCTTCTCAGTGTCTCCCTGGGTCTTCCTCTTTTTCTCTTACCAGTTGTTTCCCATATGAGGGATTGCTTTGCTATTCGGTTATTATCTCTTCTCATCACATGTCCAACATATGACCATCGTCTTTTCTTTATTACTGAAGATATTAGTGGTTGATTGGCGATTTCTCTAATTTCCTCGTTTGTTTTGAATTCGTTTCACGCTATACCAAATATTTTCCTTAGACATTTATTTTCAAACGCGTTCAACGTTGTTTCTATATCTCTTGTTGTTTTCCAACTTTCACACGCATACGTAAGGGTTGATAGTACATTTGATTCGAATAGCCTAAGTTTTGTGTTTGTGCTGATGAGTTTTGATTTCCACAACTTTTCAAGGCTTCTGAAAGACATTGCTGTTTTAGCCATTCTGATTCTAATTTCTTTACTTGTATCCCCTTCTCGATCAATGTGACTTCCAAGATAGATAAAGTGATTGATCTCTTCTACTGGTTTGTTTTCCATGTATATTTTGTCGTCAGTTGGAATTAAACTTTTCATGACTTTAGTCTTTTCATGATTGATCTCAAGCCCAAATTTACTGGCTATTGATGATTGTTCATTTGTGTTTTCCTGCATCGTTTTTATCTGACTGTTGATGAGAACTATGTCATCAGCAAAGTCGAGGTCCTCCAAATGGTCTCCTTGTATCCATTCGATGCCTTTATTACCAGTGCAGCATTTCTTCATTATGAAGTCCATAATAATTCCAAATAACAAGGGCGATGAAATACATCATTATTTAACACCAGTTTCTATTGGGAAACATTCGCTCAGTCCTTCCTCTGTTCGAACTGCACATGTGTAACCATCATACATGTCTTTGATAATATTTATGATTATTGATGGTAAGCCATATTGCTTCATAATTTTCCACAAAGAATCTCTATGAATACTATCAAATGCTTTTATGAAGTCGATGAAGTTAAGTACAAAAGGTTTTTGCTTTTCAATGTGTTCCTCCAATATAAGTCGTAGAGTGAAAATGTGATCAAGGCAGCTTCTCCCGTTTCTAAACCCAGCCTGTTCTTCGCGCATTACTGTATCTATTGAATCATTTATTCTATTTAGGAAGATTTTGCAGAATAACTTTGACGTAACTGACAAAAGTGTCACGCCTCTCCAGTTGTTACAATCTCTAAGATTGCCCTTTTTTTATAATCTCTAAGATTGCCCTCTTTTTATAATCTCTAAGATTGCCCTCTTTTTGGAATGTTAACAAAGATTCCTTTTTTCCATTTATGAGGCGTCTTCTCTGTTTTCCAATTGATGTTGACCATTTTTGTGGAGATGTATTATATTATGGCTATCAATTGCCTTGAGGATCTCAGCTGTTAACTTATCCTCTCCAGCAGCCTTGCTATTGGTCATTATCTTTAAGGTGGCTTCTATTAGAAAATGAAACTATACACATGGAAAAGCCCTGGAGATAAGAAGGGGAATCAAATAGATTACATAATGATAAAAGAAATGTTCCGTAACAGCGTAAAGAAAGCCAAAACCTACCCAGGAGCAGAGATTAATTCAAATCACAATACTGTAATGATTAAAATGAAAATCGAGCTAAAGAGAAGCAAGCACAAGTTTAATTCATAAACCAATCCACTAAATAAAACAGCTCTAAATAAAAAAAAGATATTGAATATACCTATACAATACAAGTAAAGAACACATACCAGAAGCTGCTAGAAGAAGGCATTGAACAATACAGAACAGAAAATCCTGATGAAAAAGTAAGAACCAAATGGCAATACATAAAGAGAAGCATACAAGAAACCTGCGACACCTTACCTAAAATAGAAAAGAACAAGAAACACAAACGGATAACAAACACATCCTTAGAAAAATTGGAAGAAAGGAGACAAGCGAAGAACACTGCTCAATACAATAAAATAGACAATGAGATATGCAAAATGTGCAAAAAGGCAAAAGAAGGCTGGCTAAGCCAAAAATTTATAGAAAAAGAAACTATGAAAAGCAAACAAAGACTTAATAGGAATGCACACAGAAGTAAAGAGAATGACTAATACAAATAAAAAAAAGCCACATAAGGTGGATGCACTGCAGACAAAAAAGGAAAACTGCTAACAGACTATAATGATATTATAGACAGATGGCAGGATTATATAACATAACTATTTCAAGATCAAAGAGACAAGAAACCAGTTATAAAATGTACATCAGGCTATACAATCTTAAAATCTGAGCTGGAAAAAGTTATAAAAACAATGAAAAAGGGAAAAGCAGTAGGACCTGACAGCGAACACAGATAGAGATGATACAGCCACTATAAGATTTTTTCATTGAAGTGATTACAGACATATGCAACGACATATACCAAACAGGATACATACTAAATGAACTAAAAACATCCACTTTTATTGCATTGACTAAAAAGAATGGCGCAGTTGAATGCAGTGATTTTAGAACAATAAGCCTAATGAACCATGTTACAACAATCTTGCTAAATGTCGTACACGGAAGGGTTCAGAATAAAATCAATACTGAATTAGATGAGCAGCAATTTGGATTTAGGATAAATAGTGGTACAAAAGAAGTTATATTCTGCATGAGAACATTAATCGAAAAATACACGAAGTAAACAAACCAACATAAGCCTGCTTCATAGACTACATCAAAGTTTTTGATAGCGTACACCAGAAACAACTTATAGAATGCCTGAAAGAGATACATCTAGATGACATGGACACACGACTAATATGTAATCTATACTGGGAGCAAACAGCAATAATAAAATATAACAAAGATAACTCTACACCCATTGATATAAAAAGAGGAGTAAGACAGGGATGCATCCTATCGCCAAGCTTCATCAGTCTATACACTGAGCAAATTTTAAAAAACATCATAGAGATGCCAGGTTTACAAATTGATGGAAAGATAATCAATAACCTAAGATATGCTGATGATACTGTACTACTAGCAGAAAATCCTAAAGATCTACAACAATTACTTAATGAAATAAGTATGACAAGTAAAAAATATGGACTAGATATGAATATCAACAACACTAAAACTATGATCATAAACAAAGAAGATAGTCAAAACCCACAAGTGGATATTAAAATAGAAGGTATAGACCTGGAGAAAGTTCAGAACTATAACTACCTTGGACATACTATAACCAGTGATGGAAAATGTACAACTGAAATAAACAAAAGAATAGGAATGGCAAAAGGTAATTGTAATGTCATAAAGAACATACTAGCATCAAAACAAATAACACCAGGGCTAAAACAAAGAATAGCAAAATGTTACATCTTCTCAATATTCCTATATGGTGCAGAAACATGGACATTAGACAAGAAAACAGAACAAAAAATTGCAGCCTTTGAAATGTGGATATGTAGAAGAATAGGTAGAATTGGATGGAAGGAAATGAAAACAAACGAAGAAGTGTTAAATCAACTAAACATGAAAAGAGAACTACAAAGCACAATTCAAACAAGACAAATGTGATTTTTGGGCCATGTTAAAAGACACAACAACCTACTAAAAGTAATTCTGGAGGGGAAAATACAAGGTAAAAGAGGCAGAGGCAGACCAATACTAACATGGACGAGTAACATTAAAAGATGGACAAATCAGCCAATGACAACCAGCACCATCAAAGCAAGACACAGAGCAGAATGGCGCTCCATGGTAGCCAACCTTTGTTGCGGAGAAGGCATAGAAGGCATGATGAGTTGCTACTATGCTGTAATGCTGTTTTGAGCTATCTGGAAAGTACCAATAGAATATTCATTGCAAAAGGTGTTGGAAATGTCCACCACGGGCCTCAATACATGACTATACACTTCTCTTCATATTGCCAAAGACATTATGTAACGTGTCTGTTGTTATTTCTTGAAATGTAATTATGATTGATTCTTTCAGGTCCTCAGTTGTGCCTATATTATTTTTTAAAACATTTTCTTTCAAGAAACCCCATAGATAATAATCTAATGGAGTTAGATCTGGAGAACGAGCAGGTAAAATTCCACGTGGCATTATGCGATTTGCGAAAATTCTTTTTTAAAAATGCAGTGATGCTCTATCTTTATGTGCAGTTGCACCATCTAGCTGGAACCACACTTCCTCAATTTCATGTTCACTCAGCTGTTCTAAAAATAGTTCCAGTATGTCAGTACTGTACCGATCTGCATTGATAGTGTTGTTGAAGAAAATGTGTCCATTTAAATGTTTTCTACTGACGACATACCATACCCCAATTTTTACATCGTGTAGAGGCACTTCATGAAATGCATTGTGATTAAAACTGCCCTAAATACGATTATGTTGACTATTAACGCATCCAAATGGATAAAACCATGTCTCATCAGAGAAGAATGTTACATCAAGTATCGAGTCGTCTTCTTCAGCTAAAAAGGCTTGAAACAACGTGCAGTAGTTGACCCTGGATTGACACAACAGAAATCATGTACAAATATAAAATATAACCTGTGTTTAAGAATTGTGTGCGCTGTGCCGCTGATACGTTTACTTGCGACATTTTTGCTTAAGAAATTGCTTGAACTTTTCAAGATTATGTCTTGGGTATCTAGACACCTTTCTTCAGGCACAGCAGGCCTACTAGATTGCGGAGAATCGTCTACATTTCCCGTAGCACGAAACACATTTAATAAATGTATAACCGTTATGCGATGAGTTGGTTGTTTATAAATAAATCTTGCTATACATTTTTATACAACCATCCATGTCTATCGACCGCCAATTCGAAACCCTTGTCCAACCAAATAAAAAATGTTTCTTTCGTTTGTTAACATCATTCCGTTTTGAGTGCAAAGAATTATTCCAGCAGACGACAGCCATTCACTGCATTTTGCTTAATGATGAAGTGCATTTTTTGATCACCTCATGATGACGTCATTTACTTCAATATAAAAAGTGTAGTGAGACTTTACGAACACCATGTACCATTAATTAATAGATTATTATTATAAATTATTGTTATTTGTTATTAACACAAATGTTTATTGCTTATCTGATATTTTCTTTTATCATTTCTATGTTTCTGGTTTGGTAACAGAGTGAACAATTTAGTGAGAAATCAGCTATAGCTAGGACTACCAAATGGCGGTCATTTATTTCCATTACAATCTGAAACAGTGGGACAGTAATAGTTGAGTCTATGTCAGCAAGTTCCTTTATGAGCTCTTAAGTCAAGTTAAACAGACATAACTTCTTATACCGCGCAAAAAGGCTGTTTATCCCGGTGCTGTTTTTATGTTCTTGAAATAAGATTAAAGTATTAACCGTAACGATGACTATACATCTAATCTATAAAATTCATGTTCCCATCAATTATTTTTCTTGAAATGATTTGTATTTAGAAATTATTTGATCGGACCTACCGTCTCCTTCCATTTATTTATTATAAACACTGACAACTAATAATTCAACATTATTTTTTTTTTCAAAGATACTACAACATTGTGTCCTACATAAGCATGATGTATTTGAATGTAAATATTTAAGCATAGTGGTAATTATATTAACAATTGCAATTATAATTACACTGAATGATCTCGATATTGGCTCTCCTAACCCATATCATCTTTAAACCTTGCACTTTCCTCTCTCCTGGGGACTTCTTGTGATTTGCTAGATGATTCACACGCTGATTTTCTTTTTATTAATAAATGTATAAATAAATGAAAAAGAAATATAATAATTATTCATACATTTTTTTATATTCATGGAAGTAGAGGTTTTTACATATTTTCATAACAATGTCACATCCTAAACATTGGGTTGAAGATCATTCCCTGTGTATATTTCGAAGTTAAACGTATATACTTGTTAATGCAGCTAAGATCTGCTGCTACCCCCAGTCTCATTATCCATTGTGATGGTTTATCATTGACGTAGTCTCAATCTCCATTGTGATGGTTTATCCTTGACATACTGTCTCATTCTCCATTGTGATGGTTTATCCTTGACGTAGTCTCAATCTCCATTGTGATGGTTTATCCTTGACGCACTGTCTCAATCTCCATTGTGATGGTTTATCCTTGACGTACTGTCTCATTCTCCATTATGATGGTTTATCCTTGACGTACTGTCTCATTCTCCATTGCGATGGTTTATCCTTGACGTAGTCTCCATCTCCATTGTGATGGTTTATCCTTGACGTACTTTCTCAATCTCCATTGTGATGGTTTATCCTTGACGTACTGTCTCATTCTCAATTGTGATGGTTTATCCTTGACGTACTGTGTCATTCTCCATTGTGATGGTTTTTCTTTGACGTACTGTCTTTTCTCCATTGTGATGGTTTATTCTTGAGGTAGTCTCAATCTCCATTGTGATAGTTTATCCTTGACGTACTGTGCCATTCTCCATTGTGATGGTTTATCCTTGACGTAGTCTCATTCTCCATTGTGATTGTTTATCTTTGATGTACTGTCTCATTCTCCATTGTGATGGTTTATCCTTGACGTACTGTCTCATTCTCCATTGTGATGGTTTATCCTTGACGTACTGTCTCATTCTCCATTGTGATTGTTTATCTTTGACGTACTGTCTCATTCTCCATTGTGATTGTTTATCTTTGACGTACTGTCTCGTTCTCCATTGTGATTGTTTAACTTTGACGTACTGTCTCATTCTCCATTGTGGTGGTTTATCCTTGACGTACTGTCTCATTCTCCATTGAGATGGCTTATCCTTTACGTACTGTCTCATTCTCCACTGTGATGGCTTATCCTTGACGTACTGTCTCATTCTCCATTGTGATTGTTTATCTTTGCCGTACTGTCTCATTCTCCATTGTGGTGGTTTATCCTTGACGCACTGTCTCATTCTCCATTGAGATGGCTTATCATTGACGTAATGTCTCATTCTCCACTGTGATGGCTTATCCTTGACGTACTGTCTCATTCTCCATTGTTATTGTTTATCTTTGACGTACTGTCTCATTCTCCACTGTGATGGCTTATCCTTGACGTAGTCTCATTCTCCATTGTGATTGTTTATCTTTGACATACTGTCTCATTCTCCATTGTGATTGTTTATCTTTGACGTACTGTCTCATTCTCCATTGTGATGGTTTATCCTTGACGTACTGTCTCATTCTCTATTGTGGTGGTTCATCCTTGACGTACTGTTTCATTCTCCATTGTGATGGTTTATCCTAGACATACTTTCTCATTCCCCATTGTGATGATTTATCCTTGACGTACTGTCTCACACTCCTTTGTGATGGTTTATCCTTGACGTACTGTCTCAATGTACATCATTGTTGGAATGAACCTTTTGAGACGCATGAACAGGTGAACGTTGCCAGCTCTGTTGATAAATGCATAAATAAGCATTTACACTAGATCAATATGTATGTAATAACAAAAACTACAAATTTTATCTATTATTTAACAAATGCATTACTATACAAAATATGCATTTATGAATTTTTCTTATTTTGATTTTAAACAATAAATTTTCTGATTTGTCATTATTAACGATGTTTAAAAAAAAAATAAAAACTTTCAAATTTAGTTTTAGTAACCAACGGGTTCCTATACCCATGCTAGGAGTCGTACGGAGTATATGGTGTAAGTTTTAATTTTCTGTCCACGTCATATTTTTAGATGATGTGATCGGTATGACGTCAGGCCGTATATTTAGTAGATCTACTAGTACACTGTTGCAAACATACCCATAGTAAATGTTGCTAGAGCAAGACAATAATTGAATGAAGCACAAATATTACCTTTTTTGTTTCAATTAAAAGAAAAAAAAATGTGCAAACTACTTTCAGAAACTAAACAAGGCAAAAAGCACATTTAGCTACCTGTGATCCACGTTATTTGAGAAGCGAATATATTTTAGAAGTTAACAGGGCGAATGCCTTTATCAGTGTGTGGAGACAACCACAAGGTGGACATTTCATTTATGAATTTGAATGTAGATAAAGGAACGAATTATACTGAATCTTTCAATATAGGAAGCTGGTTATTTTGTAATCATACCGTGGAGTGACAGTGAGCTGACTAGTGGGGAAGTGTCTGTAAAGATATGTTTTTATGAGATGTATTTATGACATTGATATTATGTTGGTTGTTACGTTATGTACATTGTTCAGGGAATGTGGACAGTGATAAATAATTCACTGTGTGATAAGAGAGACCTGAGAAGAATTGCAAGAGTTCTGAGGTAATTGGAACCTCCTTGGCATTTACTTTGATATCCGAGCAGTGGTCCACGCCGATGGGCTGTTTATAATGAGAACCTATGTTACGTAGATTATGTAAATAATGTAGTGCTATTCTTTTGTACAAGAGACTTGTGTGTGCAGTCAATGTCATGTAGACGGGTTTGACGCATTCCGACCCAACAGACGATACAGAACACAACGCGAGGTATGAAGATTGACAGTTTACACATAGCGACGGATAATTTGAGACACACATATACCACGATGTCAACATGCTTGCAAATGAGACTCACATATACCACGATGTCAACATACAACGCTCCGAGTATTGCATTTGTGAATCAGGGTTTAATATATCATCCACAGTTAACAATTTCCCGTCTATGCTGATATCCTCACTATCGGTACCTAAATCTAAAATATGGATGTAATCAGAATCATCAGATCAGATTTTAATGGTAAAACAATCACTTTTGTATACACTCGGTGGAAGAGAATTGAACTGGCAACTTAAAAAAATTGACGTCCTGACGGTCAGAAGTTTAGCGTGCTCATGAGATTACATTTTTATAAAATAAAAACAGAAAAGTATAATTAGTTTTTACATTTTATTAACGTCTTGCACAATAAGTTTAATATGTAACCTCTCACTATTCCACCTTCCACCCAACCCCATTATATCGTACAAGGTTCGACTAACATCAACGACCTGATTAACAGGTCAAACTGACAACACAACCCTACAAATCATGTGCCAAAAGTGTATTAACAACAATATGGGCATTAACATATTCCAATACACCACGTGTCGTGACTGACCTCTACATGTGTTTTTTTTTATATTTATAAAATATGGAAGTTTGCCGATTCAAGGAACTTACCTCTTGCAGATATTGTATAAGGTAATGTTCCTGTCTCTGCGAAAAAATACAATTTAACATCCAATAAACAAATCAGATCGTGCGGCACAGTGGCCGTGACACTTAAAGAGTCTTTACTCTTAGAGACGACCAAACTCTTGTCTCGGTGTGACAGTGTAGGTCAGTTGTTTGTCATTTAGAGTAAAGTTAGCAGGCGTGGCGAGAGGAAGACATCTTCCTGGGTATGGAAGTCGGGAGTACGGGGATGAAAGTAGGATATAACATTACATGGGATAATGCTCTCGTCCTGTGATATGAAACGAGGAATTCTCCAGGAAAAAAAAATATCTCTCTGATCTGCCCAGCAAAATCAACGTAACTTCAATATCAATTAGGCATACTACAATGGAGATAAAATAAACAGTTCGCTGATTGATCTTTTTGACATCATAGTCTCTGATGTTATTATAGTCCTGCCTGCTATTAACGTTGATGCCGGTCCAGCTATATTATCGTTTGCCCGAGGCTGTACGTCATCATGTAATGTGCAACACGCATATAAACATGTAGAGAGCTAATAAGACATTTACATTTGGAGTTGGCGGAGTTAAATCATGCTCTTGGTAGCGTGTGTCTAAATTTACTGTACTTTGTAAGTATCGGCAAATAATATGATTTATTGAGTTATTTGAGGGAATTATCATTTCACTCCTAACATTTCAATAGGTGCTGACATCCCCTACTCGGCCAGTCCCACAGTATCCAGCGACTGACGACTCCAGTTCTGTGTTAGTTGATAAGTCTTCTTACACGCCCACTAAGTTTTCGTTTCGAACTGTGCGCATCTCATCTCCTTCCCACATCCCATCGCATCTCCTTCACACTCCCATCTCATCTCCTTCCCACATCCCATCTCATCT